>BGPR01000442.1:166717-245964 GCA_013235015.1 Araneus ventricosus
GTTTCTTTGCTTGAGAATATTTGTAAAATAAAGAGCTTTATTTTTTTTAATCCTGCTTATTGGATTGCATTCACGTACACTCACAAGACGAATTTGTCACAATATGTTAGAGAAGCATTTGTGCAAAACTTTGGAAAAGAATTGTTGAATATTACAGGAATTATGAGCATTTTTATTAAATAATATTTTACTGCTCATGCGCGAAATATAGTGTAATTTTTCTTTCACAACTTTAAAGCCAGGTATATTGGGCAACTTACAAAAATATTCAGTTCAATATCATTAGTATTCAGAAAGATGTCGGCATTACAACGAGCAGAATTTTAGCTCCTATCGAAGAGAAGCTAAAAGATGAGGGGTTGTACACGAATAGATATTTTTGAAACTTAATCTTTAAATAGTTATATTGAATTGTATAGTGGTGAGAATTTGCTGAATACCCATGAACACATCTAATATTCGTAACGAATAAAAAATATATATGTAGAATTATTAAAATATTTTTAGAAAAGAAATTAATTACATAAAAAATCGTTTCGCCATAAAACAAATGTATTTTAAAATATCGTTTGGCCGTAAAATTGTAATATGTAACTTGTTAATAATCATTTAAATTATATAATTAAAGCATTAAAATTTTTGTTATTTATAGTGCCTAATTAGCTGGAATTTATGTTCTACACGTAATTGATAAGTGTTCATGGGTTTTCAGAAAATTCTAACCGCTATACAATTCAATATAACTATTTAAACATATAAGTTTAAAAAATATCAATTTGTGTACAACCCCTCATCTTTTAGCTTCTCTTCGACGGGAGCTAAAATTCTGCTCGTTGTAATGCCGACATCTTTCTGAATACTAATGATATTGAAGTGAATTTTTTATATAAGTTCTCCTATATATCTGGCTTTAAAGTTGTGAAAGAAAAATTACACTATGTTTCGCGCATGCGCAGTAAAACATTATTTACTACAAATGCTCATAATTCCTGTAATATTCAACACTTCTTTACCAAAGTTTGACAAAAATGTTTCTCTAACATATTGTCATCTTTTCTGTAAGTTTCGTATAATATAACAGAAAACTCTGCATGTTATAAGCAAAAAACAAATGGGAAAATTTGAGATTTTTTAAGAAAACCTTTAGACCTTCCCAAATATTTGTGCTGAGTTTATGAAAATTCCTGTAAATATTATGCACATTAAACATTACCAATTCTAAAAGTGTTATCAGTATTCTGTGAAGCGGGGTGGGCCAAAAAACCTTTTTGTCTTCATCAGTTTGTAGACGGTCCCCTAACTGCCCTCAGGACCGAATCTTCAATGTAAAATGCGTGTTATTGTCTATTCTTTACATGCTCGAAGTTTAAAGGCAGTCAGTTAAACAGTTCCGGAGAAATTCTAAAAAATGTGAAAATCTGCAAGTGTCCGGATACTTTTGGGCATATAGTGTAATATCAAATAAAAATCAAACTTGCTGCAAATGTATGCGCTATCTGGGAATCGTCCGGTGGGTGTACGGTGAAAGTAGTCCTCAAGCTGGATAATTGAAAATGACGCTATATATAACGAATAAACCAGAAAACTCGAATCACACGTAGCATGAAAATAACAACACTTGCACAAATTACCAATACAAGCAGACAGCAAATCATTAATAATAATAGTAACAGCACCAACAATAGCGCCCAATGTATAACGGCTGACCAAATCGAAATGCGAACAAGACAATAAAGAGATTCAAGGACATTCAGTTACATTCCAAAGACGTTCACTTGTCTCAGCCGCTCCGGGTTTTATACCTTTTCCGATAGGATGTGACGTCACACAGAATCATCTAGTACATTCTCTATATCTCTGTTCCTAAGAGAGATAGGACGACAATTCTAGTATTTTTGAGGACCTTCATTATATAATCAAAATTTTGACCTCCCCCGATAGCTAGTAACAACCTCTGTAAATGTCTCTTTCCGACCACAAGTCTAACACTGTTGGGAAGCTACATTACAGGTTCGTAACAATACGCTTTGCGATGTTCGCAATTCCATCGCGACCACAATCGGTACTATTAGCAAAGCCAAGAAATTTGCGGCCTACAATTCGTACATTTCTCACAAGTTACAGAATTTTGCTCTCTTATAAATCGAGTTACTATGATGTTTATTATCAATCGTTCATGTGAAAGTTTTTCAAACTCTGTATACAGTTTTTCGGGACACACTTTATTTTTATGAAATTGGAAATAAACAAACAACGAATTTTTAAGAGACATGATTAATTTAAATTCAATGGAAAAAATATCCTTCTGTCTATTCAATGGAATCGATTTCCGGTTCCAGTTTCCTGTAGTTATATCCGAAACATCTCAAGTTTTTCGGATTTCATCGGGGAACTACTTTTATTTTTCAGTTTTAAGGTATCAAAAATTGAAGTTTGATTCTTTTGAAAAAAGAAAAAATAAATACTAAAGTACTTTTGATTATCCACATTGAATATTTCATTTTTTTTCTTTAATCGTCACTTTTCTCTGCGTACTGTTCTAAAATCGGAAACCGTTATATCGGAGCGGTGAAAATATGGTTTTCCAAGCATTGATTATTCGAATTTCGATAGCTGCCTTTTTTTTCATGCTTTTGTTGACTCTGAAGATGGAAGTTTCAGCCATTAAATTGTGATAAATAGTTTTCAAGTGGCTCTGTGGGCTGGGACGGCGAAGATTAATTTATTTTAAAAATAACTCTTGTGATAATTACATATATACAAAAGAAACTTAAGCAGCTTTTTGTTATAGATATTCATAAATACTGATACATGTAGTTGGCATTATGCCCTAAAATTAAATACAGTAGTCTCTCAGTAATCCGGCAGATATCAGGCGACAAAAGGCCTGCCAAATTAAAGAAAGAGCCGGATTAGTGGAAATACATTTAATAACCACACCTATGTTTATTGCATAAAATATACAGCATTATACTAATATATAATAAATATTACATTGCATTGAAAATTACACTATATATAACGAATATTACAAAATCTGAGCAATATATATTAAACTGCATTGAAAATTATACTATACTAGCAATACGCGCTCGGCGTTGCCCGTGGAATCAGGACTTCACAATGACATGAAAAATTTCTGAAAACAAAACAAAAGGTACACATTATTGATTTTCCCGCTTATTTTTCTTCGCGATAATGACATGACAACTGTAGAAAACAATACAGAGTACGTCAATCCAAAACAATATTAAAAAACTGCAACGCGAAAATGATTATTATACAGCAAGCAAAATATAAAATCGAATCCAAAAATAATAACCGAAGTCATTCAATTGAAAGTTATGACGTCAACTGCGCTCTGCCCCGTCAGCCAATGAAATTGCCAGCAATGTTCCGGAGAAGTGTCTCCGTAGGAAGCTCGCTAGAGGAAAAATATCTTTCAACTGTCCAGGAAAAAATTAATTAAAATAGAACGGGAAGAGATATTTTAACCGTTCTTGTTTTAAATCCGACAGAACCGTCGCAGTTATAAGCTGAAAAAAATTGAAAATAATAGTGTTTTTAGAACGTTGGATGCAACAAATTTAAAAATAAAAATAAAATTTAGATGGCAAAACTTACTATTTTTTAAAAATTTCTCAAAATTCAGTAAATTATGTTAGAAATTTAAACCTAACTTCATTAGAACGGAAATCGTGTGCTCTTTCCGATGTTGTATCTATTTCGATGTTGTACCTAACAAAGAACTCTGGAAAAGCGCCCATATTACTCATTGCCTGTTACCCCTTTTCGTAGTAAGATCGTCCAAAAGTGCTGGTCTCGGGTTTTTGGAACTAACTGCAGTCTACTCTCCGTTCAGTTGACGTGAGTTATTCTCTAAGATGCTCCCTTTCAAGTGGCATGCTTTAACGTAAACTATATCCTCTGACCCTGTGTATACCTGCCATAAGTTTTGGTTTAATTACCCAAACACCATGTATACTTAAAATGAAAAATTGTTGTGCTTGTAGCGTACAATATTTTGATATCTGTTAAGAAAAATGAAACAAATCGGGCCTTAAGCCTGAATCATCTTTCGATATCATCAATTCCAGTTTTGAATGTCATTTCTAAGTCTTCGGAAAGAGGATACATTTATTTTTTGTATTACCCTCTCTTTCAGAAAATAGGAAAAACATTATAAATGAAAACGCTGGAGAGAAGTGAAGATCTATAGTAAGATTCTTCGCAAAATATCTTACTTTAAAGGCTTATCCAGAATATATATGTTCGAAAGAAATGCTTTTGGGATTTCTTTTTATTCTTTTATTTGTTTCACATCCTTTTTTATGTATAGGATTCTGAGACATGAAATCCTCGATCTTTTGAAATTTTTCTTACAAGATGGACAAGCTGTTTGCAAGCAAATCTGGGAAAGAGACGTGATCTATTTCCCTACACAACTTTCCTTTCATCCTTCCTTATATTATGATAGAACGTTGATAAGACTAAGCAGAAACAATTCTTAGTAGTATTGTTGAAATAATTAGCTTTAAATTTCATAAAGAGCTGTTTACAAGCATATCATAATATTAATATGTTCACGCCGGCTCTGGAATTTTCATTATTCAAGTGTGACCCACCGGTGGGTCACGCCGGTTTCAGCGTGTAAATTACGTCAACAGCAGTCAGTAAACTTATGTTGTTATTTCCTACACCTCAATAACAAATGACTAAGAGCATTGTGAGGAAGATTCTCTAAAGTGTTTTCCAGTTATTCTAGAGAAAGTCCTCTCTCCTCGACTTCCTATCACTTCCGCAATATGACGCGTTTTTTGTGTTTAATTTCGTAGTGTAAAGAGCAAAATCGAGTATGAAATTTGGATCTCTGACCTTTGACAAATTTGGTCCAAAATTCGACATGGATCGACGATTTTACTAGCAAAACCGCTTATCTAGCTTGCTGTGTTTTTAAGTTATCGTCAGGAATAAATAAATCAGAAATAATAAATATAGGTGAAGTTATAAAGATAGTAATAAACAGTTGACGGAATTCTTCCAATGTCTGAATATATATTGTGATTATTTGTAGCTAACAAAATATTTATATTTGTAAAATTATATATTTCCAGAGTATTATTAATATATTTATAAAAAAGAAATTAATAAAATAAACAAATCGTTTGGCCATATATGAAATTAATAAAAAAAATCGTTTGGAGCCAAAATATTTGTAAAGGTAATAAAAATAGAATGGCAACTCCGTATTTGTCTTTAGCGAACGTTGCCTAGTAACAAGAACAAGGTAGAAGAAATGTTTTTAAGAAGAATTCGATGTTGATGAATGTAATGTGCATAGTTGTGTAAAATGTATGTCTTTGTGGTAATCGTGAAATAAATATGTCGTTTTTCTAAAGGAGACTCGTCATTATTCATCCAATGCTATAAATACAGTACAGTCGTTTTGACATGAAAATAAATATGCTTTTTTTCTAAACAAGTCTCATCATTCTTCTTTCAATGCTGTAAATACAACACAATATCTAGGATTCTTGGGATGAAACCATATGAAAACTTCCAATTGTTTTCAATATTTAAAAAAATTATTTTAGCATAGCATAATGTAATAAATATTTTGTAACATACTACATTGCTGAATAATGAACGCCATTATATTAAAAATATATGTATTTCATCTAATTATCTAAACACTTTTACTTCCTTTTACCTAATTATAGAAAAGAATGAACTAATTATGTAAAGAAAGTTTTAAAAGTTCTCGTTAAAACGTAGTTCTAAATTATTATTATATTTTTAAAACAAAACACAAAGAAAAGTTTTTCGCTGATTTTCTACAAGTTCTTCAAACAAGGGGGAAATAAAATTACTTCAGGGGAAAAAAACGGTTAATGCTTTGCTATTTTTTGCTAAAAGTAAAGTATTTTAACTCTTACTCTGTAAAAAGATTAATTTATTAACTTAATTATGATCCTAATTTATGAGTTGATTCAACGAAAGTTTTATGCAAAACATGAAAAAAGGGAAGTTCATAAAAATCGAGCATCGTAATTTTTAATGATTCCCAATCTACTTCAGAAAGATAACGATACTTAAGTCAATAAATTACTTTAAAAGAATGTTAAGCGTTATCTTTTTAAATAAAGGAATTTAAGGCCTTTAAAAAAGTTACAAAAAATGCAATAAAATTACTCATCTTTTTTTAACGTAAAGAATAAATTGCTTCGAAATAAGCAGCAAAAATTATTTTCTTCAATTCCTGAAAATTTTATTAAAGTTATTGAAAGATATTTATAGTCAAAAAGAACTTTTAATTTAGAAGAATTATTCTTCCTCGCTTACTCAGTATTAGTAACAAGGCAAAAAAAATTTCAATTTGTTGGTGATTATATAACTGAATTAAGAATCAAACGATTATAAAAAAGAAAAAAGATCTGCACGAGCTGTTAATTTGCATATTGATAGTTATTATTAACGTAATTAGTTAAATAAACTAGCAATTAGGAACAGCTTAGAGAAAATTTGTTCAGAGAAACAAAAGGTAGAAATCTGATTTAACAATTTTTTTCTTTCACTTTTTCTTCCGTTGCTTTTTCTGTTAGGAATATAGAGTGAAACTACCCAAAAATGTCTATTCAACTGCTACTCATACAAAGTTAATGCAACGTTACTGTGGTTCATCTAATGGCCATTATCACATAAGAACTGCTTTTTGAAGTCACATTCGAACTTTTCTTTTTAAAAAGTTATCTTTTGGCACGGTCATTTGTAAAGATCGCAGCAGAGAGTCTAGCTATTTGCTACTCTAGATATAACACGTTATGATGGAAGACAGAAACAGAAGTGGTTCCATCTGGAAGTCAAAACTTTACCATTGCTTCTAGTCAGAGGATTAAGTTGTGATAAGTAGAGATGAATTCGTGTATTAACGAACAGCGCCCATTAATCATTTGATTGAAGAAGCGAGCATTTCGAGCTCATTTAATCTCGAAAGTAAGAGTCCATTTCCTTGTACTCACACAATCCATGTGTTTGTAAACCAGCGGGAGTGACCTCCCCGAAACTATCTCGCATACGACCAGTAATGTGGGGTGGGTAAACACCCAGTTGGTAGGTAAATATTTTTGGGGTATTTACCCAAGAGGCCTGGGTATTTTGAAAAAAACATTATGAATGGTGATTTACAATGAAACATATAAAATTTATGAATTCCCAAAAACTTAATATTTTGCAAAAAAAATTGCGTATGTTCGCAATTTTTACGCGCACTGAGGTACATCAACTTTATTTAACGTTTCTGAGTACGAAATCTTACTCTGGATATCGCACAACATTTCACTACACCTCTGGTTAATCACAGGAGTCCATCTGGAGAATGTCAAAACGAAGTTTCGTTTTGGGGATTGCCATAATTTCCGAAGCGCGTGTTTGCGGCTCGTTACAATTTCCGCCATACTCACTTAAGTAAAATAATAAGCGAAATAAGTAAAATAAGCGAAACGCTCGCCAACACACAGTCGTGATGTGCATTTTGAACTAAATATGCAATTAGAACACCTGTTTTTTAACCGATGAAAATTGGGCACAGATCTATAATTAATGTTAGCATCCGCGATATCAAGTTTTAGTTATCTAAGCCAAAGGGCTTATGGGATACAAGTATGCGATTATACAGACCGACAGACAGTCAACCTGTGACAGATTTGGCCCAAAATTTTATACGGACCTACATTCATGACGATAAAACTGTGTATCAAATTTTATCGATCTAGCTTTTCACGTTTTTCAGTTATAGCGTTCACATGACTTCGGACATACAGACAGACAGACTTCCCGTCGACGGATTTTGTCCAAAATTTGAAAGAAACCTACAAATTATATACAGAAATCACATACCAAATTTCATCCTCGTAGCTCTCATAGTTTTCGAGTTATCGTGTTCACACACACACACACAGACAGACATAATTCCAAAATTGTGTTTTTCGGACTCAGAGAGGTCTAAAACGTGGAGATTCGTCAAAATCTCGAGTTCGCATTTTTTGACGATTACAATATTTTCTCTTTGTATACTTCGTATACGAGAAAGTAAAAACTCGAAACGAATAGGTAATAATGTGAGGAGGCGAGTTGGAAGTGCAATTAACCCTCAGACAGCCGAATTTTTTAAAACCACTAATTAGATACAACGTTCGCAAACATGTTCAAATACGTTTGAATGAAGCGAATTGTTATTTATGTGCAAGGTTTTATTAGTATAATACGATTCTACGCTGTAATAGTTCTAAACAAAAACAATAGCTTGCGAAAATCGCAGGATCCAAGAGAAAATAAACGTACTTCCTAACCTCAGAAATCACTTGATAAGCAGTCAGAGGGTTAAGTTTGAGGATAGAATAGAATATCGCAACCTATGCGAGTAGACAATTTTTAAGAACTTGGACATTTTGTACTGTTACATGCCTTACACCTATATCCTCGTTATATCTAGGTATTCATCGCTAATCTCTAGTAATGTGCTTGATCCAGTCATAAAGTAGGGTTTTAATCCTTGCTGTCAACATAAATACATACGGTTTTCCGAATCAAAGTTTTAAATAATGATTACTCGATTTGAAATACCATCGCAATCTGTATATTCTCTGTTTGTCTCGCCTGCCTTCATGTAAGCAAAACATTATAACTGGTAAAATGCCTAGAGTAATCATTATAAATCATTCCAAATTGATTACAGCACAAGATACCTAATAAAATAGATGTCAGCGATGAAATTCTAAGTTTTGTCCTACAATACGAGAGTTATTTTGGGAAGGTCCTAGTAATATTGAGTCGTGATAAATTGACTAGGGAGACGTCTGAGCCAGTTCCCGTTCTCCATGCCAGTAAGAGATTAAATTATTAACTTAAATCTTTTTAATATTTATTGAAGAAAATAAGATTGCGTGATACAATCCAATCTATTGGCAAGTTATCAAATATATTTTTGTGTTCTTAACCCTGTTGTAAGTAAATTTCCATAGTTAAAACATTTTAATGAAGATATGATTATGTGATATCGACACAAGTGACTTCATGAGTACACATTAATTCTCGGAATGTTCAAAAATGTTCTTTATAAAATTACCAGCCACCTTTGGCAACCAGCTGGTTCGTCAGGATTATTGTGTGTGAAAAATTTCAATAAAACTTTTTATGTGTAGCTTGGCCTTAATGGTCTCCTCAGAAAAGTATTTTCAAATTTTGATAGACATGTAACTTGTGTTATTTTAGAAGCCTTACACCTGTTCTGTTCCTTATGCTAGTCACCTGCCAATTATCTCTATCTCATCTCTCCTAAAATTCGGCGTATAATCTGAAAGGGAAATGATTAAATTTTATATAACCCAATATATCTTCACCTCCTAGTTACTCCATCTTTAATATTTGTAATCCACGCATTTTTGTTGTAACCACTGATTTTCTACCCAAAACATAAAATTCATAATGAAAAACTGTATTGTTATGTTTATTTTCGGAAAATAGAAATCCATAGACTTGAAATTGAATAAATTTGTTTCGGCTCTTTTTTCTCTAAATTTCACTATTGTGTGCCTTTGAAAGAAACATACATTAACATAATAAATCTTTAAAATTTGTAATCCACACACTTTTGTTGAAGCCACCAATTTTTCATTCAAACATAGAATTCAAGCATGAAGGATTTCAATTTTACTTGTATTTTCGGAAAATAGAAATCCATAATCTTGAAACTGAATAAATTTATCACGCCTTTTTTTCTCTAAATTTCATTATCGTGTATCTTCGAAAGAAACATACATTAACATAAAAAATACATTTCTTCGTTATTTTTTATCGAGCTAAATGGCATGTAAATACATGAGTTAAAAAAAAGACTTGCCTTATCGTCTTTTTAACACTCCAAGCAATTTCTTAAAAATTTCGGGGAGAGCACAGAATTATTTTAATTGCTGTCTTGAATAAATTAAAACGGCTGTGCTTTTGAACAGCGAGTTAATGAGCAGTTTAACTGAATCTTTGCAGTTAGAAAAAAAGGCTGCCTTTTTATATCTTTTGTTTGTTCTTTCTGAAACTTCTAATTCTCGTCAAGGGAAAAAAACGCTTTCAGATTTTAAAGCAGTGGAGTAAACCTAAGAAGACTATTCTATAATTCTTTTAAACAACATGACAAAATTCTCACAAAAAAGAATGTCCAAAATATTATATTACTTAAACACGGTTCATGGTGGCTTTGCGAATGTCCACTGAAACTGCATTTTTATTCATTTTCACAATCTCGTCACTCAAATGAAAAAAACATGTTGGCAAGTAGCTGGGGAAACTATGATATGATGAACAAAATAATATTATAAGACGATAAATAATCGTCTTATAACATAGATATCTTAAATATAACGAAATCATTCTAAAAAGAAAGAAACTAAATAAATTATTGCAATCAAAATACCTACAGAATTCAAAAATCAATCTTAAAATTTAAATCAAAATCAAACAGCCATTAAATTGCGTGTAGTTTTATAACCTTACAGAAACCTTATTCTCTACTTTCGTCATTTATGTACATTCAAACGAAGATCGTATTTTTATTGTTCAAAATTTGTATTGACAAGTTTTCTGTTTTGTTTATTTTGAATTAACAGACCGTTTTTTGGTAACCCTTCGATTCAAGGAATTGCCAAATCCATTTGGATACTGAATCAAGCGCCAGAAATGAAACATTACTACCTTTAGTACAGAAAAAGGTTGAATTCTGTGTTCTTTGAGTTAGTGTAATATTTTTATTTAAAACGGTTAAGAAAAGTTCTTAAAACTGCTTAGCTCCAAATGGAACAATTGTAATTAGCTAATTCGTTTGGTTAAAAATTTAACCTCCAAACAAGCCTTATAAGTCGCCAAAAAAGAGGGATAATGGTAGCCTTTCTACAAAATGAGTCTTTTAAGTAAACATACAATACTACAGCAATAGGAACATCAAATTTAATATTTTCAAAGCATTCTTAAGCCATAACATTAAAAACTCTCCTTCAAACTTTAATTAACATCTTCAAACAGGTTATTAAAATTTTGAAAATTCCCATTGACGAATCATTACGCCGGAAGACGGTCGTTCTACATTACCCAAAATAAACAAAACAGAAAAGTCGTCCATATGTGAAGAAAATACAACACTATTTCTACGGAAATCGTTTTCAACATTCAAAATGTATTTAATATCAAATAAATCGAAAATATTCTTTTTTTATTTGCAAATGTGCATTAAGAATCACATTTAGATGGCCACTAATCGATCTACAAGAATCGATATCTTATTATCGTTTGGTGAGAATTCAATTTCAATATTTCATCTGTTAATGTTTTTGTAACTGAAAAATAGCGGAATTGTGTTTCTTTTTGCTTGGTTTTATTTCTATTCGTTTTTTAATCATCTAGAGTAAATCTTATTTTGTTATTAACATAACCACAGTAAAACAAAAGGAAATAGTTTTCAATTTTCATGAATGCATTTTAAATAAAATCGACCTGCCGCATCATTCTGAAAAGTTTCTTCCAAGCCTGCCTGCATTCAATAAATTCCCGTCATCGATTTTCTCAAATTATTGAATATAATAAAATATGCATGCATCAAGTTGGAGAAACTAGTCGATAAAATTATTTTCAATGGAAAAGTTGTTCCTTGTATTGAAATGGCGAAAACTTTTTGGTTGCGAATTCCATAACTTTGCTTCAGTTTTGGAATTTTTTGTTTTCAATGGTAAGTATTCTCATATTATTTTTGTATTTGTTTTGTTCTGCTTTTTATACTACTTGTTAGGAAATTCTGCATTTTAAGCTAAGAAGCTTGCATATTTTCTAAATTGTCTCTCGTACCTTTATTCTAAGATTTGAAGCATTCTTTCTTTAAATTAATCACTTCACTTGACATCCGTATTAGCAGCTATTTAATCGGAATCGTATGACGTTGTCTATCCGATTCCCGCAGCTGATATGTAGATCTGATTCTTAGCTGAGTATATATACTTGTCTCTAGTATGTCATTTAAGAAGGAGAAAGAAAGAAAGGAGGTACGGTCCTCTAAGCAATCTCTCCTCGGAGAGACTTCAGCTGTAAGCTGTTGCTGTACATATAAGATATAGGACAAGTATGAACCTTGTTAAATGGAAATGCTATCTGTAAATATGTTCTTAAATGTGGTCGTCTAATAAATGTCTCTTTTAACTTATACGATTCCTCATTTCTAAAAGCTCCATCTCATAGAAATTCCACTGCATGCAATAGGCCAGGACGCTTTTAGCTTATTATCCAGCAGCTCTTCATAACTAGTGTTACTCAAGCTGCCTGTCTCTACTTTACGAGACTAACAAGTGATATTGGCAAACTCGCTTCCTGTGCATAACACTACTATTTTGTCATAGAAAGTAATTAAAAAATTCAGTCATTGATTAAAGCCGTTAAGGAATTTCTTCTATTGTTATTTTTAATACGCTTTTATTCCATTACAAAAAAGCAATCTTTTATTACAGGATATACACAATGGGATGCAAATTCCGTAATTTTGCTTAAGTTTGGGGGGTTGTAGTTGTGAAGTATTTTCATATTATTTTTTACTCTGCTTTTCATACTCTCATTGTACTTTAGAAAGCAATTAAAAAATTCAAACATTGATTAAAAGACGTTAAGGAATTTCTTCTATTAATATTTTTAATATACTTTAACTTCATTACAGAAAGCCAATCTTTCAATACGAATCATACAAATAAGCCATTTTTTATTTTCTCATATAGTATGAAAATATTGCAAAGTTAAAGAATGCGATGTCCAGAATCACATGAGTATATACGTCTTGAACTCCCTTGGAAAAAAAAACACAATTTTTTCGTTCTGCATTCTCGATGACAATACAGAATTTTAAAATTTTGGTAACTAAATTAACAGATTATCGGTTAATTTAATTAATTTTTTCCATATAAAGGGTGCCACCTGGTTGTGAATTTGAGGAAAAATTTATATAAAAATTTAAAAAAGGAATTATGAATATTTTGCACTCTTATAAGTTCGCTCGTAATATTAATGGTCTGTGAATATGCTGACAACTTGGCGATATAAATTTGAGAACTGGCGGTTATAGAGCGTGAGGGACTCTGATAAAGTTTCATTTTGTGATATATCTCGAAAATGGAGGGTGGTGAGTTGAAGGCTATTGATGAAGTTTCCACGGGTCAAAAGCTTTCATACGAAATAAAAATAGTGGAAATCAGACCAGTGGTTGAGGCTGGGGAAACTGTCTGATAGTTTTATTCCATAGAGAATGTACAGTGGAGTAGTTTTTTTTTCGATTTATCTCGAAAATGGAGGATGGTGGGGAGCAGGCGACCATTGATGACATATCTATACGTCCTAAACTTCCATATGAAATAAAAGTTGTCGGAATCGGTTCAATGGTTGGGACTGGGGACTGATCCTCTGATTTTGCCAATTTTCTTAAATATATAGATAATGGACTCTTATAATATAATGGATTTAAGACTGTAAAGAAGAAAATGATTCAAATAAGAAAAATCTCACTTTTAGTGTACTATTAAAAGTGTGTTTTGAAAAAATGTTCTGATTAAATGTATTTTTATTTTCTTAATGTTCTGATTAAGTTAATTTATGCATAGTAAAACTATATAAGCGCTTCATAAGAAAGCTAGAACGTGTTCTGCCATCTTTTGTTTTGCTTTTACATGCATTAGAAAATGTATTTTTACTAATATATCACTAGAAGACTACCATCCACATAAAAGATATTCTAAAAGAAGTGGTTTGGAAAGTAATCACAGCCCCTGAAATGTTTGAGCATCAGCATCACATGCAGGGCTAATCTTTGGTAGGATTGGGTCTCCAACCTGCAGTACTCCTACCACAAATATCACACTTTACTTCCAGATCACCGCAGCCTATGAAAATCTGCGAAATAAAGTAACAAAAATCTAATTTTTCTAAGAATCTATTTGATGATGAAAATTTATTAATAATGCATTCAATACAATTTTCTAGCTTACAACTATTATTTGGACACGTTTATAAAATCACATTCAAATGTTAGTCTCAAATGGGACTTAAAAATTTGCAGGCGAAAAAACCAGTGGTTATAAAAAAAATCAACTGAAAGTATCTGAAGTGAAGAAATAGCAGAAAAAAGTCCTCAGTGCTTAAGTTGAAACACAGGGCGATAAGAATGTGATTCCAAATCAGAATCGAATAGTTTGAAGAATGAGTTGAATTCCAAAACCATCAGCAAGGATATTTCTAACTCCGGAGGGCGCTTTTCAAGATAATAGACCCACGAGATCAAACTTACGCTATTATTTTACAAGAGAGTAAAAAAGAATTTTCGAATTTCTTTCCGTTCGATTGCTCTCCTGGGTGACTTCCGTTTAAATGTTTTCACTCAGAGGTGAGAATAAAGATTTGTTTACTTCCCAGCATTATGTGAATTTTTCAGGTAAAATTGGTATCAGTAAATAAACTGATTTAGTTCCTTAACGTTTGTTTCTTAAATTAATATTAAAACGCTATTTTTAGCAAATATTATCATATGCAGAATTTTTTATATATATTGAGCTCCGCTTTCTTGTCCTCCTTAGGCTTCCTGGAAAAAAATCTGCATAATATACAGGAAGAAATGAAATTTAAAGCTAAGAAATGTCTTCTACGATGAGTATGAAAACTAATGTTGATTTCATACTTTTCGTAGAAGTGTATGAAATCAGCATTAGGGCCTATTATTTATTCAAATATTATCTCAAGTAAAATCGAAATACATTGTAGTGTCATATAAAATTGCTGCCGAGAAATTAGGCAATATTTCTTTTTTAATTTAGTTTATTAATGACACACAGGACTAGCACGACATAAATAGACAAACACGCAAATACATTTAACATAAAAGATAAGAGAACTATACATTACAATTCTTATTGTTTCGAGTCATGGACCCACAAAAATTATATCAGACACTTCATTCTCAGAAACAACCAGCCACACTACCGACCGACAGCGAACTGAACTGTTTACAGAACAGTCTTGTGCCGCGCCATCTACCGCAGGCAACACCAACTATAATGTCCAGTTCCTTAGAACAGCAATGAATAAGTTTGAAAACCAAAATAAATCGTTCAACTAACACTAATCAAAATTAGGTAACACATAATTCTTTTTACCGCATTGCCATCTGTGAATGAAAGGCGCTTTTTTTTTAATAATTTGCAAGTTTTAAATTAAGAGTTATAATAATTTTAAAACTTAATAAAATTTTGAAATTTCAACAATACTATATTAAATCATGATAAATTTTGAAAAGAATGATGTCAAACGAATAATCGAAGGATATAAAACAAAACCATATATAAATCATTTCATGAAAGCGGCTGATTCCGATTTTTTTTTTATGTAGAAAGAGTAGATGAAACTTAAACATACATTTCCTTGAAAAATCTAAAGATTTCTTATATCAAGTTTTTATCCAAACTAGATAAAGTTCAGCTCTGTCCAATATCCGGACATTATTCGTCGAAAATATATGTTTACCAGATAAAGCAGGATCTGAAGCTATCAAGCAAATGAAGTAGTTGGTGAATGGATTACCGAGACTAATTAAAGAATGGTCATATTTTCCGGAGTGATTAACGTTTTATAATGTCCAAACGGAGCATCTATCATCAGAACTAATTTAGGAAATTCACATCCTTCGACTTCTAATTATTTTAGAATTTCACTGACATTTTGATGCATGTAGTTTTATAAATCTTACCACTTTTTAATAGAATACTAGCAGAAATGTGGAAATGTCCATTTTGATCTAAGTGTTGAATCTGAATTTATTTTGAAAGTACTGCAGAAAAAGAAGGCAAGTAACAAATAGTATCAATGAACCCTTTGCTGTCATATGTCTGCTCTCAGCAAGCAAAGTATTTTTCACCGTTCCTGTCGTATGTCTGCTCTCAGCCACCACGGCAAAGAATCATACTGATCTAATGATACTGGGTAAGAATAGAAAAAATATCTAATGGAGACAAAAAGAACAATAAGAGAAGCAATTTATCTGGTGCGTGCACGTGCAGCAGCATCCAGGAAAAGTTGCGAAGACAAAGATATTAAAACAAATTAAGGAAAGTTAAAACTGTGATAGAGGTTAAAATGCATTAAGATTAACAAAAAACGAATGAAAAAGAACGAGGAGGAAGAAGAATCCGATGGATGATTTTAAATAAATATTCTCTTCCTTATTTTGTTTCCAATTTTATCCGGAATAGGTTCAGGCCACAGAGGAAAATTCAATTTCAACATTAAAGTCTTTTTTCCTCGACAGAAAACCTATTCTAACTTTGAATCTGTTGGATGGTGGCCTCTGAATAAATCATCCGTCGGATTCTTCTTCCTTCTCATTCTTTTTCAATCGTTTTTTGTTCATCTTATTGTATTTTAACCTCTATCACAGTTTTAACTTTCCGTAATTTGTTTTAATACTGATCTAATATTATACTAAGACTACAAGCTTCAGAGATATATAGAATTCGAAATAATATTTTATAAATTGCGTTTAAGAGTAATTACGCTTTTTCGCTTTTTAAAATATTTTTAAATAGTACTCTAAAATTGCAAAACAAAAGTTACCGAAAGAAGAGTACCGTGAAATTGAAAGTAGCATATTCAGGGCGGAAGATGCTAAACTAATTATTTTTGCGACAAATGTTCTCGAAAACCAGGGCTTCATATTGGAGACTGCTTTGAAAGATACCACACGATGGAGAACTATCAAATATATAATTTTTACATAAAATTAAAACATATTATTACGTTATATCTAAAATCTAAAAATTAATTAATGAATTTTGTTTTCCTTCATTATTTTCTACGTAATGTATTATTGGTCGTTCAACGAAAATTAATTCTGACCAGCATCGCACCTATACATAAACTTAAAACGACCTCAAAAGGTTAAAAAATAATCAAGTGCCTGAAGCCGAAGAAAACGTGCAGACTGTCTTATCGTCTTCTTAACAAAATCATTCATAAGATTTATTTCTTAAATTGTAATGGTTAACTCTCTTCTTCGTCGAAACGAACAATAAATTGCGTAAACTCTTGTATATTTGGTTTAAAAATAGGAATTGCAACTTTTTTTATACGCCAAGGAAAACTTAAATATAATGCCAACATTTAAAAACATCAAACACAATTTACTTTTCAAATGAATCCTAATTGAAAGTATTGTAACTCTTCAAGTTTGTAATTTTTCAAAACAGTGATAAACGCAAAACCCTTTTTCATCCCAGTTAATTTGAACCTCTTAACAATACTTTTAACCGTAACTGAAACAACTCGTATCGACTGACAGAGAAGTTGCATAAACAAACTTGTTTCCGTTTAATTAATACATTTCACAGCCAGCAGTTCCGACAATTTGAAAGACAACTTGAGTCTTAAAAAGACCACACAAGACCTCTCCTCCCTTCTCGTTAGGAACTCACTCCAGATGGAACCTGCCTCTAAAAATAGCCGTGCACTTTTCCAATTATTTTCTCCAAAGTTACAACACACAACAGAACTACACCAAATACCACCAAAAACAAGAGGGAAAAAATCTTTGCGAAGGGAAACTAAATGCTAAATTACGAAAACCCGATATTGCTTCCAGCATCGAGGAAAGTAAATTTGCGAGGAAGATGCGGCAGACAATCAGGAAAAGCTTTCAGAAAAATAAATCGCAGTAACTCTTTTCTACTGCATTCTGTTAGGAAATCTTTTTTAAACTAAATTCCTAAGAGATGAAGAAAGTTCGATTTAAAAGGGAGGTTGGGTTCGATGAAGAGTGTCCTGAGTTTGTAGTCAATGTCTTTGAAAGAAGATTTTCTGGTCAAATATGTTTGTTGTGCATCTTACATTCAAGATCTAAAATAAGAATTTCTACATCAGATTCATTTATAAATAAAAGACGGGAGAGTCCCGTTTAACCCTTTTGCCACGAGCAATGTTAAAAACGCTTTTAATTACATTCAACAATTTATCGGGCTAGCTTATTATAGAGCTGTATATCAATAGCAATTCGCTTCAATGCAAAAGTATTTAGACTAAATTCCAGAGAGATGAGGAAAGCTCGATTTAATTTTACATCAAATACACTTAAAAATGAAAGACGTGAGAGTCCCGTTTAATACTTTTGCCTCGAGCAACGTAAAAGATGCTTTTAATTATGTTCAACAATTTAGCGGGCTTTCTTGTTATAGTGCTATATATCAATAGCAATTCGCTTCAATCCAAAAGTATCTAGACTAAATTCCAGAGATATGAGGAAAGGATTATTCTATATTTTGGCGGGCTATCTTAGTATAGCGCTGTATATCAATAGCAATTCGCTTCAATGCAAAAGTATCTGGACTAAACTCCACAGAGATGAGGAAAGAAATATTCTATATTTTGGCGGGCTATCGTATTACAGCGATGTACAGTGAAACATCTCTGAGCGGCCACCCCTCCGTTCCGAGAGAAATTGGCCGTTCCGAGGAAAACTGGCCGCTCTGAAGGGTTTTCGTTACAATTACAAGATAATTGCTATAATACATAATATAAACAAGTCTGACACATATTTCTTATTTAAAATGAAGTTTGAGATTTATCTAAAGAGAAAATAGTACTTTATTTAATAATTTTTTTACATTTTTTGAAAAAAGGAGACAATTCGTGACTGTTTTAAGTTTTTACCCTTCTCGGAAACAAACATTTTTCAAGTTCGTTTTTCAGTTTAAAAAGTAAATCTCTAACCGATGCGTTTGTCAAATGGGATGAGCGAACCCACCCGGCGGCCGTTCAGAGGGGTTGGGTGGCTGTTGCTAGGGGTTATTTTAACATTAGGTCTATGGGCCGAAAAATCCGTGCCACGAAAAATTGGCCTTTAAGAGGGGTGGCCGCTATACAGGGGTGGCCGCTATACAGGGGTGGCCGTTCGAAGAAGTTTCACTGTATATCAATAGAATTCGCTTCATTGCAAAAGTGCTTGGACTTACAATAAAACTTCGATTAACCGTCTCTCGCTTAACCATCAGTTTCTGTTATCCGTCTAAAAACGTAGATTTATAGTATTATAATAAATTTCTGTACATTACTGCCTCTATATTGAATTTATACTGTTCGTTTTGTAAACTTAAATACAATATGTATGTATTATTCACTTTTAAAGGATTTTATTTTCGTCGCAAGGAGGCAGTGAAATCACTATTCTGTACATATACATTAAGAGATTTCTGTTATCAGTCTATTCGGTTATCCGACACAGTCCTACGGTGAAGGTTAATCGAAGTTTTACTGTAACCGCAAGAATTGCATATAAATAGGGATTTAAGATAACGTGCTGTTTATAAAGAAAAAGCAAAATATCGACAACAGTTAGAGGGTTAAAACGAGATAGCACACTGATTTTTTTTAGGCAAGGAAGAATAGAAAAAGTTGAATATATTTTTGTACATTTTGTACATCCTTAACCAGTAGCCCTTAAAGCGTTTGTTTTATATACTGTCAAGGAAACATCAAAAAGTATTCGTGGTTTTTATTTAATGATACGCTATTTAATTTAACTAGATTAATGCGTTGTTTTGAAGTTACAGGAGGACTGTTTTGTAATGGACTTCATAAATATGAATCGCCGTAAAATGACGACATCTTAGCTTATCATCTCATTCTCCATATTATTATGCAACATCAACGTGAGGATACTTGACACACGACATGAAATTTCTCATGCACTAGACCCACAAATACTGAAGCACTTAACTTTTCTATCCATACAAATACCACATTAATTGTGGTCTCGCTTAACATATATTGCAAATACTTAAGGAACATTTGCAAAATGTCAAAACAAATCATTTCATACACGGAACTTGGACTTTTCACAGAATGCCTGAATTACATCCCTTGCCGTTAACATCGAAAGGATACCCGTTTAATTTTTAACAAAATGCTTAACTTCGAACTATTTCACTAGGATGGCAGTACAAAACGATGTTCTGCTTCATATTTATAGCTCTGAAAATATTGAGGGGGGGGGGGTTCATAATTGATGTTTATTATTTCTTTTTTCGTACTTACCAGCAATGTTTAGTAATTTGAACTCTAATCTTTCACTTTTCTTCGGATTAAGATCAACTATATTCCGCTTTAAGTACAAAAAAATGAGTGCATAATGTTCTAGTTTGTGTTTTATTTCCCAAGACGGCAACATCATTCAAATGCAGATTGCATTCTGTAAGGTTTGCATTCTACGGTATTGTGTGTTTTTTAATATATTTTTAACAAGTTTTATTCTTTGATATGCGACAAGAAAAATATACTAATTCATATTCTTTAAAAGCACGATTCTCTCTTTGAGACTGATGGAAAATTATTCTACTAATGCTGCAATTCAATGTGATTTATTTTTTAAGAAGACAGAAGCTTGATTTTTTTTGGTCTGGAATGCAAGTGTTTGAAAAAAAAGTTCATTCAAAAGGATGAAAATAAGGACAGTTTTAAATTAGTATTCTTGATTTGATTTCTAAGAAGGTAAGCGTCTTCTATTCAGTATTTTACTTACTAAATTACTTTAATTTGGATTCAAGATGCTACTTCCGTTTCATAGTGTATTTTTATTCTTTCGAATAACCCACAATATCCTTATAAAAAATTTAACCCTCCACTAGTCGCAATCACTTACATCCTTAAATGGTCGCAATGTATCTCACTATTCTATGGCATGATCATCCGGTTTTGATAAGTTTTCCTTATAACTATAATACTATCTGTCCGCCATGAGAACTCTGTTCGCCAAGTTGTCTCGTTGACGGCAGTCGCCGCAGAAACAGGTATCATGGGAGGAATCCATTTCGAGTAGGTAGAAGTTCATTCAAGTTTGTCACAATGGCGCACTTAGCGCCAAATGGGAAGGAACGAAAACTGCTGCAAAACCGAGAAGATGGGTGATCGACTACTCTTTTTCCCTCCGCAAACTGGCTCCAAGAATAAAATAAAACTCCGTCTTCCGTCGGATTGCTCCTATTCGAAATGTATCTTCCCTTACATAATCAGTTGCTATAGAGACCGCCATCAACGAGACTACTTGGTGAGTAGAGTTTTGTGGCGGACAGACAGAGAAGCAAACAGTGGCGTATCTAAAGGAAAGCGAAGGCGGCACTTCGAAAGGGTCGGCAAAATCAGACACGCAGAAAAACAATTTTATAACAAAGATGAACACTGGTTCAAGCATTGTGTACATAAAAATATAACCAATGTAATTAATTCTCATTGTTTTGCTTGTTGTCAGTAAATTTCCGATATGTGAAAAAGAGACTGGCGTTGAGCGTGCGAGTATCTATTAGATATTGCGTCAAAAGAAGAAGTTCATTTAACAAAGTGTTAAATGAATGCACTGTGCGCAAAAATGAAATGTTTTTTTAATTTAAAAAATTAATAAGAATTTTGGAACATTTTTTAAGTTTTTTTATGATAAGATCCTTATTAATATGCCCAACAATATGCATTCGCGCACCTATGAATAATCTGGATCATGTGGTATTGCATGCAATGAAATTCGCCAGACCCTAACTATTGCGTCAGGCCTGTGAATTTAAGGGGCCGCGGTGGCCTAGTGGTAAGGTCCCGACCCCGGGACTGGAGGGTCGCAGGCCCAAAACCCGATTCCACCGAAGATCCGCGGTGGATGGGACCTGCTGCACGCTAAATCATACGTCATGGCCAACCCCCCCCCCACACACACACACACACACCGTTAGTGTGGCGCGGAAGCTTGGAGAGGAGGTGCCAGCTCAGGTGTTGTCCTCGTCATCTGACATCTCAAAATTACGAGATTCGTCGCTAAATAGCCCTCGTCTTTCTTCAAAATGGGACGTTAATCTAACCTAACCGCTGACAGTTTCCAATAAATCTTCATCTCAATCGCATTCAAATATAAACGGAGTGAACACACTCCAGGCTTGTTGATGCAATTACCAACATTAATTATTGCCCTCCCTTCCGGAACTGCATCCACTGCCTATCAGAGGGGGGGGGGGGCGGCGCGGTTTTCAGTCATGAAAAATGGAAGCACCTCCCGAGAGGCCGCGTCCCCTCCGATGTAACCGGTCAATAAACCCGAGACGAATTATTAATTGCTCCTTTGACGGGCATTGATCTTAGTTTAGCTGAATCGTTCATGCGTCTGGATTACCAGCAGAGCAGAGTCGGTGTCGAAAATCCTTTGGTGTCTGGTATCAGTGAGATTGGGTGGAAAGTGAGAGGGTGTAATTTTTGCATTATTAATCCATTTGCATTATTTGGAAAAGTAGAAAATGGATCGTTATCGCCAGAAAAAATTTTATTGTATTAAGATAGAAATGTTTCAAAACGTATAAAAAACTGGAAGCAACAAGCGTAAACAAAGTATTCATTATTTTATTTAGTTCAAAAAGTTAACTGTTGCGTAATGTTATTTAATGATATTAATTAATGCCAACAAATACCATTTTAAGAATACCGCCTCTGACTATTCATGAAGTTGAAGGGTGGTTAATCTAAAAAGTATTAGGGTGACTGCGATCAAAAATTATATACACCTTCCGCTCAACTTTAATTGTTCGATTTATTCATCGCTCCTTTGACAGGTATTCGTCTATGCGTTTGGATTGCCAGTAAGCGGTTCAAAAATCCTCTGGTGTCTGGTTTCTTTTACAATTTTTGTAATTTCCTTGGTTTTATTACGGCTATTGAATGCCTGCAAATTTTCTGAGATTTTACTGATGTTTAATTTTAAATATTTTTACTTACCATAGTCTGGCGCAGTATTGCCCAATACGGCTTTTGCGCCATAAATCCCACAACAAACAAACAAAACTTCTGGTGTATGGTTACAGTGAGAGTGGGTAAAAATGAAAAGCGAGAGGATACCGTTTTTGTATTATTGAAGAAACGAGAGCCTAGCATCCTTGAATGGTATAAGATTTTAATTAGACACACTATTCATGAAACTGAAGGATAGTTTATCTAAAAGATATCAGGCTGAAAGAAACAATAAATATATTCTTCCGCCCAACTTTTAATTGTTCTATGTTTTTCCAATTAACGAATAATTAAAATTTGGAAAAACTTGGTTTAGATAACTGGCAATATGCGCTTGAAACTGTCACGCTTCCTAATTGAAAATGGTCACCATATTTGCTTTAGTTTTCTAGTTTACCGAACAAGTTTATTTATAGGTATCATAGTTTTTTTAATATTGTGTAATCCCCAATTAAAACATTAATTTATGCTTTGTTAAGGAGCTTTCTAATGAACTAAAATCGAAACAAATAAAGATAAATTCGAATTCACTCAAAAAATATGCCCCACATGTCGAAAGACAGTTTGGTAAGACAAAATAAACCTTTTTTGGCAATCCGATCTCATATATACAATGTACCAGCACCTATACATTTAATTATTAGGCTTAAATGGCAACCAATAACTTGAGTTTTGAATGTTACCCTACATATCGAAATAAATAAATGATGGAATCGTTGAATTTTTTTTAACAGTATCATTTTCGTAAATGATAATAAATTTTATTTATATTCTTTGGTTAAATGAAATCAAAATTGAATTATTAAATTTTTAATTCCGGATCTCGATAATTCGACAAACTTATTCACACTTTTTGTTTGTTAGATAACACGCAAAGAACAAGAAAATCATGAAAAAAAGAAAATATGATAGATTAAAGAAGTGTACTTTCTTTATTAGTTTTTTATTAAATAAAGCCAATTTTTTCTTTGTGTAAGTTCTTTATGAATACAATAATATACATTTAAGAATTTGAATAAAATCCTATTTATAGCTTGCTTAGTTTGCCTTTTAAATATCATGAAAGTAACTAAAAATACATTTATGAAAAAAAAACATTTTTCAAATAGGCATTACATGTTGTGCATATGAATTTCTTTTCCAATATTTTACAGTGGCCCTTACTTGAAAATCAAATTTATTTGAAGACACAGAAACCAAATAGGATAAACATCCTATATTCGAAACCATCAAACTCAAAACACGTATCAAAATTCATCACCAAAGTCACGTTTCCACTGTTCCACGAATATTGCTTTAAAGACAGCACTAACAAAATTCTATTGAAAAGAATTCGAATGAAAAAAGGAAGAACCAAACGATAAACTAACGCAATGAGTTTTCAAAGCGAGTGGGAAGAGTTCGAACGCTTTTCCTTTCTACTAAATAAATTTAGCATAACATAAACGACCGTGTTCTTTTTGAAGTAAAAAAACAAAATGAAAATATGGCAGCGAGAAAATGTAAAAATGCTTGGTTTGATTTATCAAAGCCTGTTCGACTTATTCACCGACGGAGAATGTTTTTATAACAATTCAACTAGGGATAGTTCAGATCGAATGAATTTATTTCTCAAACTTTCAGCACTTTAAAAATAAGATTTTGTATTATGTATATCCGAACATGATTTTAAAATGCAGTTCGAGAAAATCGCATTTCGACGTATTGCCTACACTATTTTGAAATTTTATTTTCATCCCTAAGTATGAAATGTTAAAAAAATGTCTCCAATTTTTTTAAACAAAAATTTAAATTTTTGCAGCAATTCCGATTAGTCAAGCTGAATATTAACAACAAATTGCTACGCGTTGCTATTTTGCATTTCTTGATCTTACATGACATCACTTTTTCATATAAAATTGTAAATACTCTGTTCCACATTTAATATTTTAACTCGGTAATTTTATAAGATTCAAATATATATATAAGCTTTGTGTGTGTGTGTGTGTGTGAATAAAAAGTAGAGGAAAACTTTTTCCAATAATATTTTTACTGTTCTTCATATCTACATTTTAGGGCTTCTATATATTTTCGCACAGCCACTTCTGATGATATGATTCTCAAAGTTGTGGAATTATGTTCTTAAAGTTTATATTCAAGAAACTGACAAAAACTTGGCATTACTTTATAAACAACAATTGGTGCAGTTATGCAAAAAGGGACGGTCTCCAAGATTCATATTTCGAGATATAACGAAAACTCTTTTCGGAAAAATTCTAAAGATACATTTTCCAAATGAACAGTGGCGAATCCAGTGGAGAGCTATAGAAACACAGAATTCTTGATTTAATTTAACATCATTACAGCTGCTTTTTCTTAATTTCCCTCTTTTTAAAAAATAATAAAAACGTTTCAATATTACTTTCTGGCTTGACAGGCTCAAAAATTTTTCTACTTGTAGCGTTGACGCGGGCGAAGACATTTTTGGCTAGTTATTTCGTTGTATTTTTTATTAAATTATCAAAAGTATTGTATTGTTATTTATGATTTTTATTTTCATTTAACTAAGTGAGTTTACACAAAATTAAAATATTTTGAATATATATTTCCAGAATTTCGCATCTGGCACTGACACAGCTCTCTTATTTACAGAAACAGATTGCTACTTGATGCTATTTATGAGTGAAAGTAGGATGGTTCTTTCACATTTGACACTTATTTTTTAATTAAGCTGGCATATATAGAATCACCACACAAACAGACATTGTTTATCTGCTTCTCCTTCTTTCACCACGTATTTCTCAATAACAAGATATCGCATCAATAGCACCTTGTTTTCCCTTTCAATAGTTATCCAAAATATGGATAAATTTATGCAGAATTATCCATAATTACATTACAATCAAGTATTTTGAAATTAAAATTTGATATTTTTACTGTAAAATCAATTTTTATGTTGTTTTTTCATTGCTCACGTCGACGCTGCTTACCCAAAGAGTGTAAGGCATATCATGAGTCATCGGGAAGAAGGATTCCAATACAAATATTAAATTAATACATTATAATAGAAGTATACAATATAATACAAAAATTAGGTAATACAATGCAAAACAATATAAGTAAAATAATACAATAAAAGTAATACAATACAAAATGCAAATGTGAATATAAATATAATAAAATACAAAAACAAACATAATAAGTAATTAGAAACATAAATAACAAATAAATACAAACAAACGTAATAAATAAAGAAAGCTTATGCTTGTGCCTTACCCCATAAACTTTTATGTTTGTAGTCCGCCATAAAATTGGTGGTCAATCATAAATATGAGCAAGCAACAGGCATTGCACTATAGAATGGGGTGAGAGTGTACTAGGTGCAAGGTTTTTGGCACTGGTGAAATCTCCGGCTGTCACCAATTAGCGTTACGATGAAGAACTACTGTCTTTCAGTGTCAACCAAGAGAGTGCACATGTAAGCAAAATATTTGAAGTTGATTCGAATATCTGGTCCGAAATATCGTAGCATGATAATATTTTAGGCTTCATATCAGTGGTGAATCTAGGGTAGGGTCTGGGGGGGGGCTGAGGTCATAAAAACTTTGTATCGTCGTGATGAATGTCAAACCTCAAGGCTAAAGTAAACCAAAACTCTTTAACTTTACAGATTTGACTCGCCTGACAATAAAAATCATAAAAAACAATACAATACTTTCGATAATTTAATAAAAATTACTATGAAATAACTAGCCAAAATATGTCTTTGACAGCATCAAAGCTACAAGTAGGAAAATTTTTGAGCCTGTCAAGCCAGAAAGTAATATTAAAACGTTTTTATTATTTTTTAAAAAGAGGGAAATTAAGAAAAAACGGTTGTAATGATGTTAAATAAAATCAAGAATTCTGGCTTGGCTCTGGGGAGGGGCTGTAGCTTGATAGCCCCCCCCCCGGATTCGCCGCTGCTTCATATTATTTTTAAGAATTGACTCTTAACTGCAGCAACGATAATGTGCACACAAAAAAAAATATTTAATGTCGTCTCAACGCGCGTGCAGCGACTAAAACATCGAAAAGTATTGCTGCAAAACATACTTAAAAATATTTTTAAGAATTTTATAAAAAATGTAGAGAATCAGAAAAAAGCTGTAGGGAAATAAAACTGACAGGGAACTTTTCTTTTCCTCTATTTGTATTCTATGAGATGGAATCGGAAGATAATTACGTTAGTTTTTCTTTGTGATGAAAGTGTGTTTTTATGATGAAAGTCAATTGTTGAAACCAACGGAGAGGAAAATTTTAGTATTCAAAGTATGCAAGGAACGATAATTAAAGAATTCATATTTGGCATCCAATCGCTAATGGTATTTGTAAGGATATTCAGAATTTCTTAAACATCATAAAACTGCTTTTACTATGTAAAATGACTGTGGTAAGTTAGTTCCGTGAGTTGGAATTTCAATTAACAAATAAATAATACGTCAAAGGCATTTTTGTAAACATCATTATTTAACTGATACACACATGCCATTGAAATTTATTTTGCGCTGATTTTTATTTATTTTTAGCGAATATATAATAAACCTTACTTGTAAAAAAAGTATTATTGCATTTCGTTATGCCTAACGTTAAAATAAATAATCTCGTTATGAAACTAATTAAAAATATATCTCTTTTCGATGTAAACTGCCTCTGCTTTTATCGTCATAATAGTTGAATATCGAAAGTAGATACCCAATTAATTTGACAATGTGTACCTAATCTTCCTAAAAGCTTACCTATGTCTACCTTAAGTAAGCCATTACCCCGCCTATAATATCGCAACCGTTGAAATCAGAAGGAAATTATTCATTAATATTTGACTGTAATACATATCGGCCTAAATTCTGCTTTTTCCATATTCATCTCATAATCGCATGTGACCTACCAACTCAAGCCATTAGTGACAGATGGCTCATTAGTATTTGACTGTACTATACTATCTTCCACAAAAATGCTTTTTTCAGGCTTCAACTCGTAATCGCCTTTGACCAACTAACCCAAACTCCAAACTACATACATAATGACCGATGAATTCTGATAACAGTTTCCAATGAAATCCTCTTACGTTAAAGCATTTACTCTTATTCTAAAACTTAGTACAACCATATATTTACCTCAGTTATACTGTGACGATCTTTGAATTCCAAAAAGAGATGGTTTATGTTTATCTGCACCATATGACATCGTTCAGAAACTACTTTCTCTACAGTTAAAATCATATAAAGCATTTGTAAATCATCTCTGAACCAACACCAACCCTCTATTTCTCGAAGCCACTTACACCAAAGTTATTGACCGATGCATACTAATAACTATCTGCAAGAAAATCGAAACTTACCCCGTAGAAAAGCAGCCAACGGATTTGGACCAACATCATCACAGAACCCCAGCAGCCCGTCCTCTCAGTAATAAGACAACATGCCTCCTGGCGAAGCACATGGCTCTTCTTCATAAGATGCTTCTGTGCGTCTCCATTCCTCGCCAAATGAAAACTCCTCTCTCGCACCCTCTCGGAATCCGAGATGATTTTCCACTGATCCTCGACATCTCTCGCTCCGGGAAGATTATTTAGAAGGGTTGGTGGAAAAGTATTGGCTGGACCTTTAGTCGCCAAGGAGTGGAAACTTAGCCGCCAAATATTTGGGTGGGGGTGGGGGGGTAAGGTTTAATGCATGATGATGGTGTGCGATTAGAGAAGCAAGAATGAGAGGAAGAAGTTTATTTTTCTTCATAGATATGTTGCTAGGAAAATATCGATCATTCCTCATGTATGGTAGGATCTATACATAAAGATTTATCATGCATGAAAATACATTTATAACGAAGAAAAAAATTAAAATTTGGTATTTAATAGATAATCTAAAACGTTGAAATGCGCTTGTGTTATTTGTAGTCAAATACCCAATCGTTTGTTATTTAGATTATGTGAAGTCTCTTCGGATTCACGTGATGCACATCAAATGTGCTTAAGGCGTCTTATCCAATTATGTTGGGGCTAATTGGGCAGAGGCACCAATGATCCAAGGATGCAATGGAGCAATCCTACAGATTTACTTTAATTTTGAACCAAATAATTATTTAATTATAATTTTATATATGAAAAGAACTGACTCACCGAATTCTAAGGCGTGAATCAGAGAATAAATAATTACTTTATTATATATGTATTTTCTTTGGATCATAAGCCATCAAATTCGCAGTTTCGATTCTGAAGGTAACGTGGAATTTATTATTAAATGGCATGCGCAATAATAAAAACCTTGAAAAATTGTGGATTCAAAATACTTATAAAATGAATGAAACAAATAAGTTTTCAAATCTACTTAGCTACCCGTTGTAAAAGATCTGAGAATTTATATTGCAAGTACAATTAGAAGACGAATATTAATCAATAAGAAAAAAACACGCAGAAATACTGGATGAAATATAGCTTGAATAGAAAATCGAAAATTCACACCAAATATGAAAGAATAATTAATTAGCTCTACTGTATCTAAGAGAAGAAATTTCTTCTGAAAAGAAAAGTTGTTCTGAATTAGCTTTAAATGTCAGACTTCAAAAGATTCTAAATGTCACCCATTTTTTTTATTTAGTTAAACAATGAATATTTCATTTACGATAATTACAGTTACAGAACTCAAAATAAGTTGTTTAAATTCAGAGTTCAGATTTTCAAGTCTTGCTATTTATTGGCAACATATCTGGCTTTTAAAGTCGGTTTCCATAAACTATTATCTCGAAACTTTTTTTCAGTTATAAGATAATTTAAAATAAAATTTAATAATGTTTAAAATTAAATGTTACTTCTCAAAGATTTGGACCGTCGAATAAATGTGGTCCGCTAAATCCTCGTCTGTGTGTTTCCCAGATATATTTTCTCCTCATTTGGGCTTCTACTGCCATCTGGTGGGCATCGTTTGGTAAAATTTTAACAAAAATCTTAACCCAAGCTGCCCAACATTAAAAGAAATTTTCGTAATCCGTTTTCCGATAAATAACCTACTTTGTAATTATTTTTTTGTCTTTCATAGTGTTGCGTTTTAGTTAGTATTACTTTAAAACTGTTTGCAGAGGTGTTCATTACGTTTAATGCTTGTCAACTGCGTTTATTTTGATAACAATGAAACTGCATTGTTTTCTATACTGAAGAAAAATGAATCCATGATTTACACTTTTTACAACGCTATTACATGCATTCGTGAAAGGTTTGGACTTGTTGCTAGTGCAGATTTTTAAAGTTATCTTCAAAAAAGTATAGATTTCTGTCAAAGCAATAATGAAATATATATGATAAATGTTTTGGTAATTATATAAAATATGAAACAGATTAGATCATGCTCTCCGCAAGGATTATTTGAATCTTAGTATTATTTCTAATTTTGCTTGCTTGGAAGTTTTGTATAAAATATCCGACAATATTTTTTCAGAGCAGAATCAATCTCCTTAATTTCTTTCCGAAATATGAAGAGCTTAAAAGAATATTTTAAAACGAACATTAAATAAATAAGAAAAAAATATTTTTCAAACTTTCCCAGCTGAACTATGCTTTAATTCTGCTCATATTATATGTTAGAAAAAATGAAAACTTTTTTGCAAGATTATGAATAATTAAAATTCCTTCAGGAATAAGCATAAATCTGATGCTTTTTATAGAATTCAAAACTTTTTGAAGCATGAAGTTTTTCAGTAAAAAAGGCAGTTTATGCTATCTCATGTATTTGTTGTTGATAAATTATACACTAAAACGCGGTTTTAAAAGAATCTGATAAAACTAATCAACTAATGAAATTTTATGGATTTCGAGTTTTTAGTATTGTAAACCGTATCTAACTGTCTATGGAATAGTACGGAAAGTTCAATCAGCACCAATCAGTTCCATAACGGACTACTTATCATACAATACTAATTTTCGAACAATGTATCTCTGAAATTTTTTTTGTAATATTGTAAAAAAATATTTACATCTCAAAATGTCTATTTCGAAGTTTGGACCTCAGTGCATAACTGCGTCCCATTTCGGATGTCATAAACTGAGAATAATCTTCACATGAGGAATAAAAAGTTTTAATCCTCATAGGAACCTCAACCAATCGTTCGATATCGTATACCAGTTCCTGGTTGTAATACGATTTTCAAGGGCCACAGGCAAATCCTAAGATAAGGCATTAAAAAAACGTTTTCTTTGTTTGTAAAATAGAATAACTTTCGCCCTTTGATAATTTAATTAGTGTAGTCTGAATGTAAAGAAAAGACCCATATTCAGATGCGATGTAAAATCAAAGAAAATTTATTCGAATTATTATTTCACAGAAGCACTTAACTAAATGAAAGTATTACCTTAAACATTTTTAAATCGAAAATGTCCATATGTTTATTTTCTGGTAAAAAAAATTCATAATCTTTGCGAATAAAATCTGAAGAAATAAACACCATTAGCAATATTTAAATTAAAAATTTAATGAAAAAAATACAGGAGTTGGCTGACGAAGTAAGCTGGTAGAAAGATTAATATATGAATGAGAATTTTATTAAGTTCCAGATAATTCCACTAAATACCTTTACGAATTGTTTTATTTTTGTTGATTGGAGAGATCGAGTTATTTTTCATGCTCATGAATAAGTGTGCAACTACCTGCTGCATCCAGCGCATTCCTTGACAAGATCTCACCCTATCACGGTAGCGAATCTAGGATTCGGGTGTGTGGGGGGCTGAGGTCATAAAAATTTTGTATTATCGTGATGAGGGTAAAATCTGAAGGCTAAAGTAAACCAAAACCCTTTAACTTTACAGACTTTACTCACCTGACAATAAGAAACATAAAAAACAATACAATACTTTCGATAATTTAATAAAAATTACAATGAACTAACTAGCCAAAAATGTCTTCGACCATGCCAAAGCTACAAGTACAAGTGGAATGACTACAAAAGTAGGAAAATTTTCGAATCAAGCCAACCAGTCAAGCCAGAAAGGAGATAAATTAAGAAAAGACAGGTTGTAATGATGTTAAATAAAATCAAGAATTCTGGCTTGGCTCTGGGGGGGGGGCTGTAGCCCGATAGCCCCCCCCCTGGATTCGCCACTGCCCTATCATATTGTTGTTCTGCGTGATAGTCGTATTTTGAAGTGCTGTGTGTTCTTCTTTCTAAAGGTTCTTGTCTATACGTTTATGTTCAATAAATTGTGCTATCTAAAGGATCCATGCAAGCCTTTATTAAAGAAATAGCAACAGTTTTCTTATATAACTGATCATAGGAACTCATTGTCATGTGTCGATGAACAAGATGACAGTGTGAGGTTCAATTATCCTACAGCTTAGAACTGAAATAATTTTTTAATCGTTGGAGACAGTATTGTAGGGGTTTTTTTTATTATTATTATTTGAAAAAAAGTGGGAAATGAATTTAATGGATAAAGTTGTTAAAGTGAGAACCTTCACAAAAAAATTTCAGATTCAAGTGTTCTTTTAGTCTTGAAAATGAGTCATTTATGGCATTTGTGACGCTTATAAAGTCTTCCGGTTTCTTCGTTTAACCAAATCTTTCGTATGATTCCAAAGACATAAATCACATGAATTAATATCTGGTGAATAAAGTGGCCAATGCAATGCACCAGAGTAACAATTTAGGTGTTTAGGTTCGCGTTCCAAATTCACTGTTAACGGTGTCAAGAACACCGCCTGTTTTATGCGAAGGATCACAATCCTGCATGACTAACGTGACTATTTATTTGTTTCCTTCAAACGAGGCGACTACTAATCTTGAAATAATAATGCGTGTAGTCAAGAACGCGCATATTTCTTCAGCATTTATTTATAAATGAAAAGAATAGGAATAAAAGCATGAAAATAAATAATGTTTGTGATCTTGTATTTTTGTCAAGAACAAATTTTTACTTAAGTATATATTTGGTGTTGATTTGAAATAAGAATGCAATATTTGCTAGAATTTCTTAAAATTTATTTTGGTAATTAACACTGCTTTAAGAATTGCGACTTGCAACTGTGTTTTTTCACTCGATCACACCCTATTCATAAGGAGTGGAAATCCTTTCTATGGGTACATTACTGCCGCGTAGATGGGGATTATATTCAATAATACAATCAATAAACTTTGTATGATTCAACTTATTGGTGTAAAAGCGGTTGAACATTTCCACCAACGACTTCAGTTCGAACGTTCCCAATAATCCATTCTGCCACTGTTTGCCTTGTAATGCAGTTAAAAATGGATGTGAACTAGTAGCCTTCTGTCCGACTTACATACATGGGAGATGTATTGCGCATGCCCCGTCATCGCCGTGCTTTTAAGCACTACTGTCAAATTTTTTTGGTTTTTCGCGCCTTTTTTTTGTTGTTGTTAATTGTTATCGTAGGTTACTATCTTTCTCAAAACTGGAAATTTCGGCGTCCCGAAGCTGTGCTCGGGGACAATGGGATATGCTACCAGAAAACGGAACAGCCCCGTTCAAAACAGGATATATAGTTACATTATGTATGACCCAATATTATCAGATAACGAATTTGAGGAAAAGACAATCATTCCGTTATTGAGTGCGACGGTTTGGAGGACAATTTGAAAAACAGTTGAAGTGATGATAAACAATTTTCTTTTATACCCTTTCTTATAGAAAGCGTTTGGAGCGACATCTAGAGAGGCTCTGAAAAATTATTTCAGCTCAAAGTAGAAGGTTCACTTACACTGTATGTCATAGTAAAAATTCAGTAGAGTTAACAGGGCTTGTCCCTTGAAGGAACAGGGCTTGCCATCTGTTCTTTGCACTCATGTAACGTTTATTTTGCGCCTAAAAATTAACGGTACATTTAGATTATGTAGTAATGACTTTGGTCCTAATTCTTCTGTATCAGTGCAATTAGAAACATATTTTCTTGCATGTCGACTAATCACTGCGTCCACCAAGGATGGAAGAAAAATACTTAACTATAACAAGCTAACAAACTGAAAGAACATTGTTTCGAAAGAACTTTGACTTGCTAACAAAAAACGGTTTCATTTATCAAAAAGGGACATTCTAAGCCGTCGCAATCTAGTTTTCATTAGAGTGAAATTGAAATATAATTACTGTTTTGGAAAGAAACCAAAATGAGTTTTGCTTTTCTTATTCTTGTGTGTCTTTCTTGGAAAAAAGAGGACAAAAATTCTTTAGATAACTTCGTCTAGTGATATTTTTTTCTGGAAATGCGTAAATGAGTCGTGAGTGAGAAAAAATCCTCACGACTCATTCTTTTTCTACACTCTAATGAAATTGGAACAAAAATGTCATTAGAACTAAAGTCATTTTGCTCTCCGAGGTTGTTTTTATTTACTTTAATCCTTAGTCTTATTATCGTTAGACCCATAAATGTATTTCTCATTAAAAAGAGGAACCTACAGAAATTTCTTTTTTAAAAGAACACTAAGGACAAGAGAAGAATGCAAGATAGTAGTTCATATATTATAATATTTTGAGCTTCATGCAACCTGTTGAAAACGAAAATACTTTTACAAAACTATTTAAGACCTCCGAATAACTTCCTGAATTGGTATTTAAATTTTTCTCTTTGGGGGTTCTAATCCCACATGATCTAGACTGACTTAAATCCAAAAGATGGGGGTAGCTTGTCTTTTTTAAAAGACTTTCAGAGGAAACTGGCCCACATTTTTGATTCACTTGGAAGAAAGCCAGGAAAGCGACCAGGTCGACAGCAGCGAGAAATTTATTGCTACAGCTCACCTCGACCTACCAATTTCTGAATAATGCTGCTTAAAAGCATAGCCAGATGATAGAAGCCATAACCTTCTCACTCCGTTTCGTGTTTTTTAGTCATATTTTGATTCGCTGGTGATCTTAAATGTTAGCTGTTATAGTACATGGTGGTCTTAAATTATTGAACCCATTTCAAAATTTAATTTAAAAAACCTATAATGTAGCAACTTCGTTTTCTTTTAAATGAGAGAGTCGCTCAAAAAGTGTTTTTCAGATAGATAACGCGCCGTTACGGCGCACTAAATCTGCTGCAGTGGGAGGTTAACAATGCAAGTGTCAAAATGGCTACCGTGCAGCAGAAGGCACGTCTCTAGTTCTACAAAAGCAAATCAATTGTAACAGTTCAAAGAATTATTCAGTTGAAGTATCGAAATTGTCAGTATCCACGTGAGAACTTCATCAAGCGTTGGTATTAGAAATTAAAGGAAACAGGAAATGTGCATCAGTGAGGGAGTCTTTCACTCCTTAATTGCTGATACCAATGCTTAATGGAGTTCTTACCTGGAGACTGACAATTTCGATACTCTGTAACTGAATAATTCCTTGAACTGTTATAATTGATTTGCTTTCGGGGAACCAGAGACATGTCAGACGTGCCTTCTACTGCACGGTAGCCAATTTGGCACTTGGGAATCCCCCGCTGCAACAGATTTAGTGAGCCGTAACAGCTCGTTACCTATATGAAAATAACTTTTTGAGGGACTCTCTCATTTAAAAAAGCAAAAAGTTTCTACAATATAGGGTTTTTTAAATTAATTTTTGAAATGTGTCCAATAACACTGCGCTGCATGAAAATCGGCCCCGACACCATCCCTGCAAATTTTTATGTAAAATGACCCCCTGAATCCGAATATGACCCCCATTTTGCCCAATCACCCACCGTTTCCTCGGGACGCTCCCCCCCCCCCATATTTTTATCACTGTCCGGTAATTTTATGGCCATTAATTTGATTTGGAGGAGGAAAACGATTATTTTACCCGTTAAATGTCTTCTGAGGGGCTACAGAGGTGAAAAGTTCTAAAATATGAACATTTGTAACAAGGGGGGGGGGGATTTGGGAGGGATTTTCCCCCTTAAATTAAAAAAAATCAATAAAAATGACCGGTTTTTCTGGTTTGTTTTCGCAATTTTTTTCACTTATTTTCTACATATTCCAGCTTCCAGCTCCCCCCTTTTCCTCACCCAAACACCCCATATAAAAAAATATATAGCAACAATTTTGGCTGAAAACGGGTAAGGGGGAGAGGTCCCGAAGCCCTCACAAGAAAGTTTGTAAGATTCACTGTACAACGTTGCCGCTCTTTATTTTTTATCACTGTTCTGTAATTTTATGACTATGAATTTGATTTGGAGGGGGAATGGATTATTTGAACACTTAAATTTAAAAATAAAAATATAATATATAATAAATAAAATTAATATATAAAAATAAAGTTTGGAAGTTTCACTGCACAATGTTGTCGCGTTTGCACATCAAACTCGGATTAAGCAAACAGTTTATGAAAGCAATGGATAAGACAGGTGATGGATTTAACTTTTTGAAGACTAAATTTCCTCGTCTTAGTGAGTCTAAAATCAAGGAAGGAATTTTCGTGGGCCCCCAGATTAGACAACTTTTTAAAGATTCAACGTACTATATTATAAATTACATTTATTATATTTTATATTATATTATCTATTGTTATTATTATTATTTATTATATATTATATTTTTAAATTTTTTGTGTTCAAATAATCCTTTCCCCCCTCCAAATCAAATTCATGGCCATAAAATTACATAACAGTGATAAAAATAAAGAGCGGCAACGTTGTACAGTGAATCTCCCAAACTTTCTTGTGAGGGCTTCGGGACCTCTCCCCCTTACCCGTTTTCAGCCAAAATTGTTGCAATATATTTTTATTATGTGGGGCGTTTGGGTGAGGAAAAGGGGTGGCTGGAAGCTGGAATATGTAGAAAATAAGTGAAAAAATTGCGAAAATAAACCAGAAAACCGGTAATTTTTATTGATTTTTTTTTTAATTTAAGGGGACAAATTCCTCCCCAATCCCCCCCCCTTGCTACAAATGTTCATATTTTAGAACTTTTCACCTCTGTAGCCCCTCAGAAGATATTTAGCGGTTAAAATAGTTGTTTTCCCCCTACAAATCAAATTCATGGCCATAAAATTACCGGACAGCGATAAAAATGGGGAGGGGCATCCCGAGAAAACGGTGGGTGATGGGGCAAAATGGGGGTCATATTCGGATTCAGTGGGTCATTTTACATAAGAATTTGCAGGAATGGCGTCGGGGCTCGAAGACATTTTTTTTTTTTCGCAGCGCAGTGTAATTTATGACCACCCTGTATCTAATTTGCATTGATTTTTATGATCATAAACTTTAAAACGGGTTTCAAAAAAGTGACAGATAATTGGTGACAATTGCTATTCAATGTGGAGTTGGATTTACAACAGCGCAATACATCTTTTCAAAAATCGAGAGAATTTTTCGTGGCCTTTCCCGTATTTTTCCACATTAGACAATTAAACATTCTCCATTGGCATCCATGAAAAAATTCTCTAAAAGTATCCAAAAATAAATTTTTTCAGCCAAAGTTCATTACTGTTGTTTTATGATTTCGTGACTTTGAGGTTTTCTAGCAATAATTTCGGTAAATATTATCCTACTAAAATAATTTTTATTAAGCATTAAAGAGTTATTCTTTTCAATCATACCAAATTTTTCGTCGTGTTTTTTTCTCTTTTTTTTTCGATTATCCACAATTTTTTGAAATTAATCTTTACTTACACCTTGAGTTACCTATATAACTCGCACAAAACTAAATGTACTTATAATTATCCCGCGAGTCCCAAGGCGTAGGTATATAAACGCAATCACTAAAAATGTATGTGTGGACATTAATAACAAGGGAGAGGTTAACTTAATAAAAGAATTAAAATCTTACCCTATATGTTCATCCAACTTGAATGACAACGAGCATGTCAACAAGTATTTGTAAATTGTGTTCATTGTTTTGTACGCAGCGAAGAACATAGAGAATGTGTTCAGGAAGGCTACATCTTCCCATTGACGCATTTGGTTCAAAATATGATTCAGAACAATTATGAAATGTTAAATTATAAAATAATTAAAAATCTACTCTATATTTTCATGCAATGTAAAAATCAACGCGCATGTTGATAAATCCTTGTAAATCGTGTTCGTTGTTTTGCACACAACGGAGAAAATAAAGAACGTGTTCAGGAAAGGTACTTTTTTTCCATTGAAGGATTTGGTTCAAAATATGATTCAGAGCAATTATTTTGGTATGAATACCAAGCTTAACTTCATCCAACAAATTTGTTACTTTTTATTTATCAAATTCTGGAGTGCCTTTTTGAACGATTTTAACACATTTTAGAGGAGAAAACAAAAGTCAACGTATATACGACCCAGCTAAGAAATGATTGATTTATTCCGATTATTTTGCAAGTATTTGATCTTAAAGAAGCTATTTTTTATAGGTAACTAGCAGTACGCGTACGGCGGTGCCCGTGAAATTAGAACTTCAACCAAATGGAAAAAAAACCCACAATGACATGAAAAAGTTCTGAAAACAGAACAAAAGATTCACATTATTGATTTTCCTGCTTATTTTTCTTCGCGATTATGACATTCGAACTGTAGAAAAACAATACAGAATGCGTTAATCAGAAACAATATTAACAAATTTCAACGGAAAAGGATTATTATACAGCAAGTAAAATATGAGAGACATAAGACCTCGATTTTTAGTGAAAGTAGTTTGACTTGAGTGAGATGAATAACGTGTTCTTTTAACTAAAGATATCAGCATATATGCGCGACTATCAAAACTTATAAATCAAATGATTCTTGGATCAGTAAAATGAAGTAATTAGATTAGCTGACGCAATAAAATGATCGAGAGTATGACGTGACTTTCACTTGGTACCGTCAGCCAATCGGATAGTAGAAATGTATTCTGGGAACTGAGAGTAACCTTGGGTTGATCGAAAGCTTCGTCGATTCGGATATGCAAGAGAAAATGTTTTGAACTGATCAATAAAAAAATTATAGAAAATCGGGAAAAAATCATTAATTCATTTTAATCATTCTTGTTTTAAAACAGGGATAAATATTCCGGTTTATACTTAAAAAAATAGAAAATGATAGCGTTATTAGAACGTCGGATGCAAGAAAATAACAATTGAAAGTTAAAAATATAAAGGAGAAGCGACTATGATTTAAAAATTTCTCAAAATTCAGTAAATTACGCTTGAAACTCAAAACAAATTGTTTGTTCTATCCGATGCTGCATTGATTGTTTTTCAGCGATCATTAGAAAAGATACTACAGCCGTAAACGTGCCAAAAATGACCCAAAACAACACTAAATAAAGAATTTTCTAGATTAAATTTTAAAACTGAGACTTCGAAGTGCATTGAGTCACCATTACGACTACATGTGTACCAAATTTCATGACTGTAAGTGCGATATATTTGTCTGGATATCTCACACACAAACACACGTATACACGCAAACATTGCATTTTATAAGTATAGACAAATACCTAATAGGTAACATAGTTGGAGGAGCAAATACCGAGTCAACAAATAACAAGATGCATTGCAGTTAGTTTAAAGTCCTTTTTTTATAATTGGACACGGACAAATGATATTTTAAGTAGTATAAAAGACACATAAAATTATACATCCTTCATCGGACACATTCCATGAAAGGTGGCGCCACTAACTCAAAAGAGTCCATATCAGATATGAGGGGCTAAGTAGGATGACGGTGGAATTATTCCACCAATACTTTCATGATACCCCTTTATGTAAATAAAAAAAGAAAAGAGACAGACATCTTTTCCTTATATTTTCAATACGTCAATATCAGATTTAGTTCTTCACTTATTCAATATTTCTGCCTGTTACCTTTAATGAACTGGAATTCAGAAAATTTAATTAGAGTTAGAACAAAATTTTCATCTGGTCTGAATAGGGAGTTGATCATTTTAATCGAGTAAAAGTTTCTGGAAATTAAAGTTATTTGAAATAGTTTTCTGTCGCCAAATGCGGTGAAAAGTAGCCAAATATTTCCACTTCTAGAGCGGACAAAATCTCATCGAATACTTCATCTTCTGCGGACTCCAAATAAATACCACCTCAGAAGACTTCTAAGAAGAAAAGTAATAAACAAAAGGCTGTATTAAGCATTCTTTCGTTCCGCCTTTTACATATAATTCCACCTTGCCCGTAAAATTTCCACATAAAATAAAATATTCTCTTTAATTTACTAACAAATGTTTATGTTAATGAAACATTTAAATGGTTGATTTGTCAGGTTTTTTAATACACGAAGAAAATAAAAGGTAAGAAATATAATCTAACTGATACAAATATCCGAATATTTGTTTCTAAAGAGTGCGGAAACGAGACGGTTAGATTTAACCATGAAATAGAAACGAAGAGTCATGGTGACTCCACCTCCCACTGTAACTGCGTTCTCCCGCTGTTGTGGTGTTTGGAGAGGAGGTACCAGCTCAGGTGCCGTCCTCATTCATCTGTCTGCGGTTCAAAATTATAAGGTCCGCCCGAAAATAGTCCTCATGTTGCTTAAAAATAGGACGTTAATATGACTCAAGTAAACTAGATCCACTCTGAAATTCCATCGCTGTTCAGAAAGGGGAAACTCCTTCTCTTTCTAATTATAACACCTATAGACCTTTAATCATTTGAGGACCAAATGATATCTGTGTAGGATTTGCCATCTTAAAGTTCATCAGACAATTTTTTATACCCAATAAGTCAAACTGGCTCCCACTATGAGTCAAATTGAACCAAAGGGAAAGATTCAGCATTCCCTGGGCTGTCAGGAGAATTTTCTTCATAATTTTTTTAACTCTCATGCACATACTCAACATATGTCTAGATGTCTTACTAATGAGGAGAGACAATATTACCTACAACACACTTGGTGAAAAGGAGCAATAGATCTTTCATTCCATCAACCAGATACCAGAGAAAATGACGTTTCTAGTTTTTGTTTAGACCCCTGTTTCAATAGGGTTTGATAAGATTTCGTTTTATCAAAATCACAGAGGTTTAGCTATAATAGAATTTCAATACATTGATTGTATATACAGTAAACTCTCGCTACAATGATATTCGATACAACGATAAATCCCTCTACAACAATAAAATGTTATGGTCCCGGTGAATTTGCTTAGAACATTGTGTTAATCCCCCCTCAATATAACGATATTCTGTTCAGCAACAAACCCTTGTACAACAATGTTCTTTTTAAAATATCAATGCCAATTTTTTTCTTCTGTAGCAATATTTCATGGAGGATAAACAAACTGATAATGACGAAAATTCGACAAATGGCGGTGTTTCAGATGCTGAAGAATGAGTTTTGAAACTTCAAAAGTGTTCAACTCAGCTTGAAGAAAAAAAGTGGTAAAATGTCTGGAATTAATGTGGAGGAATATTTAACAGCGGATGATGATCTTATGGTTTTTGAAATAGTTACTGAAGAAAATAACCCATTTCGTCTGTGATTTCTGTTGGAAATGATGATGATACAGATACATCGCAATCTTTATCGATACTCCTTTATCGATTTCAATCAGGGGTGGCGCCAATGGGGGGAACGGGAGGGCCAGGGCCCCCTGTCGGGGATGCTGTGCCCCACACACACACACACCGGTCGGGGAAAATTTTTGTAGCCTGTTCACGCAATGGGTTTTCAACTAATAGATAAATAAAGATCTGGCGAAAAATTGATACCAATTTCATTACACTTTCCCCCCATACAGTAAGGCGGTCCCCCCGTCGAGCAGATACTCGCGTCACTCCTGTCGTCAATCGGTTCAGACACTACGGGCAATTTTTTGAAGCCTTTTATCCACAAATGATGATCACTTTCGTCAGTGGCGAATCTAGGATTCCGGTCTGAGGGGGGGGGGGGCGCTGAGGTCATAAAAACTTTGTATCGTCGTGATGAATGTCAAACTTCAAGGCTAAAGTAAACCAAAACTTTTTAACTTTACAGACTTGACTCACCTGACGATAAGAATCATAAAGAACAACACAATACTTTTTATAATTTAATAAAAATTACAATGAAATAACTAGCCAAAGAATGTCTTCGACCGCGTCAATGCTACAAGTACAAGTGGAAGTAGCAAAATTTTCGAGCCTTTCAAGCCAGAAAGCAATGTTGAAACGTTTTTATTATTTTTTTTGAAGAGAGAAATTGAGAAAAAACAGTTGTAATGATGTTAAATTAAATCAAGAATTCTGGCTTGGCTGTGGGGGGGGCTGTAGCCCGACAGCCCCCCTCCCTGTATTCGCCACTTTCTTGCATTATACTCCATGCAAGCCTTGTTAGTTGACTTAACAGCTAAAAAAATGAATGAGCAAACGGAAATATTGGATTTTTTCGATAAATAAGTTTCTCAGGTATGAGAACTATTTTATTGTATAGCTGAATTTTCAAATTTTTGTATTCTTTAACAAACATCACTATGGTGATGCTTTTTTTGCAAAATGTATATAGTTATATTGTGTCCACATTAAAACAACCAAAATTTAACTTTTTTATATCGCAATTATATCGCCATGGATATAACAATACATCCCCCTATAACAATATCTTTATTTGGTCCCCAAAGTATTGTTGAAACAATGTATTACTGTATAATATATTTCTAAATCTCTAAAGAGCCAATTTTCATCTGCAAAGAAGTTAGATTTTAAATTTATTTTATTGTTATGTTTACATCTCTTAATATACAATCCTATGTTCTCAAAAATGATTAACGTAAATTCAATATTTATATTGAAAGTTGCTGCCACTGTTTCCATTACAGTACTTTCTCTTTGTATACTTCGTATACGAAACGAATTGTATCTTTTTCCATTTTGATACTAATGACAGAAGTTTATTTTATATGTTTTAACTAGCATCGCTAATGATCGAACGTAACTTTTAACTAATTTTTTTTCAATACTCGTAGAAGAAAAGGAAAAAAGCATCTCTTGAAACTCCTTATCAGCAGTAGCTAATTACAGAAGTCATTAGCAGTCAGACTTTTATGACTGGTTATCGCTAAAAGTTGTCGTCTAGATGTAAAGTAGTGGCATTTAGAACGGCACGAATTCTGTTTTAAGAAATGCTGGTATGTTTTCTGAAATGTAAATTTATTTGCTCTCCAAGAAAGAATTGTTACCATTTTTAAAATATATGACTCAATATATTCAATTTTTCAATATTTTGTTAATTTGTGATTGACTGAGACTTAATAACTTACCATTATGAAAGTTTTGATAGCATGCGTTTAATGGGGATTTAATGAGTTTTTTGTGATAAATAATAATTTTCCTCGACTTTTATTCATTATTTATTGGTTCTCAGTCCTTTGTAAGTTTATAAGGAAACTGTGTTTTGGCTCTAGTTGTTTCGAGAATTAGTGTCTTTCTTTTATGAGTTGAAAACTCCTGATATGCATTAAATATTGTTAGGCAATGGATATTTTAATTTACTTTTATTGTAATAAATATATGATGTGTAATGCTGATATATAGTTGATAGTTTCTTTATATCTTTGTTATATACAATAAAATCTAAATGTAAACTAGTAGCATTTAGAAAGGCATGAATTCTGTTTTAAGAAATGCTGCTTTAATATATATTTTCTGAAGTGTAAATTTATTTACCAGCCAAGAAAGAACAATAAAGTTGATAAACCTAAAAATTATACAATACATTTAATTATTATTAAGGTATCCGAACACGTTCGAAAGTCTATTTTCGACCAAAATTCCATTTTTTTTTTTAATTTTTGATGTTTTCGATAGTTCATTCATTTACCTTTCTAAAACATATTTACTTTTGTCGGTACGTTAATTAGAAGATGAGATATTAATTGTTTTATAACAAACCGAAAACCGGAAGTGGGCGTTTAATTAGCCGAAAGTTGTCATTTAAAGGGACAGAAACCTGTCAAAAATTCTTTTAAACTCCTTTTTTGCAAGCTAATATGATGTCAATATATTTTTAGGAATTTTTTTTAAAGTTTAGATACATAATTTGAGCGCGTGGAAAAACTAAAATTTGATTTTTCTCAAAATTAGATTTTATGCATATTTTTCAAACTTCAAACATGATAACTCGAGATATTATCATTCGATTGTTCTGAAATTTTGTCAACACATTCTTCAAATGTTTCTCTAGTGAATGTACTAGAATAATGTATATTGTAACAATATTTTTTAAATTATGATCTTTTATTTGAAAAATGACAAAGAAAATTTGCTGAAAATCTTATAATGATTGTTCGATTAGCTCTAAAATTTTTATTTATTCTAAGAATGTTAAGATTCTAGTACAAGCACTAGTCCATAGTATGTAGTTTATTTTAGTATTAGTTTTATTTGAATTATTACAAAAGTTTGACCTGTAGCATGTTTGAAGTTTTGGGGAATTTCCTATAAAAAGCAGCAGAAATTCAAGAATTTTGTAAATTTATAATAATTTATACTCAAAAATCATACGCTAATATTAATCTTTATTAAATTCGAATCTAAAAAACATATTTTGGTGTTTCTATTTCGCAATTTAAGAAAAAAGTGCTCCGAACGTGTTCGGATACCTTAAGTCATTATTCATTACATTGAGTCAATTTTTACTCACGTGATGCAGGTTAAGTGCGCTGTACCGATTTAATTTTTGGACGCATTGTACATCTTTTGATGCATGATTCACAGCATGCATGCTTACTATCGCAAGGAGAAAAACCAAGAGCAGGATTACCTCAAATTGACGAGTCGATGAAAGGAGGGATACTGATATAAAATGGACCCCAACATTTGGCAAACTAAGCGCACTTCCGTTAGGCGAAGAATTCGCTTTCGAACGAAATGCAAAGAGAAACAAGACTTCCGACGGTTCTATCTACGCCAAATGAAATTAAGCCCTTTGCTTCACCCCGAAATGCAGTGGAATATCCCGTTTCCATAACGACCGCCACCGTCATGTCTGGTGTCTAGGGTTTTTCTCGTGACGGTAGGACAGTAAGCACTTGTAGTTATTTGCTAGATGATATGTGAAGTTACAGTTGTCATACAACTGTCGGCAAACATCCTATGAAATGAATCCATTATAAACCATAGAAGGCGAAAGCTATGTACGAATAAAATTTCTCATTAGTTTGTTTATATCTTTTACTTTCATAATGCAAAAATCGTACTCGACCCAATATGCTTCATGAATCTGTATTGTTTTCTTTTGTTTTATATTGTATATATTTAACATTTATATTTTCCTCTATTATATTCTTGCTGTCTTATTCACTTTTTCAATTCACGCAATGTAATTTCAATCCTTATGTAGTTTTGTTTTAAACAGCGATATGATTGCAAACCAGAAAAGAAAGAAATCAAGATTTCAACCAGATTAAATTATAAATTTTGATCTGGTAGGACAAAGCGTTGTAAATTAGGAAATAAACCAGATTTATTCTTAACTACACCAGGCCAAACTCCTGATTGGTTTCGTATGTTATCATGAAATGAATGTGAAAAAATCATGTTAAACTAGTAGTTCTGTGAATAGTAGACCTCGCCCCCCCCCCCCCAAAAAAAAATTTTTTTTAAATCTAAGATTTACTCTTCATGGCATTTTTTAAAAGCTTAGAAAATGTTATTCATTGTGAAGACAGCATTATTTGTAGGGACACTAGACATCATAATTTGACTCTCAAGGAGATACACTGGTGTACAAAAATTTAGCACAATTCTAAAGGTGCGAATTTAGAGTCAATATGGATAAAATGGTTCGCAATTTGCTGAATTAGCAAAGCATCTCTAGTTCTTTACTTCTCTTATGTTTAGGCGGCATATCGAAATATTTTGAGAAAGATGGCACCAACAAATCACAGAGAAAAATTCAATCCTTATATAAGTTATCTAAAAAAATCAACGAGAATATTTCACTATTAAATAGGCATCAAATTAAAATATTTTTTCCAACTCACTTCGTTAGAAATAAGAAGATGGAATTAAAAATAACTTAGCGATAAATACTACAATTTGGCAAAAATATTTATATAAGATCAGACGATTTATAAGGCAGCCGAAATTATCTTAGCGAGATCGCATTTCTTGGCGAGAAGCGTCTGACAATTCCATTTAGGCTTAGCAATTACAATCGAATTTTGAAAGTTCTTAAAATTGCCGGCTGCGGCTCATAAGATATAAAAGAAATTATTTAGATGGCGAATGAGCTTAAATATAAATTTAGAACTAAAAGATAGCCAAAGATTATAAAAATAGATAACTCTTATTTAGCGGAATGTGGATAACGATACAAATTGATAAGCGAACTGTGTTTATTTATAACTCTGATGTCATAATCTCAATTTTGCCACTCACTCTTTTGTTACCAATTAAATTGATAATAATAATATTTATTTATAATTAAAATAACTATTTTATTATGGAATTAAAATAAATAGAAATCAAATATATACATCATTTTCTATTGCTTCAAGAAATATTTCTACCAAATTTGAAGGAAATCGAACAACGAATTACAACATTTTTTACGAGAGTTTATAGACATGGTATATCTAAAAGCATCATAATTTCCAAGGTATAGACAAGGTACATCATCATTAAAGCTTTCAAAACCAACATATGTATACTTGAAATCTCTTTTTAAAAAAGAATTAAGTTGAATACGATTCTCATATTTACCACTCTTATTTATGGTCAACAATGTAAGTGACTTGACATTTAATAGCTTTTAGTATCGATTAACAATATACATCTCGTTAAAATAAACACTCTCTAGAATATAAGATGTTCTTATTTAAAAAATAAAATATTCAAATTGGGTTAATAAAGTTTAAAATATTCACAAGAAGTGTGATTTTATTTAGGACAAAATATGTCATTTTAAGAAACTTTGGATTCTCTGAGAATAGATATCCAATTTAAACATAACTTGATCCATTATTTTTATGATTTTCCTCGTTCGCTAGAAAAAGTTCAGCTTCGATGCAACATTTATGGAAATGAATTTAGCCTTTTAAAAAAGTAAATCTTCAGAACATATATAACTGATCGATTATGCAGGGGAAATTTAAATAAAGCAAGCATCATAATTTAGTTTCCTACCTGTATGCAGCTTTATATCATTAAACAGAAAAGTCGAATAGGAGAAGAACATAATATTATTCCTAATGATTATGGAATTATAAAGTATCCAGTTTTGAATAATTCATATTTCTGAAACTTCGCTACGTCTAGACTTCCCCGTAAAATGAAAGTAAACAATGTAAGAATGTTCAAAACTTTAGAAAACGAAATCTTTAGAGATTAATTATTCTTCCAATTCTGAAACGTCCGTCATTAGATACGCTGTTTCGAAGCTATTTTCTGTCTCATTATCGTCTGAGCGATTTGTTGTTGAAGTCGAAGTTCTTATGCAAAATTTTCTGCTTCTTTTTTTTTTCGGCGGCTACAAAAGTTCAATTTCTGGTTAATCAACTTCGCCTGGGGTGTTGTTAAGTCTCAAGTAACGATCTCACAGGGGCGACGAAAAATAAAATTCCACAGCCAAAAATTTCACAAAATTTGCAATTCAAATGCAAGGAAGTCATTTTAAAACAATGAGCGTTGATCATTTCCCTGAACTGGACTAACAAGGAGATTCTTTATCGGTATCATTAGTTAAAAGGTTTTTTTTTTTTTAATTTTTTTTATTTCTAAATTTATTCTTTTTTGTCGCAGTTTGCTAAAAGGGGAATAATTTTTCAGAACTAGAAAAAAGTTGAGATTGAAATCAAAGGAATGAAGACTTAATGAAACTTAAGTTTCATTACATTTATTTCAGATTGAATTCACAAAGGTGATAATATTCTCTGTTTAAGAAGCTGGGTTTCTGAAACAGAGGTTCAGTTTCTGAGTATTAGTAAGTCAAATTTAGTAAATAATTTTCTTTAAAATTTTCATCCCTTAGTAAGTAATGTTTTTCGTATAAAATTAATTAATTTTCTCGCGTTTGAGAACTTCAGAGCACTATCAGAAATAGTGCCATTATTAGACGGGTATAACATATTAAGAAAATTCATAACACAAACAAAAATATCACATCTGCTGGATGGTCACAAAATGATACTTGGTTAATTATTATTTTTATCGCAAATTATAAGTGCCATGTATACGTGAAAGCGTATTAGAAAGTCGAGGAAAAAATCCGAATTGCTTTATCGTCTTCTCATCTACATTTTTTTGCCTTTATAAAATACAGCTTGACCATAAAAGAACATGAGGTGATTAACTATTGTTGGTGAACTCTATTGTTTATACTTTATTCAGTCAAATATAACCAAATTTGGTCTCTTTTCATAAGTTTAAGGAAAAGATTATCCGAAACTTAAATCTCCAAAATGTTAGCCATGCTTCTAAGAAAGAAATGGGGGGATGTATATATATATATATATATACACATCCTATATATATATATATATATATATATATATACGTACATTCCCAGGACAGAATTCGTAATCTACCGATCGGAAAACCTTTGCTTTTACCGATTCAGTCACGAAAACTTCTAGCCGAATGAATAAAATAATTTTTTTTTGTTCTCTGTTTAGTTAAAAATATAAACGACGGTTAATTCAACATTTATTGAATGAAATTTTACATTTTATGAATAGGGTGATCAGCGGATTCTATCTCATCCATATCAACACTCTGATTGTCAACATAAATGCAAGGACGCTGAGCATTGTAAAACAAATTACATATTCTTTCTGTACGTCCTTCGAAAGTTTCTTCAATTGATTCATTTTCACTTTGTATTTGACTTGTCTGATTATTTTGATAATATTTAGCAGCAGTGGCGAATCCAGGGGAGGGGCTATCGGGCTGCAGCCCCCCCCCCAGAGCTGAACCAAAATTCTTGATTTAATTTAAAATCACTACAATTGTTTGATCTTAATTTTCATTTAAAAAGAATAGTAATAAAATCGTGACAACAATGCTTTCTGACTTGACAGGCTAGAAAATTTTCCTACTTTTCTAGTCATTCCACTTGTACTTGTAGCGTTGGCGCGATCGAAAACATTTTTTGGCCAGCTATTTCATTGTATTTTTTATTAAATTATCGAAAGTATTGTAGTGTTCTTTATTATTCGTATTGTCAGGAGAGGAAAGCCTGTAAAGTTAAAGTGTTTTGGTTTACATAAGCCATGAGGTTTGACTTTCGTCACTACGATACAAAATTTTTATGACCTGACCCCCACCCCACCCCAGAACCGAATCCTGGATTCGCCACTGTTTAGCAGCACTGCAGATGCTATTGTTTAACGCATCGAAAGTAGGCTTAAACTAAACAGTTGCAAAGTAAAATCACGTGACCTAGTGTTGCCAAACCGTATAGCTAAGTAACTCGGTATTTGGGAGAGATAATTAACTGACTTGGCCAACTGCATGTCATATTTAGTTGGTGTCGAAAATCGGATTTTTTTTCTGCATAAATCGAAATCCCATCATGTTCAAAATAGTACGTAGACTAAATTTGGCTGAATAGATTCGTTACGATCCAGCTCCGAATACCTCACATTATTTTATGACCCTCCTGTGCAAGGAGACATAAGGAAATTCTTGTACAAAGCTATGCAACATGATTTATGACGTTATAATAGAGGTTAACCCTACCAACTTTATTTCCTCGCGTACCCCTTGATTAATCTTTATCTTTTCGCGTACACCCTACTCCCCACCACTTCGTAACTTTTTTTAAAAAATCCTTATGTTTTCTTGTTTCCGTCATTACCAACTTTGATTTCGCGTACCAAAAACAAGTCCTTCGCGTACCCCTAGGGGTACACGTACCACAGGTTGGGAACCTCTGCTCTAAGTGAATATGGCGAATATTCTCTTTTCTACTCAGATAAACTGCATCTGGAGAAAAATAAACATCTCATTTATCGCATATTTTTTCCCAAGCAATGCCAATACAGCATTGAATGTAATTAACAATGCGCTGCATTTCAAAAGTCTTCCTACTTTTAAGGGATGTTGGGATCCTTATACCGACAATGCTAAACTGGCCATTTCTATGCACCTTTTCTCAAAATCTGTTATAGATTCATGCTTGAAATTTATAAGCAAGTAAAGTATACTTTTCTCATTATACTGCAATGGTGTTTTTTTTTAAATGCAAAAAGGGTTTTTTTTGTCAAAATCGATAATGTTAAACTGGCTATTTCGATGTATCTTTTCTCAAAATCTGTTGTAGATGCATTTTTGAAATTTTTTATAGAAGTAAAGTACACCTTTGTCATTATACTGAATGTATATTTTGGTTAATTTTTAATTTTTTATAAATTTACATTTTATTTAATTAGTCATAGTGAAATTTTACCCTATTTTGATACAAAAAAATTTGTAAAAAAATAAATTTTTGATTTTTTTTAAAGCTGCATTCAGTATAATGACAAAAGTGTACTTTACTTGTATAAAAAATTTCAAATATGAAACTAGTTGTATAACAGATTCTGAGAAAAGATGGCCAATTTAACATTGTCGGTTTTGACACAAACAAATTTGTAAAAAAATAAGTTTCTGAGTTTTTTTAAACCATTTCAGTATAATTAGAAAAGTGTACTTTACTTGCATAAAAAATTTCAAACATGAATCTATAACAGATTTTGAGAAAAGGTGCATCGAAATGGCCAGTTTAACATTGTCGGTATAAGGGTTTCAACACCCCTTAACTTTTTGCTGTGTACAAAAGACTCGCGATTCTATTCTAAAAAATAAAGAATATCCAGAATAGAAGGGTTAAACATACACATTCCTATTTCCTTTGGTCGTCTTTCATACCAAAAATCAACATTTTCTGCTCTTCTTCTTTAGTATTTGTTCTTGTTATTAATACAATTGACAAACTGTACTTTTGTTATTAAGACAGAAAACTAAGTTTTACTCTCTTCAGCCTTCCATTGTATTATATAAAGCAGCCATATCATGGTGGTAGAGAAGAGGATTCAAAATCCACACGAAATTCTGTCGATGGTCAAACGTCCTCCCCTTCGTGTAGAGTTTAAGTATGGAAAAAAATGCCTGCTAATGTGCCGTCCTTGTCGTCTAACCGTGGTTTATAATTATAAAGTCCGTCCCAAAATCGCCTTCGTTTAGCTCAAAACCTGGTCATTAAGCTGATTAAAACTTATTGGTTATTTTTAATAATAAAAAAGATGTAAAAGTTGTTTGTCAAACATATGTAAAATGTGTTGGAGATAATCGGTCGTGCCGTAAGGGAAATGAAATCTCTGAGTATTCCTGTGCCGCAAGGTGGACATTTCCATGACGTCATTTTCTGTATGATGTTGGCGTATATAAAAGGCCTGCGGATTCTCTGTGTAGATGTGGATCGAGGTGAAATGGATATGCAGTCGATTCGACCATGTAATCACTTGTGCTCATCATGTTGCTACTAGAACATAATGTTTTTGTATATAATAATAATTTAGTTATGTTTCTTTCAATGTTTATCAAGATGATAAAACCAACTCAAATAAATGCATCTTATTAGAAGAAAAATGGACTCTCTCGTCTTTATGCGTACTCTGTTGTTTCTCTATTTTCCAACAAAATGTTTTCAGTTTTATACATTTTTGCAATGCAATTTACAGTTTTTTTTTTCAATTAAACAAATTGAAGCTTCATATTTAATAATTTAGTTTTTTAATTTTTAATACTTTATTTTAAGTATTGTTTTAGAAGATAAAGGTTTTAACAATTTTATTAATAAAGAAATAAGAAGCAAAATTCCTCTTGCTAAGAATTACTTAGAGTCGCCTCAGAGTTATTTGAAAATATTTTTTCGCTCAAAGTGACCTTTGGCATCTAGATGAAATCGAAGAAAAGACTTCAAAAAAGAATTTAAATGGAACATGAATTATGAAAAAACAAGTTTTATTTCAAAATTTTTTTCATTCACCGCTATTTTATCTCTAATAATAAAGTGAACAAGAAAAACGATTTTATCTGTTCATTATTTTTAAAGGAAGCTTAGAAAAACATCAAAATTTAGCTTCATTAATTTTAAAAACAACGTAACAAGAGCAAAGTTTTGTTTCTGAAAATAATTGTTTTGAATAATTTCGGTAAAACATTATATATTTTTAACTTATCTCAAATTTATCTCTGTTTTCTTCCATACTTAGTGAAAAACTGTTCATTTGTTTACCTGAAGGAAAATTTCACATTATAAACTACGATATTTGTTTAGCTTTATATGTTTCTTTTATCAACAGTAAGGATATCATACATGATATGGTTAAGTTTGTTTCTTCAATAGTAAAATATCGAAAATCACCATATATGCGTGATGCTAAAATTCTTTAAAATCGCAGTGTAATTACAGTGGAGTCTCCCTATAACGAAATCGCTTGGTTCCAGTTGAAAAATTCGCTATAGAGAAAATTTCGTTATACGGAGATTAGAGATTTTTGCAATCATTTAAGTAAATGTTACAAACCTTTTATTAGGTGCGATAAGTTCAAAAGTATTTAATTATGACTTTGAATTAAAAATGAAGTAATATATATTATAAATTTGTTAAAATTATACTAATTTTTATTGTATAAATAAAATGCTCAAAAGTGAAGACAATTCACCAATTTAGAGAATAATATGTACTAATATGTATTTACGTTTATTTTAGTTGAAAAATTCCGTTATTTTACATTGCCTTTGCATTTCGTCATGATAAATTTTCATAAAAAATTTCACATTTTATGAGTGGGCTAAAAATAGAGTCGGACACATTTTTCTTCCATTTTGAAACCTCTTTTAATGGTTTCGAATGATTGTAGCATTTCAGTCCTATGTGGTTTTGGCTGTATCACCTCTTCATTTTCGGAATAACTGTCATTTTCCTGGCCTTTATTGTTGTCCATTAAACTTTTCATAATCTCTTCATCTGTGGGATATGAAGCAGTTAACAGTTCTGCGTCCACTTCTAAAATGTCAGAGAGAGTTGCATCATCTGTTATTCTTCCAGTCCCTTCTACTGTTTGTCCGCGTTCATGTGAACTCTATAACTCAGAAACTTAAATTGCTAGATGGATAAAATTTGGTACACATTTCTCTCATCAGAACTTTTCGTCCGTATAAAAGTTTGGGCCAAATCAGTCAAAGGGTTGACTGTCTGTCGGTCTGTATAATCGCATACTTCTTAACGTTATAACTCGTAAACCCTAAAGCTTTGATAAATAGAAATTGGCAATAATTGCAGATCCGAGCCCAATTTTTGTTTCAGTCAGCCGAAAAGAAGGTGTTCAAATCGCCTATTTGTCATTTCTCATCACACAATGACTCGAGGCAGTTATTGCGTAATTGCGCGATTCACTTGCTCTAATCATTTCCGCTTCTACCCACGCCTTTCGCCTCCAAGCTTCTGATTCCCAATCCTTTTTTCTCCACTGCGTTAGGGACGCTTGTTCGTTTTGCTACCTTTTAGCTTATTTTTTCTCCACATTGCTAGGAGTATACGAGAAAGTTTTGGGGAGACTACTCCCGCTGGTATAAAGGTTTCTTTTAATTAAGATTAAACTGCTACCTGCATGCAGGTAAATCGCGTAAAATACGAAATGTATAATTAATACTCAAGATATGCACTAAAGGTGTGATTTTTCTCGCTCTTTTGATAAATGTTTGATTTTAAAACTTAATTATTGCTTTCAATACTATGTAGTAATGCACTAGTGCTATCTTAAAGTCTTTAAAATTAATACTTTGAAATGAATTTGCATTAGTAGCATTAAATTTATAATAATCAAAGTTGTTTATTAAAATTTCAATTATATGTCTTCTCATTTATACGTCGTTTTATATCAGTCCCTTGAACGACGTAAGGGAAGTGGGGGTAAGAGTACGCATGGTTTTTTTCCCTGTTGGCAACAGTGCAAGCAGAAGCGAGTGCGATCATATCAATACGTGTGTTTTCAGCTCTCTCAAGAGACCGCCATCATTATTTTTGTCTTGCTGTCTTTTATTTATCAGGTAAGATATGATTTCTTTATGTTAGCATGTAATTTTTTGTGAAGAAATCTTAATTTTTTTGTAAATAAAGGGCTAATGCTTACTTTCAAAGTAAATATCATTATGAGGTTTGTTCCCTTCCGAACAACGAGGCCACATTAGAATTTAACTTTAGTGAATGCTACGGTCATCTATGGACGATTTAGAGAAGCAATACATCGGCGGCTAAGAGTACGCACAGAATAGATATGCGAACTCTTATCCGCTCTGCAATTTGAAGAAGCCATTCCAACAAAACTTTGAATTTTATTTTATCATCATTATTATTATTATAGAAAAAATGAGAATAGAAACAATATTTTATGAATTATGGGTTTAAATTTTATGATTTTTACTATTTTTAAATATTAAAAATTATGATTTCTTAATTTCGTAAATAACAATATTTGAATTAGTCTATTTTTTAGGCTTTTTTATTACGAAAAATAGTGCGTTTGCAATTTTGTATGTTTCAAATGTTTAATCAAGTTTCTATTCGCATTACAATGATATAAGTAAAACGTATATTTATTTAAAAATACGCCTTTAATTTCCAATATTCAGCGCCGTTGAGGCGGAAGAAGATATTAATCTATAATTCTGAAATTTTGTAAAAGTGTTGTTGTTAATAAATGGCAACTTTTAATAACTACCACAAACCGACCAACGAAATCTGAGATTTTTTATTAATTTTTGAATTTTAACCATTTTTAGTCCAATTTTCACAACTTTCTGCCCATTGAGGTGATAGAAGATAGCAATTCAGAGTTATAAGATTTTACACACTTTTAATGATAGGAGTTCGCAACTTTTCTGCACTACCGCAAAAAGATCTAAGAAACTACGACTTTTTCTAGCCTCTTGGCCTCACGTCCTGCGTACTCTTACCCGCCACGTCGGGTAAGAGTACTCATTTGGCATTTTTTTTTCCTTGCGTTTCGCAATATATATATTTTTTTAAAGCTAAAATTTTCATTTTTTACCCTTCTTTCTAAGTTAATAAACTATGATTCAGTGTATTTTCGAGGTTCTAACTTTTCAACTCTCATTTTTTAACGAAAATTCCACTAGGTGCGTACTCTTACCCTCTCCCTTCTAAATGGAGCTTTACTGTATATTCAATTGATAGATTTCGATAACTTTACATTATAAATTTAGCCAGCGGTAGCCAGTTTCTACGCATACTCATTGTTGTGTAAAGTAAAGTTGATGGAACATTAGTCTGTAAATCTGTTTGTCCGTGGTTCGAATCCCGGATATGGTATTTTAACGCCTTTTTGGTCAGGTTTTTTTTTTTCGAATCTCATACAAAATGATTATGTTTTCTATTCTAGACGAGAAATCTCACTGCGAAAACATGAAGAAAGTAGGACTATTTGCGCCATTTCTTAGCAATATCCAGAAATACAAACAAAAATCGCTGGATCTAACGAGAAGCGTAAGTAGCGACACTTTCAACGCTGCAATCTTTCAATTCTTCGCATGACATACGACACCCACCAAGAAGGGGTTAATTCAAAATGTTATTTATTGTTTATTCATGTTCTAGGCAATTCTAGATCTTTCTTTAACATTCTAGATGGATGGTTCCGGAATATTCTTTTTAGTGGATAAATGCCAAACGTTGTGGGCAAGTTCTGTGTACTCTTATGTTACGAGTTGCTTCACGCTAATAAATCTACTTCATGGTTAAACCATATTCTGTAATTGTTTTCATCTTCGTGACAATATAGTTTATTCGCTTACAAAAACCAATTCTTCTGGACGTTAACGTCAGAGAACCAAAAAACGTATGTATATTTGTGAACGCTTCAATTATTTCCTAAAAACCAAAAGAAGCCGTTTGTTCAAAATATATCCCTGTTTTAAAAAACAATTATAAATAATGGATATAATTAAAGGAAGTTCAATATGCTGATTTGCCAGCTGTATAATTCCCTTTATTATTATGTTTTAAAGAAGTTTTACACTTTTACTCTGACAGCTATGAACTTTATTACTGGAAAACATCAGACGCTTCTTATTTTTAACTAGATGTTATGCCCGGCGTTGCTCGAGATTAAAACACTTTTATGTCTAATATTTTTAATGAAAAACTAGTTTTGTATAGAAAATTATAATGCAAAAATTCCTTTATCGTCTGAAACGTTTTTACTTCAAATTTCGTTCATAAATAGTGTAGTATAAGAAGGATTTTGTCGAATGTTTTGGGTCAATTAATTAAATCGTTAAATTTTCATTAATAAAAATTGTCAAAATAAACCAGATTAATAGTTGTTCCCGATATAAATTATGAATCTTCTGCTTTTAAACTATTTTTAATATTCTTCCAGAATTTTGTTTATATGTTCTAGTAACAGTTTTTCATACATATTCTTGTTCTTGAACAATAAAGAATACATTGGTATAAATTTTATACACAATTGATTTTTTTAAAAATTATTAAAATGAGAGCAACAATTTTGAACGCAAATGAAATTCGTGTCGCTGAAAAGCTATTTTTTAAACTTTAATATAGTATAAAAATAGTTATTGTAACGTAATACTTTCGAAATATATCACAAAAAATGCAAAATCTTGCTTAATTTTTAATTTTAAAAAAGTTAATTAACTTTTGGAACTTTTAAAATTGACAGTGATCTTTCACTTCTTTTTAAAATACTTACAGAAATAAAAATAAATTTGTTCAAAGTCTCACCGCTGCCTAGAAACGACATGTCATTAAATTTGCTTTATTTAAGAATCGTCTCCTGTAATAATTTACTTATTAAATTTTGAAAAAACAATAAAAGTTGAAGGAAACATTTCACAGATATAAAATTGGTATCATTGAAAAGGTAAAATTTTGAACTTTAAGATGGTATAAAAATATTTTTTTTGGGGGGGAGGGGAATAATTTGCTCCGAAGTTAATAGGGAAAAACGGTTTCTGTCAATTTCTAATTAACTAACTCTTTAATTAATTTTTGGGCTTCGAAAAGTTGACAATAATCTCTCTCTTGTCTTAAATAATAAATGTACAAAGTTTGGTTGAAATTGCTGCAGTAGTTTAGGAGGAGATATGGAACATACCCACATACACACCCACAATGACTTTTATTTATATTAAGATTTGTCTTACAAGTAAGGGAAAATACGGATCTTTCATTTATCTGAAATACGGTTATTTTTACAGTTGAACTTTTCTTTTACCCATACTTGTTAAGATAGACTTTCAAAGAGGTGGGTTTATTTTTGTTTACAGTAGCAATTTTCGATACTATGAAGAAATTTCTATGGTTTTTCCAACTGTAGCTAAACTGCGGATTGGCTTTCGTAGGTTTTTGTATGTGGTAACCACATAGAGAATCCTCGCTCTGCTTTGGCATCAAGGTAACTGAATGATAAGGTCACGGCCGCCGCGACATTAACGCCATAACTGTGACTGTTACCTAATGAACATCACCAGCCCTAACACAGAACTCTCGCGTAGTTGATACGCCCCATCATAGGAAATGTGACCAAATCACCCATACGCCCATTTATATGCCCATCACCGGGGATTTTTTTTTTATGTTTTTTTCTTCGTATATGGCATAATTTCAAATGATAATGAACATTATTTTCATCCCGTTCTTTTGCCTTCTATCTGCTTGAAAAGTTATTTTAAAAGAGAATTGCCACAAATCTCCATGAATAGCCAAATGTCCCATAACAGAGAAAATTTCGTATGCTATCTGCTGTTGAGTTAAAATTCACTTCCATGAAGCAAGAACGTCGTCTTTCGGAAACATTAGATTCCTCTTTCTCATAAAATATTTTTCATCGATTTTCTGATTTTATCTTCGAAAACGAATGCAAATGGCTCATCATGATAGACGTCATTTGTAACCCTAATGGGAGAAAAGGAAAGATTATTATCCATTCTAAGTGGGCAGACATACAGTCAGGTAGGCAAACTGCTTTCCGCTTCGATAGCACTATTATGATATAGAATGAAAGCGATTTGGAAAACGATCATTCCCTTCGGTGGGTATTCCTTTTCCCGGTGCAATGGAATATTCGAACTGATTCCGTCTTCCCTGTTTTAAAACAGGTAGCTTGTTGCTTCTTTAACTTTTATGGCTCTTTGGAGTATTTTTACTGTGAAATGACTCCAAAGAGTAAAGGGAAACATGAATATGACGATTTATTCCGTTCCAGAAGATTTCGGAACGCTTTTGGGAAATTTCCATTTAAAGTGAGTATTATGATGGTTGGTTAAAAATTTTGAATAAGCGCCGTAATTTCTAATATTGAAAGGAACAAAAAATATTCCTAATTAAATTGGTTGCCATTCCTCTGATATATTTTTATTCCATTTTATATAACTTTTTAAAACCCCTCCAATCAATTTAATTTTGCAGTGATAATCGGAATCTTCCAATAAATTTTTGTATGATTCTGAAATACCTTTCTTGAAATTTATGTTCATATACCTATTTTTAAAGTTCTAATTTCATTTTTGTACTAACAAAATGAGCTTTTGGCATTTTGTTTTTTTATTAACTTTTGGATTTTTTTGTCTTATTTGTGCGTCCGATAATGACACAGACAAAGGAGTGAGAATATTTTTAACTCCGCCCTGCGTCACCGACATCACTTGCCTTTTATATTATAGATGGATTCGCTTTCACGCTCATCATCATCTGCTTTAAAAAGTATTTGTTTTCTTTTATTAGAAGTCACTCATCGAAAAAAGATGCTTCGTTAATTTTCTAATATACAATTCAGATAATTATGATTGAAAATTTAGGGCTATTTAGAAGAAAAACTGTTTTTTTAATTCTATTTTAAATATATTATTTTGAGGGCGGGTGTTTTTTTGGAGCACTATTTCGTAACAAATTATCGGAACACAAGAATGATCTGGTATGATTTAAGACATCTTGATATTGTCGTTATATGAAGTAAATTGATAGAAAAGGAAAATAGATATAATTATCGACCCATTGTTGCATTTCTCTACAGTAAAGACTATTGGTGTTTCAGGAGTAGAACGTAAATATGTAAATCTACAAGAGTTCGGAGCCTTCTTTCATTCATAACGCTAGTTATTCTCTTTGGAGCGTTTCAATTGTTTGTTTGTTTCCCATTCAGTTAGATAGAATATTAACAATGGGCTGAATGGGCAAAAATTCATTTGTTAAAGACAATTCGGACATGCTGAATAAGTGTACACTTTTGGTTATGCCTCGAATAAGGAAGTTAGCAGTTCGCTGCTTTTGTAAGTTTTAGAATCTTTAAATTTGTGCAGAAGACTCTATTCCGATAAAAGCAAGATAAATTTCATCTTCAATGAGAAGACGAAAAGCAAGGAACATCATACCCTGAATCGAACTCTTATCGTGTCTTTTAAACACAAATTTCAATTTACAAAGAGAGCGAAGTATATAATTAGAATCACAAATGCATTAAAAAAAGAATTAATTCTTTCCTTTCTGGCATTTCTTTCTGAAAACTGTTGATCAAACATCTGTTGCCTTACAACGATATGATGTTCAGACAAAAGAGAATTTTTCCATTTGCCTTTCAAGCAAAATGCATAAAGATCTGTTTAACAAATTAGAAACCGGTTTAGTGTCCTCTCATTCATATCCCATGTACCGTATTTTAGAACAAATAATTCACTCTATATTTGTAAACATAATGATTCAATCATTCCAACACAATATAAGATCACTCTTCCAATCCAATTCTACTCGACATAATCACAGCATCCCCAAACAATTCCAAAAACTTTGAATCAACCACCGATTCCTTATAGAAAAATTTGATTCCCAAGCAGAAATAACTGTGATTAATGATGAATTCTAATTGAATTAGTCGTTTCCCAATTCCTTAATCAAGTTTCCTGCTATCACCTAGATTCGCAATTTAATATTTGTGGAGAAATTTCCTTCAGAGTAATGAAATAAGGAACCCCTTTAACTGAGGGTGTGGTTTATAAACCATATGTTGCAGCTGTGGCTTATGTACCTATATTATAAAAATATTTTTCCTTTATAAATAAAATAAAATAATTACGTTTTTCTCATCATTTATTTTACCACTAAATTATAAAAATATTTTTTTATAAAATTAACTAAAACACTTAATTCTTATCATTAATTACAAAATGCATACTTAGTCATGCAGATAGCCACTGTATCACAATAAATACATGACAAATATATTTCTTTTCTTACGTTTTGAGCGATCGGCTAAGAGTATCCGCAGTTAAAGGGTTAACATTTCGATAACTTTTTCCCATCGATATTCAGTCTTGGAAGAGAAGAAAAAATTCAAAACAGATCCGAGCCATTCCAGCGTGACGATGTTTTACGCCTGATTCGTCTGTCTTTATATTATTTTTCACAATTTAATCTCAATTATATCAACGATAACGTACACACAAAAAATGCGTTTAACATCGTCTTAACGCGTTATTGTATAAATGCAGAAATTAAAACAAAGAAAAGTTTTGTTATAAAATATACCTAAAAATATTTTTTTTAATTTATTAGGTTAGAGAAAAAAAATTGCACAGAAATAAAATTGGTGTCACTAAAAAGTTAATTTTTTGTATTTTAAATTGGGGTAAAAATGGGTTTTGTGCAATAATATGCTCCAAGGTTATTGAAGGAAAATATTAGAATTTCGATTAATTTTTGATTAATTATAAACCAATTAAAATTTCTAAATCTCTTTCTTAGTAAGTACCTACTGTCCAGGAAGTAACTACGTGTTAAACTTGGTAGCTGTAAGTCCGCATGTCTGCACTGCAGAGCGTTTTGCATCAAGCATTTCGCATAATGCAATTTACAGATAGTATCCAGTCTATTCACAACAAATCCCTAATCGATTCGTCGATAGTTATTGAGGAATGGGCAGCAATATCATCTATTTTTCCGAAAGTCTGTTGATCTAAAGAAGAGGTTTCCAACCTGTGGTACGCGTACCCCTGGGGGGTTCGCCAAATCAAATTTGTTAATGGCAGAAACAAGAAAACATGAGCGATTAAAAAAATTAGAGAATTTTGTTTCTCCAAGTGAATACTTTCTATTTAATAACTATACCACTTGAATAGTTGACTATTACGAAGTGCAATTTTTAATTATTCTCTAAAGTTAATGTGAAATTATTCCAAAACTGGTTTTATTTGTTTTCCCGTTGAATTAATACTACTGTAAAAATGTAAAATCAAAAATAAGTTCTGCAAATGTTCTTAATTTCACTTTTCAGTTAACCTTAACATAATTGATAAAAACTACTTTGCATAAACGGATGATTGGGGGGAGGCGAGTTGGATATGGTAGGTAAGGGGTACGCGAAAATAAAAAGAATAAACAAGGGGTACTCGAGGGAAAAAAGTTTTGGAAACTCTGATCTAAAGGTTTCAGCAACCCATATCAGCAGTTGTTTACCAGGGTCTGAATCATCACTGAAAGGCACAAAAAAATGTTTGGATGTTCCTTCCCCGTGCAGATCGAAATTCACTTTTACCTTCTACTTTGGAAAGGGATGATTAATTTAGATCTGATTTCCGATCTTGTTTTGGACTTTATCGTCGTCGTGCAGACTAAGTCAGGCAGTTGCGAGCTGTGATCAGTTTAAACTTAATTAATTTTGAGTCGTTATGATAAATAGTAAAATTCATTTTACAGATTTCTACCTCCTACTGATGATTTACTGATACTTACATTAGGGGAGACTTGGTAGAGTTGATCCCTTGGGAGACTTGATCCCTAGGTCTAAAACCAGAGAAAAAATGCAATTAAGTCTCTGAAACTGGCAACACTAATAAAGGGATTCCTTATCAACAGATATGACAACAGAATTTCATTCAGCCATTTTTATTTTTGTTGTAAGAAAGGAATCTCTGATTTCTTATAGTCAAACTTCTTTTGGAGTAGGTAGTTTAAGTTTCTTATTTTTTGCTAAATGTAACTAAATTACTTAAGTTTATTGATATAATATACTAACATTCTTTGCTGCTTAAATGTTGTTGTTTACATCCAATACAGTTTCTTTACTTACAATTCTTTAACAATTCTTTTTCCAACACATGCACATTAGGGACACTTGATCCCCATTGTATGGGGAGACTTGATCCTGGGATCAAGTGTCCCCAAAGTTAAATTAAATTAATATTGACAATTTTATTACCCCCCTACTGGCCATTGTGATTTTCAAGTCACATTTAGATAATATCAATATTATTTAGAATATGGTTACCTTGATTTTGGATGGTTGACATAGGTAGAAAGTTAATATGTGGCTGCACGTGATGGTTAGCAAGAACATGGTGACGGTTTCACGGAAAGAGAAAATTAGTCATTCCGTAGGAAAAATTGAAAAGAAGATTTCATCATCTGAATGCGAAATAAATTTTCTAAGAAAAAAAGGACTTCACTCCAACCAATTTATTTATCCCGAAAATAGTGACATTAGTGTTGTGGACAATGACGACATTGTCCAAAAACTACCTGAACCAGCCGTGCTTGATGGAACTCTTCGAACTGCAAGAATTTTAACATTTATTTTTGATTTTTAAAGCTTTGAAAATGTTATTTGATCATTAATTTCAGCGATAACAATCATTCATATGGGAAACAGTGATTTTCAATAATTTAGAATTTTATAAATGTGTTTTTCTCCCCTTTGACATGTTAGTCTACAATAAATTTGATTTCGACTACTTAATTTGAATCATTTCAATTCTTCTATTTCAAGGATCAAGCCTCCATTGAAAAGGGATCAAGTCTCCCTGCAATTGGGGAGACTTGATCCCTTTTCTAATTGTTGGAAAACAATTTATCTTTATTTTAAAAATGGTTTTTCAAAAATAAAAAAATACTACAACAAAAAAGACAAATAAACCTTTAATAATGACTGAAAACAATTTTTAAAAATTTTGTTTTTTCCAAAATAAAAATTAAAAAACGAAAAAGGGATCAAGTCTCCCCTACAGGTTTCTATCATGAAAAAATTAATTGCGAATCACAAATGACTGCAGTAGGCCGTCAAAAAGTGTTTGTGGACTTGGTGACTTCTGCCTGAATGACGACTATGTATTTTTTGTTCTTTCTTTCCTCTTAATAAAATGTCCAAGATCAGAGAGACGAAAGTATGTATTTCTTTTAAGTTGAACGGGCGACAAACTCGACAGCTCTGAGGGGTTTGAATCGTCGCCTTTCCTAGGAGTAATTTTAACATTTTATCTATGCACCAAAAATTCATAGAAACAAAAGAGGCCTTTGAGAGAAGTGACCGCTATACATAGGGTTGCCATAATTACGTAGCATGGATACGGGATGTTTAAGTTCAAAATGAATAAAACATTAAAAAAGTGGGTAGGTAATGGTTTATTTTACTCTGATAAAAAAAATCAATAAAGAGTAAGCGATGTCATAAAAAGAACTCGTAGAATAATAAAAAAGATGCAACGCTAGTCCGTTTTAGCCCAGTCGAATTTTAAATTTGGTTTTATTTTTTAATTTATATCACTTTCTTCTTTCGCATAGTTATAAAAATGGGTGCAAGTCATTTTAAAATTATAACGACATACAAAAATTGCTTCAATTGTCTCCTGTGATAACTTGTTTCTTTCGTCGGACGAATAAGTTGACATTAGGGAAAGTATTCTCTCCACATTACCATTGTGGACTGGAATGGTAGGTAAGTATTCGCGTAGCTTTTTTAGACATGACATCTGATCAATATACTTTGTATCTGTAAAACACTTCAGCCATTTGTCTTCCATATTTAATTTCATAGCGTCGCACCTGATACTTCACGCAGAGTTCAGAGAAAAAGGGACAAATAGTAATACGGGACTGAGTAGTGAAATACGATGACAGTCCCGTACATACCGGACGTATGGTAACCCTAGCTATACAGGAGTACCACTTAGAGTAGTTTTAATATATTAGCTTATCATAGCATTTAGGTTAGGTTATATAAATATCTCGTTTTTTGAAGCAACACGAGGGCTATTTAGGGACGGACCTCGTAATTTTGAACCGCGGTCAGATGACGAGGACGACACCCCCCCCCCTTCAAGCTTCCGCGCCACACCAGCGGGAGGGCGTTTGGCCACTGCGTATGATTTAGCGAGCAACGGGCCCCATACACGGCGGATCTTCGGTGGAATCGGGTTTCGACCCTGCGACTCTCCGGTCCCGGGGTCGAGACCTTACCACTAGGCCACCGCGGCCTCATCATAGCATTCAGCTCACTTAACCTGAATTTCTACAGCTTCTAAAATAAAACATTTACAGTACATTGTAACAATTTATAATATATTAAAAATTTGGTCTTTTGGCAACTTCTGCCATATTCGTCCAATTACCATCCATATTGTCTCAAGTTGAGATCTAATTCAAAAGACATCTAAGATGTTCTAAATTGTTTTGAGAACGTTTTATAACATTCACGCGCTTTATAGTTGTTTAGCTTTTAATTTAATGCCGTATCGGAGATTATTACCAACTAGCGAGCAAAAACCTTTGACATCTGTCAGTTTGTTATAGCGTTGCTCTTTGTCATTGAATTTCTTACTTGCTCTTAATTTTCAAACCGAAGTAATATTAAAAAATTATAAAAAAATATTTAAATTATTATTTTAAGATAATATTGGCTTATCAAAAACCAATATTTTGCAATTTAATATTATGTTTGAATATTTCTTCAAAATCTATCTCAGTGTACCAAATTTTTTAATGAACTGAATACTCACAAGTCACAATCATTGAAATATTCGAAAAATTATTTTATAACTGTTCTTCGATTAATTTGTTTTACTGGAATGTCAGAGTCAAGAAGTGTTATTTTCCTTTACGACTTTGGTATAAAAATAATTTTTAAAAACTATTAGAAAGAATTTTGCACTTCGAAACTGACGAAATGATAATTGAAGAAGAAATGCATTCAAGACGAAAATTTATTGAATTCGTTCCAAATTTTCATTCGCATTCATTTATACCCAGAAAGAAATCATCAGACAAAATAAAATGCATCAGAATAAAAATAAAAATGAAAAACGTCTTTGTGGGGAAAAAGTATGTAATGCTTTCAGTTCAGAAAGAAAATGAATTACCATTTAACGTTGAAATTGTATGCAAGAAGAAAAATTCATAGTTTTAATGAATTGTCTTTTCGCTTGTCAACAAATTAGAGCTATTTGCTTTCACCAAAGTTAGTCTGCAATCATGACAAAAAAAAAATGATTTTTTTTATATTTTCATTGAACCGTTTCATTAATTCATTTCCATTAATCAACAAAATTTTGCTGACATCAAGAATGTTTTAAAAGAACTGATTATATTAAATACTGCGAAGAAATTTCAGATATATTTTTTTTAAAAAGAGGAAAAAACTTTTCTATTCCATTTATGATTTGACAATAATACTTTTTTATTCAAGCAATTCTATTTTTCTTCAACACAAACAATTGATGAAGATTTAATATTTCAAATGTAGATTGCATCATAGAAAGTTTTGGATTAAGAAGTGTTTTTACAGTTTATTGATTGATTTTTTTTACATACATTACTACTGATATAAACAATAATTAAAGAAGAAATTAAGACTGGAGCTGCCAAGCGTTCAAAGGACATTTCAGCTCGTTTAAATGTGTCTTTAGGGCTGAAAAAGATAAATCCCTCGACAAAAATATGACACAAACCTTCATTTGTTTATTTTTGAATGATATTTGCCTCGTCGATCCGCTTGTTGCAAAATTTCTCAAATTTATAAAATAAGTAAAAATGGTAAGGAGTGTATTTTCTTTGCTTTCGATGTTAATGACAGAAGTTTACTTTATATAATTTAACTAGTTGTTGTTAATGACAGAGCGTAACTTTTAACTAACTTTTTTTTATTACTTGATGGGATCTTGAAAAAAGAAAAAACATCTCTTGAAACTCCTTGTCAGCAATCGCTAATTACCGACGTCATTAGTAGACAGTCTTTTATGACCGTCGGTCTTGGAAAATTGATGTCTGGATGCTATGTAAAGACCTTTAGATAGACGAAATATACTTATTCGTAATATGTTTTTTTTAATTCTTGATTTGTATATGCACTTGCATCTCAAAAACAAAGGTATTACCATCCTGAAATCTGGCTTTCGATGTAAAAATTTTTAATATTTCTTTAGCTTAGAAATGATCATTTAGCACGTACGACGCGAATTGTTATCGATATAAAATCGATTTCGAAAATCTATTACTTTTCTTCCTTTTCAAATAATCCAATCAAAATTTTTCTTCTTTCGCGGACAGCTTTGACAAACACCAAATTTAGGTCGTTATTTTTTAAAAACAATATAACAAAAGCAACTTTGTTATTGAAAACGGATGTTTTTAATTATCTTAAACACAATACATTTTTGTACACTTTAATTTCAAAATCTTAGAAGATATTAGAAATTTATTTTTTGTTATAGAAGCTTCTAAATAACAATTTTGTTTTTCTACTGCTCGCTTAAAGAGATTATTATTCGCTCACAAAAATCGAACCTTCTGAACATTTAGAGTGGGTGGCAACAACAAGTTGTCTAAATAGGCGAGTTTGAGCAAGGGATGCGTGTTTAGTTGCAGGTGTTTGATTTACTTTTAAGAAAAAGAGCTGTATGTGCAAAATAAATAGAGGTTTAAAAAAATTGACAAATAATGGGTTGATTGAACGGAAATTCACTATGTTGTTTACCATCTTGCGTTTTAGCGATTATTGGTTTCATTATTATATTGTTAAAAGTTTTTTCTTCTTGCCTGATTGATGAGAACATAAATAACTGAAAAACTTCATTCGTCTGCTCCTTATTTTAGGTTATTTTACATGTGGTAAATCATCTCGTATGAAGTTTTAGAAGAATGATTTCCGCCAAATAAAAACAATTGTTATAAATAAGCTTTTAATGTTATACCGAGAGTATTTTGTTTACATGCGAAATAAGCAGATCGAGGTCTAACCCCTTCGGGACGAGCTCCGCGTATGTGCGTTTGCACTAGATTCCCCTCAGGGACGAGCGCCGCATCCGTGCGTTACAGAGGAATCGTCTCTGTGGGCCGAGCGCCGCATATATGCGTTGGGCTTTTGGAACAAAATGTTTTCTATCAGATGGCGTTACTATTCCGTGTTTCTTTCAAAAGATTGGTCCCTTGCATTAGTATTTCTCTCTCCGAGGTCAGATTGTAGTCAATCGCGTGTCTGTGAACCATTGGATTAGAATTATTGGATTTTCGGGATATAAACAGAAACACGTGCTGGCAAGTGTAAAGAGGAGCACATGTTGAAGATCTCATTAACTCATTTCGATTTGGGATTTTATGGGGGATATTCTGTTATGGGTTTTATGCCTCTCAGTTTCATTTGTGCAGTTTTGACTAAAAGAACGCCTTATCTTTCCGAGGTGGAAATACGTAAATTTATAAATGATCCTTTTATGGAATTTTTCGATTATAATGACAAGAAAATAAATTATTAAGTTCTTCAGATAATTCTCAATATTCAGATTCTGAATTAGAAGAGGATAGTACTAATATATCGGTTCCATTTCCGTCATGTCAGTGGAGTACTAAAATAGAAGATTTTTCATAAGGCTTTGAAGTGCTAATTTTTTGTGTCAATAATCTAGTGTTTATTTAGGTACTTTCAATTATAGTGAAATACAATATATTTATATTTTTTATTATTAAAAATCAAGTATTTTAATTAAACTTCTTATAATGAGTAGAATATGGTATCTTTTATCACATATTTAAAAATGGCTTCATTGCTATGTAAATGGCACTTTTTATGCATTATTATATAACGCGCACTTTTTACGAAATTTAATGCGTGTTAGGCTTAGCCGGAGAAAATGTTTCGCCCGGTGGGCACGGTCGGTGCTTGCATGCTTCCGTCCTGTAGCACGCTTCCTTCAGCGGGTGTCCGTCCCAAATGGCCTAGTAAATACAGTGGACGGCGCTTGTAGGGATCATTTTGGATCAAAGCCAAAGTGATCACAACATCCGTTTGATCAGTATAACCGAAATGCCTTAAAATAATACAAAACTATAAGTATACAGGGATAGAAGAAAAAACAGGCTACACAACATCTTTTATATGTACCCATTGGCTTAATTTGAAAAAGAAAATCGGCGCAATATACAGAATTGAAAAAAATAATCATTAATTTTTTAGCTTTATTAAAAAAGTTATCAGTAGTAACCTGTTTCTTTTTTAAGCATTCGTTGGATAAATCCGTTCATATGAATGACGCTCACCAAAGGACACAGCACGTTATTGAACTGATCTTCTTAAACTACGAAGGGTTTACAGAGTGTCTTGGCCAGATGATGGTTTCTCTTCTGGGCCCTTTTAATCGTCATTGTCCTCGTGTTTTGTGACGTCATCTCATCGATTCCGATCACTACAAGCGAATTGTTGATCACTAGAACCGGAAGATCTTCTATGTGTTAAGATACGGGAGGGGCCGTTCAAATATTACGTAAGCACCCAAGGGGGGGGAGGGGATTTGCGATTTGCTTATTTTTGCTGACAAGGGGGGAGGGGGAGTATGAGTGATGCTTACGTAAGACATTAAAATCACTATAGTCCCGGAGATCTGAACCACGCTGTTTTGATCATTACAACCGAATGATCATTACATCCGTGATCGCTATAAGCGACGACTACTGTACTATTTATGCCAAATTGAATGACATTTTCGTAAAGCTCTTAAAAAGATGCTCCGTTTCTTTTCGAAACAAAACATTAACAGAGATATTATAAATTATTTTTTTCCAGCCTGTAGCTGGTGTATTGTCTAATAGATGGGTTTCTTTTAGAAAGATGACCACTCTTCTACCGACTTCTGGCAGAGGTAGTCTTGCAAAGAAGGCATTTTTGTTAAGAGTAGAAAACTTTAGATACTCCGAAATAATTTTCAGCACTTTCTAACTGGAACCATACTTTAAGATGGCTTATGTTTTTAAGATGTTAATAAGTTTTTTTGAATATGATATAATTTCAGATTTAAATTAACTTTACTTTCTTCTCATTGGTTTACTTTCTGTTTGCTTGAAAAGTTATTTCAGAAGAAATCGCCATAAATCTCAATTAACACCCAAAGATCACCTAACAGTAAAAATTTCATATTTCATCTCTAATCACATCCTTAAAATAAAAATGCGCTTTCGGAATTATTAGTTTCCACTTTCTCATCAAATATTTCCCATCGCTTTTCTGATTTTATCTTCATAACCGGATGCATGCTGCTCATCAATGATATATGCGATTTGTAATCTAATGGTAGAAAAGGGAAGGTTATTATGCCATTCAAAGTGGGCAGAAATACAGTCAGGCAGGCAAACTACTTTCCGCTCTGAAAGCAGTATTATGACGCAGAATGCAAGCGATTTGGAAAATGACCGTTTCCTTCTATGCGTATTCGTTTTTCCAATACGAAGGAAGATTTCAATTGATTCCGTCTTCCCCTTACTAAAACAGATAGCTAGCCGCTTCTTTCTTTTATGGCACTTTGGAGTATTTTTGATTTGAAATTACTTCTGAGCGGGATGCACGAGCAGGATGATTTATTTCGTTCCGGAGGATTTCTGAATGTTTTGGGGTAATTTTGTTTCACACGAATTTAGAATGAGTTAAGCAAAAACACTGAGCATTCGTAAATATTAGATTCCACTTTCTCATAAAATATTTTCTATAATTCTTTATGGCTTCTATTATGTTTTTATTTTCGTAAACGAATGCATATGAACCATCAATGATAGACGTCATTTGTGACCGTAATGGGAGAAAATGAAAGATTATTATACTATTCAAAGTGGGCAGAAATACAGTCAGGTAGGCAAACTGCTTTCCGCTTCGAAAGCAGTATTATGACGTAGAATGAAAGCTATTTGGAAAACGATCATTCCTTCGATGGGTATTCTTTTCCTCAGTGTACCAGTGAGATGGATGATTTGAATTTATTCCGTCTTCCGCTTGTTTAACTTTTAAGATTCTTTGGAGTATTTTTGCTGCGAGATGGCTCCTAAGAGAAATGAAAAACATGAACAGGGCGATTTATTCAGTTCCAGAAGATTTCGAAATGCTTTTGGAAAATTTCATTTAATGTGAGTTTTATGGTGGTCGGTTAAAAATGTGTAAATATGCACCGCAATTGCGAATATTGAAATAAAAAGAACAGAATGTATTCGTAAATTCATTCTTAATTCGTAAACAATCATTTCGTTCGATGGATATAGTAAGAAATTTATACTTGTAGAGGGACGAGACTCATGTTTATATGGTATGCCGCTGTTGAAGAATTAATTCAATTTCAGGAACTGTTAAAAATGTCACGGCATCAAATATTGGGCGGCACTAAAATATATTGGATGGGATAGCTAGGATATTTATAAAAACATTGAAGCAAGGTAGATGCCCAGAAATATAATTTAAATTAATATATATATTGAACAATTAATTAATTCTGGGTACTGAAATATTTAACACGATAATAAGAAATTCTAGCAATACTGATATAATCACCTACCTTTGCTGACCTGAAAACCCTAGCTACTTAATTAAAAGTCAATTTGCATACAGTGGTAGTACATTGCGCTATATTAATTAAAGAAGAACAAATTTATTAAAATTCAAATATTTTTATTAACAATTCTATGGATACTAAACTGCCAACACTTTTAAGATATGAATATAAAATTTGCAAATTTTACTGCTGATGCACACAACATCAAATATATGAAATCTCACAACTATAAAACAGAAAATATATAAAAAAAAAAAACAGATATCTATTCTTTACCAAATTAGTAAATGCAAAAAAAGGAACACTCTCATAACGGCCATTTTGATATTCTAATATATTGAATGAGAGATTAGTAGTCTCACAATGAATAATCTTTATATGCACTGAAAAATGTACCTTTCATTGATTTGAACTTTCGCGCACTATGTATCGTGCCACATAACGGATTTAAATCAGTTGAAGCAAGGCATTTCTTGGTTTTGCAACATCACTTGCGGTCAATATTTGCATGGGAAAAATTTAGTTTTCCCCGATCGATGTGTAGATCTTTCTTGCTCACATTATTTGTCACACAAGTGGCGTCTCTCGTTCACAAACAACAGAATCGTTGCAGATGGTAGCACTCGCACAAAACTGTAATTTCCATCACGATCACACTACTTTCAACATTTTGTAAGTCATCACTGCTGTTCGCAAAATGAAGAGCACTTAATATAATATCGCCATTCCAAACGCAAGAAAAAAAAGCTTCAGTCCAGCATGAACTCGAATAGTCCAAGACAATGAAAGGAAGATCAGTTCAAACATAAGCCGCCTGTTGATTTCTTATTTAAATTCAACATTTTAGATCCTTTGTAGATTTTTTTACCAACAGATTTAATCTACTGCTTGCATGCCTGAGAGGACGAGAACCCCAGGAAAAAATCCCAACGGTCTCGGAGCCTCCAGGATGCGTGCTATCCCTTCAGAATATTCAAACGAAAAGACAAAGGAATTTGCTTTCATAACGGAAAAAACACCTCCAGTCAAGAACGTCAAAACCTAATAACATCTAAATTCATCCGCAACAAGATGGCGAGGAAATAGTCCCGTTGCAAAATTTGAATTTAAAAGTTAATAAAGTTGAAACCTTAATGGAAACAACAACAAAAGTTAAGACAAATAATAATTAAATCGAAAAGAAAGTAAATAATTAAGTAAAATTTAGAAATTAAATGAAACGGCTAAAATTATCGTTTGAATTTCAAAATTTGCCAAAGTTGCCACAAGAGATGAAAGAAACTTTAGTGGCGAAGAAATAAAATTAATTAAAAATACTGACAAAGCCGGAAAATGATGTTGATGCAATATTTGCAATCTAACAGGAACCATTTTTATTAGATGGCACAGTACATTAAAAGGTACAAGACGCAAGACAGAGAACAACAACACAAGACAAGTACACACTAGAAGAAGACAGAGAGGCATCATGGGAAAACCCCGGATGGCTCTAGTAGCGCCACCTACCATAAAATGCATACTAATAACCTACATACTAAGAGTTCCTTTATATTCATTAAAGATATTCATTTAAAGCATGGACTTCATTCAGATGGTTAAAAATTCACTTTTAATTAAGAAAATTGGGAAATTGTAATGAAAACTCAGAAAGTTTGCTTAAAAATATTTCCTGACAATTAACTTTTAAATGAAAATGCCTAAAGCTATATTTAAGTGATAATAAGAATATTAAAACATGAACACATATCATTTAAAAACTTTTAATTTCATTAAAACTGTATTTATCTTAACAGATACTTTAAAGATACCTAACACAGCTATAATTCGATAGGTATGTATGCAAGATTTCATAATTCTAAATCAATAATTTATAAAATAGTTTAATCCACCGTCCCTTTAGTGTCTTAATTCTGTGTAATAAACTGTAGAATGAAAAATTCAAGGCGAATTTCATTTTAAATGCAAAGCTGCAGATGAAGAAACCTTGTTCTTTGAAACGCATTTAAAATACATTTGCTTAAAAATAAGATTTTCATTTTAAATAGAAGTGGAGCATTCCAATCAATATAAAATCTAAGAATATTATCAATCCAGAATTAATTCTTTCTGAACGGCATTCTCTCTTTAGGATCTCCAATCAAATATCTATTATGAATGAAAGAATATAATCTTCAGGAAATGAGAGATTTTCATATGCTTTTCAAGCAAAATGCCTTTATATTGCAACGAAATTGTCTTGTGGGTGTACGTGAATGCAATCCAATAAGCAGGATTAAAAAATAAAGCTCTTTATTTTACAAATATTCCAAGCAAAGAAACGTAGCACAAGTATTAACACAGCACTACTAAAAATTCACAACATAGACTACCAATAAATCTCAACACAGCGCTCAAAGGTTTCTTGTTAGCTCAGCAGCTTGCTTGCTGATCAAACTTGGCGTGTGAGCTTGCCTTTATACTATTCAACAGGAAGTGACTTCATTACGTAGGAAGTGACGTAATCTCTAGAAAGTTCATGAAACCAGTAGAAATAGGTTGAAAGTTCGAGGTCCTTCTAGAAAATTCCTTTTGTCTCCAAAGTCGCCAACTTTGCCGCCACGTCGCCAAAATGGTCGCCAAATTTGTCGCCAAGCTCGCCAAATTTATCGCCAACTCGCCAAGATTAGCATCTCAGGGAAACGACTTTATAGCTTTGTAACAATATTTTCTTCACACTGTTACCACCAATACTTCATCGCAAATCAGTAGGCGATGATGTGTAAAAAAGATTCCTTTAACCCCTTAAGGATCGCATTATTTTGGTTTGTTTTTTGCTATCTAATAAGATGACCCCCTCCTATTTTGGAAAGGGGCTGTCGTTTTCATTCATCTAAGAAGGCGTAGAATACTTGAGATGCTTATGGATTCTACGTAATTTTTGTGTCAAATTATAAAGTTAATTAATGATTCAATTTTAGTTTATATGACTAAAAATGCGATAATTCGATGCACGTCAATATGACGGGCGCGAGCCTTAAGGGGTTAATAAACATAACAGTAAAAAAAGTGAAACAGCAACATGTAAAGAGCAAAGCAATTGTTGCTACTGAAAACACAGTTCGATGGCATCTTCCGGATCATATCCAACAGATAGGATTATTTTGGTTAGATCAAAATTTGAAGCAACTCCCTGGACAGCTTGGAACTGTGAATTTAGAAACCTCAGCCGAAACTAGAAGTCTCAGCAGCAACTGGAACTGCCAGCAGAAACTGAAACCTGAACTGCAGAACGGTAAGGTTCGGAGGAGCTTAAATATCTGGCTTTTAGAACATCACTTCACTTGGACTCCTTCAGAAGAACACGCCCCCTTGCGGCCGCCACAAAACGTTAAAAAACTAATATAATGCTGCTCTCATTTAAATTCCATGCGCCTTGTCTTCGAATATATAAACCATTTGTTTTAGTTGTAAATAGAACATTCCAATCATTCGAAAATAATAAGGGAACCGTTAATTATCTTCCAGCCCTATCCGAATTCAATTCTACCCGACCTAATCACTGCATTCCCAAGCCCTTCCAAAAACTTTGAATTAAACAACCATTCCTAGGCGAAGGATTCGATTCCCATGGAAGAGGAACAGCGACTAATGATGGAATTCTAATTCAATAATCCAATCCCCAATTCCTTAATCTACTTTTCTGCTATCACCTCGCTTCGTAACTCAATTTGTGAGACGAAATTTCCTACAGAGAAAATGAAATCGGGAAAAAATTTCGCCCTCATTTGGGTGGTTTTCTTCCATCGATATTCAATCTTGGACGAGAAAATAAAATACCCAAGAGATAAATGTCGTCTGCTCAATCGAATACGTATCTATCAAAAATGTGATACCGGGTTTTTAAATTTTGCATTAAAAATAGAAAATCGTTACACTCTCTGCCCTATTTAAAACAAGTTGTTATCTTTTCATTTTTATGTAGAAAGCTAATCAGAGTGCCTCCTCAATCATAAGTTCGATGGAATGAATGAATGAATAATGTGTAATCAGCAATTTAGAGGGCAATTATAGTGTTTTTCTCTTTGTTAGTAATTAGAAAAGTTGTTTTCTCAATTTATCATCGTGTTTTTCCTTCAAGACAAGTTGAATGTCAGCCAAAACGTTAAATTTAGTCTGAAAATTTGATTCAGAGAAGTTTTACTTCTCTGAAAGTCCACGACTGTAGAGAGGATTTTTAGAAAAAAAATTATGAATTTTTTCCAGTAACTTAGGCTAAATTTCCCACCAATTTAAAATAACATACTTGATTTTTTTGCAGTGCGTTAGGTTTTCAGCCAGAAAAAAAGATTCGCGTCCCTTATTCATCTCAGTTTTATGATAAAAATGAGTACATCGGGTTTAGCTCTTTTATTTGATAAATTCGCATGTTGAATCCTTTCTCATAAAATTAAAGTGTTTCTTGAAAGTTCTATGAGAATAAATTCTTAATATGTGTTTTGAAGTTTTTGCTTCTTTGCTAAATTAGATTATTACCATCTTGATTTTCTGGTCTTTGAATTAATCTTATTCCCGATTTTAAATTGTAAAAGTATGATAAATATTACTCAGAAGGGTATACTGGATTTTATTATTATCAGAAGTACAAATCACTAGCAATTCGAATCTCCCCACCCAAAAGAGAAAGAAAGGACAGCAAAGAAATTATAGTTTTAATTTAGAACCATTCAAAAGAATTGCAGAAAAAGATATCTTTAATTTCTTACAAGACAAAAAAAATCCTTCTCACTCGTATATAAAAGTTATTAAAATATTATATCCGTACCAGTTTCTCAGCCTTCTTTAAATTATCATTCCTTTCAAGTAGTTCTGAATAGTTTTTTCTTACTTTCCCAAGGTCAGAACGAAAATTTATATTTTATCCATTAAAATCGATTTTTCAGAGTAGAAAGATACGAAGCCGACGCAAAGTTTCCATTCACATTTCTGGAAAGTAAATAAGAAATATGAAAAACGTCGGAGTGCTTTTTCAAAAACTCACAGTGAAATGCTGCGGTTGGCTACTGGAAGCTCCCACGAATATCAAATATGGCGATATTTCTATCGTTTATTTCGTGGGATTAAAATTTTCGCTTCGACGACCTTTGTTCGTCAAAAAAGAATTTTCTTCAATGCATTTATCTGACTTTTAGCCATAACTAAACTTACAAGAGTTGGATTATTAAATATATCGTTATTAAATATCATAGAATCTTCAGAATAATGTCACTCCCAAACGCATGTTAACATTGGAAAAGTTTCATAACTTAGCAATATCACTGTTCAGAAAAAAATTTAGGGAAGGGATTTTTAAGTTAGAACTATATACTTCTTCTTTAAGTCTTTGTAAATTTTGATGGATTTCTTGTAGATTCCAAATATTTTTTCTTTTTCTTAAAAGCAATATTGAATTTCTTGATAATTTTCATTTTAGAATTAAATCTTTTCCCCGTCTACTTTTGAGAAAATAGCGAGAGAAAAGAAAACACAGCAAAATGACCAGAAAATTAAACGTTCTAAAATTGGAAACAAATTTTATTAATGAAATAAGATAAAATTCACATGCTGACTCTTTTTTAAAAAATATTTTTATATAATTTAGCTGATTTAATAGAGGAAAAACAGTATGATGTCCAAAATACAGAATACTGTCTTACTTTTAGTTAAATACATTTAACTTCACTTGTTTCATTTTATGAAGATGTGATTTCGTAATCTATTTTGCACTCATTCCTGGCATGCTAGAATTTTAAAGTTTGTACACTTGTGTACTCTCGATGACAATACACTATTTAATATTTTTATAATATAATTTTCATTTAGATGATTAATGTACTTAAATTTTGTTTTCATACTCGTGTGTCAAATGGTAGCAAATTGGAGAAATAATTGATTTCCAGAGACCATAATCTTCATTATAATGAATTAAAAGTTACAGAATAAAAAGCAGAAATTAATAAATAAAAAAAATATCTACTTTTCAGTACAATAATAAAGTGGGTTTTTAAAACAGTTTTATATCTCAATTATTTGGAGTATTATTTCGCCTTTTTCATAGAAAAGAAAAATAAAATGTAAGCAAATTTGTATCGCATACGAAGTTTATAAAAATGTTCTACATAACAATTAGTTTGATACACACCCTCAAATAAATCTTATTGCCTTCTAAAAAATAGGCATCCATTGAATCTTATATTCAGCATGGCAACAGTAATGTATATTCCTATAATGCCAAGTTAGATTTATTATTTGAAAATGCAAATTCTAGTTTCTGGTGTATTTTATCATTATTTACTGAGATATTTTGATGAATAGGCAGGCAAAATAATGATTTTTATTTAATTTTATAAGAATCCCATTTAAAATTAATATAGATCGAAATCGGACGAAAAAACGTAGTATTCTGTAAAAAAATGTTGCCGAAATATTGATTCTAAAGAGAAATAGGAAATATACCAAAATTCTGAAACATTTTTTAAGTGTTCAAATAATTTTGGAAAAGAATCGCTGTTTAATTTAATTTTTATCGTTTACAATCAGAATGTTAAAAGTGAAAGTTTTATCGTTTTCTATGGTTCAAAAACAGCATTTTGAAGCAATTACATGCATAAATGCATTTTTAATTGAAAATGAAGAAAAAGATGTATTTCCTTTCACGAATTAAATTGATTAATGGATTCCTTTCATGAATTTAATTGATTTTGCTTACAGGTACGGAGTATATTATGTTCCAGTGGATATTAGGGTGGATCGAAAAGTATAAGAAAATTTTTTTTTAAAATTATTTTTGGTATGGAGCAGGAAAGTTGTGTCTTAAGTATATTAGTTTATATAATTTTTTTATTGAAATTCATTTATATCTTCGGTGCCACAAGCGTCTCAAAAATAGTCAAAAATCGAATTTTTTATGAAAATTTACATTTTGTTTTGTTTTGAAATTATTTTTGGCATGGGGTGGGAAAGTTGTGTCTTAGGTTTATTAGCTTACATATATTTTTTATTGAAATCCATTCATATCTTCCAGTGCCCCAAAAATAGTTAAAAATGACATTTTTTTTAATTTATAAAAAAATATTTTCAAAATTTCCTTTAGCGCCTTACCCGGCGCTAAAGGAAACTTTTGTTTTGGGCATATTAGTTTACGCTTTATTATTATTATTAAAATTCATTCATATCTTCTGGTGGCTAAAACGCCCCCAAAAAGTTAAAAATTGACATTTTTACAAATGTCTATTAAAAATTATGAATTAATGAAAAATATTTGAAAAATTGGCAGATTATTCAGGTATTAAAGTATAAAGTTACAAATAATTATAATTTTATAATAATACATGAAGAATAAATTTAATAGGCAGATCAATAAATCGCAAAACTTATAAAAAGTGAACTTACATCATATTCATGCCTTTTGGTATTATAATGCTTGATAAGATTTCTTGATTGTATCCTATTCAATATGAAGCCGTGTCTCTTCTCTCCTCCATATACATTTTCCGACGTTTCAGACACTAAGCGAAAACATCTTTCTACAGTTTGGGTATGGCTTGGATATTTTGAACATTCCTCCGTTTTTCTAACTTTTACCATGGGCTCAATTTCTTTAAATGGCACATTCATCAAAAGAGGTGGTTCAAAGGTCCAATTCGTTGCCAGGAAATAAGTGCAAAATAATCTTTTGCTTTAAAGTCTATTTTTGGGTACTTGAAAAATTCTTATTCTGATGATCCTCTGTTTTCATTTCTAGCACAAATGAGTTTTCGTAGTGCTAAAGACCTTATGTCCTCTCTGTTATCTGTGAGCATTGATAATAGCAAATTTTCTGGATGACAAATGAAGCTATTTCGTTGAGTAAAAGTGTCATATTTCTTAATTTAGTTTCCAAATATCTAGAAAATAAGATAAGTCTCCAAATATGCCGCTCTCCTTCTGCTGTGGAGGGCTTTGTCTTGACATAGAACCAAACAGGTTGTATATACCTTCATAATATGCCTCGCAAGAATAATAAGATTGTCAGATGGTTTTTCTGTGACCACATACAAGCTTAAAATTCTACCTGCAAATGTTATCCACCTTGAGTGAGCAACTGGACCAGGCTTTCTTAATACCAGGTCAGAAGAATATTCATCATGGGATATCGCTGGACAAATATATATATATTGCTGATCATTGCTGAGAACCATTCTATCTATATTTTCTGGTATATTCTCCACACTTATTGAAGAAAAAGGAGCTAAAGGTAGCTCCTCGCAGGATTGATTTTTTTACAAATTGGTCTACAAAATTCTTTAGAACAAGTTGTTGCACCATCCAAAGAATTTAGTAGATGACGGAGAGGTAACTCATTTGTTTGAAGCAAACAAATGCACCACTGTAATGGTCTATTGAGGCCAGTTCCATCGATCACATTCCCTTGCTAAGGTAGGGAAATCTGAACGATTTTGTGATTGATATTCCGAAGTAATTACATCCGGATCTGTATACGTGGAGGAAGACATAGTATTGAGCTCAAGTAGCTCCATTGATTGGGAATGAACAGCATCAGTTTTAATCATTTTACGTTTTATTCTTTTGTCCTCCATCTGTTTTCTTTTCCCCTTTTCTCTTTTCTTTTAGTCGCAAGTACGTCCACACCTCCAATAACCATTTTCCTTTCTAATCTTTGATCTTCTATAAACTGTCGCTCAGCAAGTGGAATTTCCATGTCTTTTTGGCATTTACATGTATCGAACTTTGTACACTTACAAAATGTGATATCGAACAAACACGATATTTTTTCAGCACGATAATTTTCCAATTTTTGTTGGAATTTTTATCATTCATCCACCCTCTCCTCTACGTTTATCATTGTAAAATCGTTTCTTCATTACGATAATTTTCCAATTTTTGTTGGAATTTTTATCATTCCTTCACCCTCTCCTCTACG
>BGPR01000442.1:253384-326969 GCA_013235015.1 Araneus ventricosus
ATTTCTTACAAGAAGAACAATAGACTATTATTTCTTACAAGAAGAACAATAGACTATTATTTCTTACAAGAAGAATAATTAGAATTTTATTCTTAAAGCGAAGTTACTCTGTGGGAAGTCTAATTACAATGTGGGTAGTTTTGCTCTTATCTATATCATGCCATACCTACGCATGGCTAGATTTCTTACCAGTTGAGTTCAGAGAGGAATAAGGAACAGCATAGGTAGTCGGAAGAACAACTTTTTCCTCCACTGACTTGAAAAGTGGAAAAAGCATCGTTTTGTTTCACTATTGAAATCTTCATTTTAATGCAGTATGTTGAAATTTCGTCAATGCGTAATACAGAGAGTCAACAGCAAAAAGCATACGTCTCAGCGCCATAATTGCCTAAAATATAAATTTCTCATTAAATTCTAACAAGTTATTATCAGTCTATTGAGCAAATTTACCTTATAAAAGAAAGCATGCTTTTTGCATTTATTTCACAGTACAGTTCACAACTATTCATACGTAATCTTATACCTTAAAGCTCAGGTTAAGCCTCTGATTCCTAAGGCCATTGAAATAAAGGGATCTCAAAATACGGGAACGTCCGAACTCCTATGTCCAAGATAAGGGAAATTCACTTTCCCCCTCAAAACTCACAATGATATCTGGCATTGTCCGAATTGTAAGAAAACTCCCCTTTTCCCCAAACACATCTGGGCGAGCTACTCTGACGAAGAAAGCACGCGCCGCGGGTGTGAAATTAAACACACCTAACGAAAGAGGGTGGAAATTTCAGATTGACATTTTGGACGTTTCGGAAGGCTATCGTCTTTTGCTTGAAGGGACTTATGTGACGGTGCCGTATCCATAGAGTTAAACGAAACCTGGTTATCTGAAATGTCTCTGAAATCGCAAATCCAAAAAACACGTAACACTGAAATAATTGCGAAGATAAGACTTTTTTTGCAACGATATCCCCCCTTTTTGTCTTTTAGCCTCCCCAAGAAGGTCAGTGGTTAATTTTAGAACGCTAAAATTAAAATTAATGATTGTGTTTACCTGTGCCTGTGAGGAGCAATGCGCCCGACGGAGGGTTAACTTTAATAAAGTACAATAAATATTGCCCACGAAGATAGTTTTACACTGAAAACTTTTCGGAATTACATACTGAAATTAAATATAAAATAGAAATTCATGTTCATGGCTTAACCGAAAAATTTTTATTTAGTTTGGTTAGTCGGGGTTGTACTGTATTCTCTAAAATTACTCTATCACATTCTTAATTTTACATTAAAATTTACTTCCACATTTGTTTCCGAAATTTAAAAAAAAGTCTTTTAAATGCTCTATTGACGCAACAATATATATAAGAATAGTTTTCACTAGACTACGAGCTGTCATGCATTCAAAAGACCCGATACCAGTCATCTCGTTAAAATCTGCGTGAAAAGACAGAAAAAGACAAATCCCTCGAGGAAAAAATTCCACTCCGCTTCATTTGTACATTTTTGAATGACATTTGTTTCAACGATTGCCTCTTACAAAATTTACAAAGATTTATAACATAAGAAAAAAATGACATGATAAGGAGTGTATTTTCGTTGCTTTCGATGTTAATGACAGAAGTTTACTTTATATAATTTAACTAGTTGCCGTTAATGACAGAGCGTAACTTTTAACTAACTTTTTTCAATACTTGATGCGATCATGAAAAAGGAAAAAACATCTCTTGAAACTCCTTGTCACCAGTCGCTAATTACCAACATCATTAGCAGGCAGATTATGATCTTCGATCGTGGAAAGTTGTCGTCTGGATGTAAACCAGTGACCTTAGATAGGTGAAATAATTTGATTTATGATAAAATGTTTAAATTCTTGGTGAGCATGTTCACTTGCTTCTTAAGAAAAAGGGGTTGCTACGTTTCAAATCTAACGATGAATCTACAGATTCTTCATATTTTGTAACTTGTTATTGGTCATGATTTCCAGACTTATCGTAATCCACTGTTTTTATTTATTAATTTATTTGTCCAATAAGTTGTACCTTTGCAATTTGAAGATTTTGTGACCTGACTGCTTGGAATATACGATACTTTTTTATGCATCGAAAACTCTCGAAGTACGAGGTGTGTTCGAAAAGTAAAGATACAACGCGTAGAAGGTGAAACGAAAAGTTTTTGTGAACGCGCTGGCAAAACGGATTGTAACCTTGAACCTTCCGCTTTTCCCTCGCTGCCATTCGTTATTTCTACTCTGAGTCTGGTCGGAATGGCAAGTGTTTATAATGGCTGTGTCAATTCAAAATCCCGCCAAATGTGAGGTACGTTCCATGATACGTTTTCTTCACGCAAAAGGTGAGTGTCCAGCGGATATTCACCGTCAAATTGTTTCCGTCTATGGCAACATTATGAATAGACAATATGTCACGAAATGGTGCCGTGCTTTCTCTGAAGGTAGGACCGATGGTCATGAAGAACGCAGAACTGGTAGGTCATCTATGATCTCTGATGCCCTTCTGCGTAGAGCGGAGGAAGCAATTCAAGAAAATAGGCGTCTCACATTGAGATAATTGCATAAAATCATACCTGAAGTGTCTATGACAACTCTTCATAAATGCGATACTGTGAATTTAGGGTACCAGAAATTGTGTGTACGCTGGGTTCCAAAATTGTTAACTGAAAAACACAAAAAGAAAACGATGGGCTTCGCACTCGACTTCCTCACACGCAGGTGTTAGATCATCCGCCATACAGCCCGAACCTTGCACCTAGCGACTTCCACTTATTCCTTTACCTGAAGAGAGATCTTGCAATGCAAAACTTCCGCGACGATGATGAGATCAAAAATGAAATTGAAATGTGGTTTCGACAACAGGCGGTAGACTTTTATGACTCTGGGATACAAAAGATTATACCCAGACTTAACAAATGCTTTGACAATGGCGACAACTTTGTCAAAAAATAAGATTTGTACCAGTACGTAATTTGTAATGGACGTTGTAACAAATAAAATGTTTTTGAATGAGAATGCGGCCTAGTATCTTCACTTTTCGAACACACCCCGTATATTAAAATTTGATATACCAAGCATATTCGCATACATATTTAGCAGATGGTTTTTAAAGTGTAATTTACAATAGTAATATGCGGCGGCTCGTTTCATGAGGAAAAGTCAAGCAAGATGACGAATTGGAGACTAGATAACAGCCCCGATTCTGCATTATCATAGACATCTAGCGACAAAAGTGACCCTGTGATTTGTGTGATTCACAATACCCGATAATAAGTTTTCGAGTTATCCTGTTGTAAATTTTAGTTGCTTTTTGGTAAGGGACAGTGTTCGCAGAGTAAATACTTTTGTTTTATATATTTAATATTCATAAACTGCTAATCAAAATTTGTTTCTCAACCCGCCAAGTCGGGTAGAATGGTGAAAAGGACTTCATTCTCTAAAATGAAATTTTTGAGTCACAAACTTGAAAATTAAAATTTAAAAAAATTACCACTTTAAAGTGAAGCATTACAAGAAGATTTTTCCGAAACGCTAACCCTCCTGCAATGAATATTAAGGTGAGGAAAAATCACCACATCTCAAGGTCGCCATCTTATCCGTCCCTTATATATTTTGACTTTCCCTTCTATATTTTTGTTAGATCCATTAGGATTAATATACATGTAATATTATTCTACGCATTTCGATCATCTTGAGCCATTTTTGAATATAACAACAAATTGTATAAGCAGTGGCGGCTCGTCAGCTCAGAAACAAGCAGTGATGCAAAAGTTTTATAGACCTAAGTTGTAGGATATTTTGTGCTGATTATTTTGGTATGTAATGATGACATACTAAAAACTGTTAGTTTTTGAGTTATAAGCAAAAAACTGGAGACATTTTTTTATGTTTTTTGGCTATAACTAAAATTCAAACAAATTATTGGTGACAAACCTCAGAATCGTAATAAGCACCCGAAAAAACATAAAGAAGCAAAAAATTACAACTCCTCCAGAATTGGATTTTAAAAAACGGCTGAGAAAAAGCGAAAAAGAGCCAAATGAGGAAGTCGCGTTAAATGAGAGCTGAAAAAAATGCAGCTCAAATGAATGAACTTTCAAGCGGAGAAAGGGTTGCTTTTCTCCATCTTCGTGTTGCCCTTTGCGTTAATATCGGATCCGTAGTAGGGACAAAACTTGATGCAGATCTGGTCTGTCTCTCTCTCTTAATTCTTGATTGATTTTCCGTCTTCTTTTTACATTTTTTTATTATTTTTTTGACATTTTCGTTGATCACTGAATTCTCAAAGTGGAACAGTAAGCCAATTAGAATGAAAACGAAAATAAAATTTTCTAAAATAATTTCGGGGGGAGACTGCAGCTTTGTCGAGTCTCCACTGAGTATAAGGCAAATTCGATGTGCGAATAAAATTTTTCATTTCTTTCTTTTATTTGTCAAAAAAGAATATCTATTTCACCCCTAATGTTCTTTTTGAATTTTTAATATTTCTGTTATTTTCAGTTTTGCCCAATATTTATCGTTTTCTTTATCGAATTTTTGCCACCTTATTCCATTTGTTATTAACATCACATTATTATTCCTCTCCAGCGCACCACCCCTCCTAGCGAGATCCCGAGCTCCCATCAATCACCGGACATGAAAAGCTTAATGCCGCCAGCATCTGAAAATAAGGTAAATACACCCATCTTTTTTTTCTTTCTCTTAACTAGAAAATCACCCGTCATGGTTTGAAGGGTGAAAATTGCCTCTTCATTCGAGGGATTTCCCTTCAAATTTGACGTGTTTAAATAGATATATATGCGAGAGAAATGTTTAACTTTGATTCAAAACAAATAAAATAAACATATGTTTTATGACAGGAAATATTTTTTTATTTACATATTATTTAAATATTTCTTTATTCAAAAAACCTCTTGGTAAACAACTTTCCGCGTGAAGTTTTTTTCGTTGTTTAACAATTTTCCTTGTACTTCAGATGTCTTTGTGTAAATTTTAACGTGATTGGGAATCCTAGACCTTGAAAGTGCAGCATAGAGCTGTCGATGTGAAAAGACACGCTCATCGAGGTAAATTCCAACATGATCGAAAGTTTTCCCCTGCGATTTGTTGATAGTCATCGTGTAAGCTGGAATTAACGGGAATTGGCGGCGGTTGAGAACGAATGGTAGATTCACGTCACTGGTGGCTAATTTAATTCTTGGCAAGAAAACAACATCGCCACGATTGCATTCAGATACAATTTGGCGTCCAAACTATATCACGCGCATGATATACCCCTGACGTAATTTACTACTTTCTATTAAAAAACGGAAATTAATTTGAAATATAGGATTAATATAATTTAAAATTTCTCGAGAACTACTGATCATAGTAGGATAAATTTTATATCAATCGTTAGCAAATTTTATTTCACTATTTTAGAGCTGTTGCATTTGAAAATAGAACGACAATTACTCTTTTAAATTTAAAATGACTGAAATTTAGGTTCTCTAGCAATGAAATATTGCTGTTTAACGTCTCGCAGTGTTATGGCGCGAGTTTTATTGTTGGTGACGCCAGAGCGTTACCGGAAGATCTGGGATATTATATTAGTAATTGTTTAATATTGCTAATGTATTTTATGAACGAGATGAATGAATGCTTGATGATTGGTTGGCTGAGAGAGATATTTCATGTGAATAATAAAACCTTACAGAATGTGAATAATAAAACCTAACAGAATAAGGATTCTTCCCCCTCCCCCTTTCAGTAAATTTCATATTCAGGATAAAATCATCCTCTTAATTAAGTCCAACGGTAAATAACTGCAATATAGCGGAGATGGAGGACCCCGAGTCCATGCGCTCTGAGTAAAACAATCATCACGTGCGCGTATTTTTTTACGTGATGTGTATAATTGCTTGCCAGTGAACTGGTTTTACTAGCGAATGCGCTCAGGGGTAAATGTATCTAAATTTGATTGCCTGTCCATAGACACAAAAAATGTGGATGGGTATGAGACAAAGTTTCTCCCTGTTTTTTGAAAATTGTGGTCATCTTATAGTTGCAAATGCGTATGCTGTTTTACAGAACACAATCGTACGGGTGCGAAATCTGTTGATTTCACAATGTCGTCGTGCTGTTGTGTATGCATATTTGCGTTTTACGGCCTGTATCTTTTTTAAAGCATCATATATGTACTTTTCTATTTTTTTTAACTGCCTGATTGAAGGCCGAATTTACAAATTTCTTCGGCCTAGACAGAAGCACATTCTGCGCCCCCCTCTTAAAAAAGTTAATATATAATTTTCAATTTAATATACAATAGTTTATTTTTAATACACTTAAGGTATCCGACTGTGTTCGGAGACATTTTTTTGAAAAATAACTTATATATATTTTTTAATGTTATTTTTCAACTGCATATGTTTTAAAACTATGAAAATATTGTAAAATTGGGCTTTCAAAATAATATTTTTTTAAAAAAACTGAGAAATTTTAAGAAAAATGAGTAAAATATTTGCCTTACGCTAAAGGCCATAGACAAATTCAAATTCTAAATATACATAAATCCTTGTAGGAGTACATTTTTATGACAGTTATCTGTGTTATGCTCTAAAATATTTCTAGTACTTCGAAAGAGTTTTGAGATATAGCTGAACATAGTTACTAAACTGGTAATTTTTCATAAAAAAGGCTTTTCGTTTACATTTAAGCACTTAAAAATAATACTTGATTTTAAAATTGACCTTAGTTTTTTGAGGAAAACATCAAGCATATTACAGAAAACAATCTCAAAAAATTTCATATCAATACTTGAATAACTTTTTGAGAAATCATTGTTACGGTCGACAGTTTTTCTCACAAAAATATCATTTCTCAGAAAACGCATTTAAAGTTTTCATGCAACATAAAACAATGCTTACAGTTCGGTAATAAAACAGCTGTAACTCCACTTGTAATTCACGTAGAGTAAAAAGTGAGACAGTTTTAGAAAGCTTATTAAACAGGCTACAAAATTAAGTCATAAAACATTTTTTGATAATTTCATCAAAAACGACGATTTTAAACAAGTCGGATACCTTATATAATACAATCTTTATCATCGTCAAAATATTCAAAATTGCACTAGTTATGAAATAACATAACGTTAACACCTGCAAAAATGCTCCATCGAATTTCTTGATATCGTCTAAAATACATACTAGAACTTCTTCGTACGCGCTTTTGTCAGTGAATAGTGGACAGATATGAAGTGGATAGATCTGATTGGAAGATTATCAAAATGGTATTAACACTGTCACACGGACAAGGAGGTTTTTCAATGAACAAGGCCCTGGAAATAGAAAATTTAAAAGATGCTTCATATATTTCTCAGCGTGTAATTCGTGAATTTATTAAGCTCTCTGGGGCTATTTATGACTTAAAAATTACTAAAGAAATGAAGACGGCTGCCACCTCAGCTAGCGCAAAATACATGCAGTATTTAGAAAGTGAAAGATCCAAAGAAAAGATTGAAAGAAAACAACTGAAACGAAAAGCTCTAGAGGAGGAAATATATTTTTAAAACAAAAGAAAATGTTCCTCCAAAAGGACATACACCAAACAAATGAGGAAGCAAATGATTTAGCTAATGAGGCTGAAAAGTCAAAGGACATAAATGTATTTATTCAATCGCATGAACTAAGAAAAACAATTACTGAAAAAGAAATTAAAATAAAAACCTTGGATGTAAAATTGAATGAAAAAGTTTGGAATTAAAAGACATTTAATTTGATTACCAGTTTCATGGGGTTTTTTTTCCATCAATTTATTAACTCGTATTTTTAGGAGTTTTTGTTGTGTAAGATTTGCAATGTATCTTCTACGTTTTACATTATACTTTATCATCTAATAGGTTGAATTTGCAAAAATGAGACATTTTATTTAAAAATGCGTACGACAATTCGTTAAGTTTATTCAATTTAGAGGTCCTTATTTTTTGGGGTTTTTTTAGTCCTTAAAAGTCCTTGATAGTCCTTGATTTTCTTTTAAGGAAATGTGTATGAACCCTGGATAAAAGCGGGTAGGTGATGGTTTATTTCACTCTGATAAAAAAAATCAATAAAGATTAAGTGATCTGATAAAATGAACACGTAAAATAATAAAAAAAAGATGCAAGGCTAATCCTTTTTAGCCCAGACATATTTTAAAGTTGCATTTACTTTCTTAATTATATCATTTTTTTCTTTCACATAATTATAAAATTGGGCGTATCTTCTTGGGCTATGTATCATTGGGCTATTCTTGTATCTACAAAACACTTCAGCCATTTTTCTTCCATACTCAATTTCATAGTTGCTTCGCAGTTTTGGTTCGTATTATTTTTCTCTGAAAACGAGACAATTAGTAATGCGGAACTGAGTAGTGAAATACGGTGACAATCTTATGTATACGGGACGAATGGCAACCCTAGATGATATACAATTTTCAACGAAAAGAAAACAGCTGCTACAAGTCTTCTTGCTCGAAAACTCGACGCCATTCTTCAGTTTCTAAATCCCACAAATTAAATGCGGGTTTTTATTTATGTCAAAGAGCTATCAAATTTTTTTTATCCTAGACAATCTTTTGCTCCTTTTAACTTCTTAATAGCCAGAAGAAGTCACTGTACAGAATTTTCACAGAAAATTATCTAAAAAAATCCATCTTGACATCGTATCATATTTTTAAATTTTATACATTATAAAATTAAAATATTCAAAACATGTACATTAATGGTTTGTAAATATGTCGTTGCTTATCATTGGTAGAAAAATGTACATGCTCAAAATGTAAATACTCAAGGAAAAACTGTCTAATATTAAGATATCGTCGCTTAACAAGCAACACTACCTATCTCAGTTTTTTGAAATTCCAAAGAGCAAGAAAATACTCAAAGTTTCGCAACCAATAAAAAAGGAATATTTCTGAATTTTTTTAACATTTGATATAAATATGAGAACGCTTGTTCCTACAAGATTCGAAAACAAATTCAGAAATATTCGTTATTGGTAGCAAAATTGAGTATTTTCTTCCTGTTTGAAATTTCAAAAAATTGCGATATGTGGTGTTACTAGTTAAGCGACGATATCTGAGTCTAATATTCTCAGGACTTTTTTTTCTCTCTATTATATATAAACAATTTTTCAGTTTCAATATACAAAATTTGTGTAAAAGTATTTAATCTTTTCTAAGAATAAAACACATTTACAGGGAAAGAATTTTACAAATAAAATTTGATTAAAGCATGTTTAATAAATTACAGGGTTCTGTTGGTATGCAGCTTCATATCATTAAACAAAAAGGTCGAATAGAAGAAGAGCATAAAAATATTTGAAAAACACTACATTTTCTACCTAATAATTAACAGAACTGTAAAGTATTCCGTTTGGAATAACTCATATTTTTGAAACGCTGCTGCACTTAGATTTCTCCGAAAAATGAAACAAAAAATATGAATATGTTCAGACCTTAAGAAAACGAAAGAGAGATCAATTATTCTTATATTTCTGAAATGCCAACTAGTAGATTCGTTGCTTCTAAGCCACTTACTGCCTCGTTACCATCTGAGCTATACATAGTTAAAGTCGAAATAGTTATGTAAAGTTTCCTGTTACTTTTTGGCAGCTTTGGTAGTTCAGATTGTGGTTAATCAACTTCTCGGGGATGTTGTTAAGTTGCCAAATAATAACCTCTGTCTGGCGATGAAAAATAAAATTCCACAGCTAAGAAGCTCCCATGAATTCGTAATTTCAAATGCAAATAGCTGATTGTTAAACAATGATCGTTGATTACTTCTTTGAACTATGCTGACTGTGTGGAAATCCTTAATAGTGACATTGGTTAAAAGCATGCCCCCCCCCCTATTTCTTTTTCGTCACAGTTACCAATTAGAAGTAATTTTAAGAAACAAAACTAGAACAGAAAATAATGGATGAAATTAAAGAAATGGAAGATTCCAATTTCTTTTATTTTAACTTAAATTCACTTTTGTGAATTCAACTTAAAATATGTTATTTTTTCTGTCTCATAAGGTAAAAAAATATTAGTAAGTAAAAAGGTATGTATTTTTTCCAATATTCTCATCCCCAAGCAAGTAATATTTTCCTTATCCACATTAATGATATTCTTCCTGCGTTTTATAACTTCAGCACACTAGAGCACGGGTTATCAAACAAATCTCAAAGAAAAATTCAATTCGTTGGTTCATTCTGAAAACAGATTTTTTTAACAATTGGACGCGTCTGCACCTTCCAGTAATAAAGGAGCATTTTTAAACAGGTTTGTATAGTACTTCTTGATTATGGCAGGAGTTTTAGCTACTAATACTAAATTCTATACCTTTCTGATTTCAGTTATTACCAGAACTCATGTGTGTTGTTTTTGTATTTATCACAACTTCAAACACAAAGGAGCATTATTTTCTTCGCGTATTTTTGTCCCGTGCACGTACGAAAATTTATTCACTAGAAAATTGCTGCAATTCTCCATCAGCAAATTATTCAGCTGGTATCAATTTCCATTCAGCTGGTATTCCACCTCCTTGATGCAAAAAAATTATTCTCTTTCGAACTCATAAATTCATTTCATAAAATATTTCCTATCAATTTATTTTTTATTTTATGATCCTAAACGAATGCAAATAGGTCATCAATAGTAGACCCATTTATCATCGAAATGGGAAGAGAGGAAGATTATTATACCTTTCGAAAAGGACAGAAATACAGTCAGACATCAAAACTGATTCCTTCTCCCAAAGCAGTATTATGGCATAGAAATAAAAAGGCGATTTAGAAAATGATCGTTTCTTTCAATGGATATTCCTTTTCCCAGTGCGATGCAAGATTCGAATTGATTCCCTCTTCCCCAAACTTAAGACCTCCTCCTTTAACTTTTATGGCTCTTTGGAGTATTTTTGCTATGAAATGTTTCCTAAATGGAAAGGAAAACATGAGCGGGCCGATTTATTCTGTTCCATAAGATTTGGTTGATTTTCGAAAGTTTTCCTTAATGTGTCTTTCAGAATTGTTCGGAAAAATGGTTGAAGACGTTGGATCTGTTAATAATGAGTTAAACGGAACGAAAATTATTCAAAAAAATTACTCAAAACTTATTTTTCTGTTTGTCATGCCACTTTCCTTATTTACTTTACTATCCCCTCCTATTTTTATTATTTTGAAGAATTTTGTTCACTTTCCAACGAATTTTCGAATTTGAGATAATTAATACCCAAATACCTATTCTGTTATTTCTATTGTTACAAATCTTTAACGCCGTTTCTCTGTCATGTTAGTCTTTTTTTAGAAAAGAGAGATTCACAGAGATGCTTAAAGGATGCCAGGCCAATGACTCCTGACCTTGGCGACTTGGCAACAAAATAAAGGTTCTGTAAAATGCAAAAATTATGGCCCTATCTCTCTTAGGAACCAAGTTTTGGCGATTCTTCTGAAGAATTCCATGTGACGCCACGCCTTGTAGGAAAGCTGAATATACCCGAGGTACTCAAACGAATTAATCCCTCTTCGAAGTTTTGTTCGCAGTGCGAGCTGGTAAGCTGCTAGACGCTAAGCCTATTGATAGTTCTGTTACTGTTATTTAATTAGCGATTTTCTGTCTGCTGGTGTTGTTAATTTATACCAGTGCTGTATAATTTTGTTCCCTGGCCTCGTGTTTTCTGGAATATTCATGGAATAAACATTTTCCATTATCCTTCTTGACTACATTCACTGTAAACACATCGGAAGATTTTCGTAACATTGTGAATTAGCCTATTTTTAGGTTTTATTTTAATAATATTTCGAATTTTTTGCTTTTTTGTCATGTTTCCAAGCTCCATTTACATTATTTTGGACAACAGTTTGGAAGGAAGAACCACAAAGATTAGAATTCCATAAATGTCATACCGGTTCAGATGCCCACATCCATGAACTCTAAATATATTGACTTTCAACCTTCCTGAGCGTCCACTTTTTACCTTGACTTTATAATGGCTAATGGATCAGATAGAATTGATATTATACCATATATTAGTATTGTTAACACTATAATCATCATAAGCACTCCAGGCATAAGTTACCTTAAATGGCTATTATAAGCAAGTCATCATGATGCCTCTGAGGATAAAGTAAACTGATGGAAAAGAAAATTATATACAAAAAATATACACAATGAAGCATTCGTCACTGTCAAGGCTCTCGAAACTTTTGGCTTAGAATATTGGTATGACTAAACCAATATTTCTAAATAATATATATCTAAATCTATAATATAAAACTGAAAATACATGTGTCTGTCGGTCACAAGAACGCCTCCTAAACGGTGAACGGTAGCGCCATGAAATTTGCACACTACATTCTAGAGCACATTTCTAGGTCAACTGTGCTATTTTCAACTTTCGGAAAATTAGTTCTTAAGACATTTAATTAAATAGCGAAAATTAAGCTATTCTTAGACATTTTTCGCTAATAACTTCTGAAATACTTATGGTACGAAAATTATTTTTACATCACCTTAAAGAGCAAGCAATTATCTTTTTAATGATGCCAATTTATTTGCTGTACAATTTTTTCTCTAACTGTAATTAAGGTTTCAAAATTTATTTTAAATTCAAATTCTGACAATGCTTTTGTTGTTATAAAATCAACTGTATTGTTTCGTCTAATCTTTATTCACGTGTTTTTACCACTGTTAAAACTAAGAAAATATTGATTTTTTTTGTCAAGGTAGACTTCTTACTTCCGCTGTTATTTTGTAGCATGCACTTAACTTCCGTTTCTATTTCGTAGATTTTAACATGCACTGAAACATCCAATGACGTTAGTTCAGGTTAAAATAAACATTCTTTTTTGAATTTTCTCGCATTTTCATTCAAACCATATTGTTATTACTAAAATAATAGCCCAGATCCTCCGGTAACGCTCTGACGTCACCAAAAATAAAACTCGCGCCATAACACTGCGAGATGTTAAACAGCATTATTTCATTGTTAGAGAACCTAAATTTCAGTAATTTTAAATCTAAAAGAGTAATTATCTTTCTATTTTCAAATGTAATAGCTCTAAAATAGTGAAATAAAATTTTCTCTCGATTGGTATAAAATTTATCTCGTTGTGATCAATAGTTCCCGAGAAATTTTAAATTATATTAATCCTATATTTCAAATTAATTTCCGTTTTTTAATAGAAAGTAGTAAATTACGTCAGTGGTATATCATGCGCGTGATATAGTTTGGACGCCACATTGTATCTGAATGCAATCGTGGCGATGTTGTTTTCTTGCCAAGAATTAAATTAGCCACCAGTGACGTGAATCTACCATTCGTTCTCAACCGCCTCCAGTTCCCGTTAATTCCAGCTTACACGATGACTATCAACAAATCGCAGGGGCAAACTTTCGATCATGTTGGAATTTACCTCGATGAGCCTGTCTTTTCACACGGACAGCTCTATGTTGCACTTTCAAGGTCTAGGACTTCCAATAACGTTAAAATTTACACAAAGACATCTGAAGTACAAGGAAAATTATTAAACAACGAAAAATACTTCACACGGAATGTTGTTCACCAAGAGGTTTTTGAATAAAGAAATATTTAAATAATATGTAAATAAGAAAAATATTTTCTGTCATAAAACATGCGTTTATTTTATTTGTTTTGAATCAATGTTAAACATTTCTCTCGCATATATATATATCTATTTAAACACGTCAAATTTGACGGAAAATCTCTCGAATGAAGAGGCAATTTGCACCCGTCAAACCATGACGGGTGATTTTCTAGTAAGGTGATAAAAAGGCAATATTTGAAAGTTTTTATTCAACAAGTAAGGATTCAAAGAAGCTTTACGTTTGTTTAGTGACAAAATTACGTTTGTTTAGTGACAAAAAGTAGTGACAAAATTTGCAGGGGAAAAAAAGAAGAAGAAAAACAGGAGATCGGTATATGAAAAAATACGGATTCCGAACCACGCCGGGTTTTCAGCTAGTAATGCAATGAGTTTTCTTACATTGTTTTCTAATAATAATTGTTATCCTTGTTAGAAATCTTCGATTTCTTGAGTTTTTCCACATCCATTCTGCAGATTTTGAGCAATGGACTAGGTGATATGACATGCACTTGTTAAAGGACTATAGGATATACTAAATGAGTGCATATCTAGCTTTGCATTTCTAGTGTTTGAGTTTCTCAGAAGCCAATGCAATTAACTCCATTTTTTTATATTTTCTGATTTTTATGAAATTTCATAGAATTAATAATATTATTTTCAGTTATTAAAGTATTTACTTGTTTCTTTAGAAGACTACATTTATACATTTTTGCTGATCAAATTAATAGAATTCGATCGGGTTCAAATCTTTCTTTTAGTCTAATTAATTTAATTAGTCTAGTAGTGTTTTTACTCTTTTATTTCTTTATATATTTCGTATATGTAAAAGTAAAAAGATTCAATCTTCGTAGAATTAAAGAAAAAAAATTAGTTAACATTTTGTCACTACGTCGTCCTGCGCCATCATCTAAGACGACGTTCAGAGACTTTTTTTTATTACTGAAGGAAAACTTAATACAGTAGAATCCCGCTAATCCGAACTAATTGGGACCGGTGCCTGTTCGGATTTTAAAAAATTCGGATTACCCGAAATTCCAATAAAATAGAAAAGAAAAAAATGTATGCTTAAAAAAATGTAAGTTATAAGTACTCAGAATCTTTCTCCTGAACCTCTCTTGAATTCTTTTATTCAAAAGCAATAGAAAGAGAATATGTCTCCCCTTTTCATTAGAATAATGGATGTGCTCCTGTATGAAACGACCTTATCTTACGGCGAATTGCATTAGTTTCTTCAATGTGTACAAAATTATGCATGCTGAAAAAGTCCTTTTTTTTGTTCTTAGTATGTATATTTAAATCTTTTCAGGTAATCTTTTCAATTGCATATAATTTTCGAAAATAAAATCGGTTCGGATTAGCGGGGTTCTACTGTGGTTCATTTGAATTTACTTTAGTTTAGTCGTCGAAATTCAATTTTCAATGAAAATTCTTTTTTTCGTTCAAAATACAGTTTAAAGGCACTTGATTATTTTTTCCCAAATTGTACTAGGAGGTGGTATGCTCCGTGAAAACCGAAAAATGAAGCGTATTTAAGAACGGCATTTAGAACGAAAAGGGACTTTACGTTCCAAATTGAATTTCGGTAGCCTTTCTAGTTAATTTTTTTTAAAAATGTAATAAATTATTATATTTTGTTTCTGTAATAAAAAAAAGAATCTGCAAAAGTCCCATTAGATAATGGCGTAGCGCTACCTATTCAGACCTTTTCTTTTCTTTTTTTTCAGTTTTCAGAGACCGCATTACTGATACTGCATGCTAGTAAAACTTTGTCTCGTTTGAAACCATAGAACCGGATCTGGGGTCTTCTCAACCGACGAATTTCAATTAGAGCACACCTGTACACTAGTAAAATCGCAGTTTATTTTTTTATATATTGTTATTTTTGCTACCGTTAGAAAGATGAATTTCTTGAAGTCACCTGCTTAATTCAGTGTTCAACAAAGTCTCCAGAATACTTTTTAGTAGTTGTGTTAGAATGAATATTCCAGACGGAAAACTGTTGATGATAATTTAATTTTAACGTGCACAGTTTTAAAAATAACAAACAGTTCAGAACACAGCCAAAATGCTTAACAATATTCCTACATTCTCCTTCAGTTAATTTTGCTCGTATTCCTCATAGCTAAGTTTTTCTCTTTTTGGCTTCAGTCGGTGTCTCATCTTCGGAGCATCTCTTGCTAGGATCGTCCGTTTCATCCAGGAGGTGGAAGAATGTTGACCATTTTCGCGTCTCAAGCTGCATTGATCCTCCTCCAATCGATGTTAGGTATCCCATAAAAAACTCCTGCAGTCTCTTCCTGTCTTCTTGGGAAAGGCTGGCCTCCCGAAGGCACACTTCCACAACATCCCATTTGCGTATCGATATGCAATCGTGAAAAGCTGCTAAAGCAGGCTCACTAAATACAAGTCTTGCTTTGGCTGCAGCATCTAGACTTTTAAAAAATATTTCGAGAGCTTTTATATCTTGTTCCATTAAAATATCATCAAAATGCGAACCTAACTCACATTGCGAATCCACAAAGTTTTTCCAAAAATCGGAAGGAATGCGAAGAAAAAATTCCTGATGTAATTTTAGATAATAGTCGCCTGAACCTTTAAACTGTTCATGTATGCTGCAGAGCACATCGTCGTAGTCTTCTGCAGGAAGAAAATCCCAGATAAGGTCTGCAATCTTTGAGAATTTGTCTTGCAATGGCCATACCAGAAACCATTCCAAAATTTCGCAAGGCTGTTCTTGAAGAATCCGCATCTGTTGCTCAGGAGCCATGGCAGATAGCAAATAACTTAACAGTTCAGAAAATTTATCCATTGGAAATTCCTTATCCGCGTAATTTCGTGTGGTATATTGATGAGTCAGTAGGGCTCTGGTTGTACTCATTAAAGAAGCGTCTTTCTCTGCATGTGTTAACTTCTGAAAAAAATATTCAGCAGCTGTTTTATTACCTCTCTCTGCTGAACATTGAAAGGCATACTGATGAAAGGTGATCTGGTCTCTTCTGTATGATCTAGTCAAATCATCCAGGTTAGATTCTTGACCTTTAATAATGTAAGGCCACCAAAACTCCAGCCCTCCGCTTCGCAAACGGCGGTCTTTTTTGCTGTAAAAATGCCTTTTATTCTCTTTAGGGAGTTCTTTCCAAAGCATTCGGATGTAATCTTCCATGCAATATAGACAAGCAAGTTGGTATCGTTTCACAATATCTATATCATCAGAACGTATGAGTTCTTCCGCTGTTTCTTGGTAGTCTACCGCCCCAGCTGTAGTCCATTGAAGTTTTTCTAAAATAGGTACATGGAAGTGAATCTCTTCTCCACGATGATAGTGTAAATATTCTTCGTGAAATTTTTTCCATATTCTTATCTGTCGACCCATTGGTCTAACTGTATCAGTCAACAGCTTCGTTAGTGACTTGGGCAACCCAAGCTTCGAGATTTTATCCGGAAGTTTATCTTCAACGGTTTCTCGCCAAACTTCTTCTTCGTAGTTGTCAAAGGGAAAAATCATGCTATGGTAATTACTAATCGACGCCAAAATAGTTGATTCCTTAAACAAAACAGAAACCAGTCTTCTGATAGCGATGTCCTTAAGCGACACCGGATTGTAGTTCAGGTGCGCCATTATAATCAGCAATATAAACTTTTATTGCCTGATATTTGCCTGTAATGTGAAAGAAATGCAATTATCGACCTTCTTTTGACGAATAATCATTTTGCATATAGAATGCAACAAGGGCCATAACTGTCTGTCCACCACAAGAACTGTCGTCGCCAAATTCTCTAGTTTATGGCGGTCTCTATAGAAACAGGTTATCGTAGGAAGAATCCATTTCTTGTAGGTAAAAGTTCATTCAAATGTGTTCCGCTGTAAACTGGCGCCAAAAATAAAAAAACTCCGACTTCCGTTGCATCTTTTCAAGCATAACAATTTGCTATAGCGACCGCCGTAAACTAGAGAATTTGGCGGCGTCACTTCTCGTAGCGAACAGACAGTATGACCTTATTTAAAAATCAGGAAAGCTACCCGGAGTACTTCAGTCATAATATTAAATAATTCAGGACTTAAATTTGAATACTCGTAAATGCAAACACGTATTTTCAAGCAATTTAATTAGCTAATATTATTATTATATTTCACTTTACACTGCATCAATTCATTGAGTAGCATACTTTTCTGATTTTTCAACATTTAAAAAAATTAGCTTATTTGTTTGTTTATTTTGAAGGGACGTGTGATTTCATTTTGAAAATAACTAAGATTTTTTTCTCTACTATGATCAGCACGAAATTTTGATGTAGACAATTGCTTGTCACCCTCAGTCACGGACTCAGTCTAAAAATATTGATTGCCAGTACACCAGGAAGAGGACCCACTCATATTCACAATGCAATCGTTAGAATGAACTGATAAAAATTTCAAAAAGTACAATAATGCAATCTGTAATTTTTGAAATATACAAACTCCCTACTAATGTCGTGAACCTCCCCCCTCCCCTAGCTAAAGAACGGCGAAAGCTGTAGTCATAAATGTGGTATAGGTATAGTAAAGTAGCTCTGCGCTACGCAGTGAGGCCATTTACAGAGCTATCTAGCGACAAAATTCGAAGTAAGTATTCTTAACTCGAAAGCGGTATGATAATGAGATAAAAAGGCAATTCCAAATTGTAAAGCATCATCCATTTTGTACGAAAAGACACTTTATATACATTAGAGTTAAGAATAGAATCACAAAGACAGCATTTGTTTTCCATCAAAGAACAATGGGGACTATACCTGCCATAAGCTTATTTAAACTTTTTACTGCCACAAAGCTTATCTGGACTGCAAAGTCGACATTTGGAATTTTCTATCTCCCAGTAATGGGCGTTCTACATCTTTGCACTTTCTTCACGCGAAAAGTAAGTAGTATCTTCTCCATACTTTCTTTGAAAGCTTGGTTGACGTTAAAATATAGTTTATGAAAATTCTTATTTATCGATTCGAGGAAAGTTTAAAAATCTGTGTTTGGCATGGTCGTAAAACTCCAAACTTAATACAGAAAAATTAAAATGTAGGTTATGGATGCTTTCTGAGGAAGCAGCTTCTGGACTGACCTTCTATACTTCCCATCCAGCTGCACCATGATTCTTCTGATCAAACATGGGAGCATTCTTCTTCTCATTCTGTGAGTGTGAAGCTACCCATGCGGTTAAACAGACGAACTTTTTTCCAATTTGCAACTCGTTTAGTTTAGTTATATTAATGTCCCGTTTTGAAGCAAAACTGGTTGGGATGGACTTCGTAATTTTGCACCATGGTCAAATGACAAGGACAGTGCCTGAGCTGGCACGCCCTCTCCAAACCACACCAGCGGGAGGACGCTCGACCCCTACGTATGATTTAACGTGCAGCAAGCCTAATGCACCACGGATGTTCAGTGAATTGGGGTTTCGAACCTGGAACAACTCCGGCTTCGCGGCCAGCACCTTACCACTAGGCCACTGCTACCGCGACTCGATACAACGATCGAATCATGAAACGTTCCACTCAATGGTACAAGACTAATGAATGATTTTTTAAAAATCCTTAAATATATAAATTACTATTTCTTAATGTCGAAAAATACACTTATTTGGAAAAATTTCTTTTGATGATTGAATGTTGTCTTATTATTCTAGTATATTCCGTTAAGGAGCAGCCGAAAGTTGGTTGTTACTCATTAGTTAGTAAGCTAATTTATGAATAACACACCATTGTCATAAAAGTTTTTTTGTCCATTTACAGTAAAATGGTTATGCGGCTACGTCATCAACCAACTTACAGCGTCACCTAGTGGTAAAATTCGTAGTCATCGCTGTTATCTCGATAACGATGAAAGATAGAGGTATAAAGTAAATCACAATGTTGTAGAACATCGTCTGTTTTATGTGGATTTATTTAGTCGCCATTTCTAAAGCTGTGGCGTCACGAAGAGACTGCATGACTCAAAAGCCACCTTTGGATAATCCAGAGTGAATTCGGTGCTCACCAGTACTGCCAGGATATGCCAAGAGAGCTTACTCGTGTTGCAGCATTATCATGTATCCCTTCAAGGTCTAGTCTATTTTCCTTGCGAACGTATTTCGGCAGATTAGGCCTTGCCTTTCGCATAATGACATGTACATTGTACAATATGCAGAGCACCCATTACTAGGCGATAGAAAATTCTAGTTGTGCTATGGAAGTTCATCATCAAGTACGCTGATCGGTTGATGCCTGGTGTGGCATTTCCAATTTTCCAGGTAGTTGTGATCTGTATTTTAATAAATTATTATAGTTCAGATGTGCTTTGTAGCAAGAAGGATGAACGAGCTCAATGACAGGTATTTACTCCATTCTTCCACCTTTCGCTACGACACAGTTCTGGCAATCGGTGAAAAACAAATGCCTGTCACATGTGTTCTGATTCAGACAGTAAGTTACGATAGGCCTTTTTTTCCTGGTACAGTTTTGGAGATAGAAACGCTAAATGCGTATTTCGCCGCTGGATACCACTGTAATCGTTCTCCCCTCTTAAAGCATTCGTACTTTATTATAAATTAGACACAACCTTTATGACTCTAGCCATCGCCGTTCTGAAATTAAAGGGGATTATGGTGCTTAGATACACTATGTAATGGAATATCTCTGTACATACTTTCAAAAACCATAGAACCGTTGAGTCAAGCAACTGCTTTACCCTTCCTAAAACGATTTAATCATGATCAAATAAGCATCCCAAGAGCATAAATCTAAGAAAAGGCTTGAGTATGTGAGTTTCCAGTTTCCCTTTTCAGAAATGTGCCCTTTTTGTTAAATTACATGATTTTTTTATCCCTTTCTAATAATTTTAGTTTTCCGAAAAAAAGACTTTTTTTCTCGTACTTTAGAAGATGAGCTGCGAAACTTAGCGACACTAGTTACGAAATTTGCACGTAAGCTTTACGACAGTAAAATATAAGAAAAAAATAGAAAGTATTGGTCATCTGCAAAGTAGGTGCTTCAACTACATTTTACCTAAGGAATGCAATCAACATGCAAATAGAAATGCCTCACCTTCTTCAACAATGCCGGATTCTCCGAGAGCTGTAAAAATCTAAATGCTATCTGCTGCCCGACTTTGCACAGAAAAAGTTGCATGTTTGTAACATAAAACTATTTGATATTTTGTTTGCTTGGTTTAGAAAAGGTGCAAGAAACTTGCCTGGATCGGCTCTTCTCTTTCTCCTTCTCTCTCTCACACACACATCCTGGGACCCACATTCTTTTATGCGCCAGTGAGTCCACTTCCATCAGGGAAGCTGACAACCTGGCCAGTCCGGCACTGGTCACCTTCCCCTTCGAGCATTAGATTAGCCAATAGCCATTTGGCTATCAAACAATGCACCGAAGCAGATTATGGCTGGATCGCCAAATGGATTGCCATATTGACGAAAAAGTCAAGGGATACATTAAACTAGATTTCAACCGAAAGTTGTTTGCATTTACTCTAATACCATCTTAATTACGAAAGTTTGAGGGTAAATCCAAATTTAAGAATAGCAACTTTTTTTTCCCAACACTGTCGTTTTTGAAACATTGAAGAGGTACTTATAGTTCGTTTTAATAACCCGAGACTAGCATTTTTGGACGATTTAACATTGAAAAGGGGTGTCAGGCAATCAGTAAGATTGACACACTTACGGAGTTCTTTGTTAGATGACCCTCAGTAAAATGTAAACATCTCCCCTTCCATTCTTCTGTGGTGAAAACAACTCCGACTTGTGCATGCGCAAAAGCTTGGAAGGTTTCGGAATCCGAGAACATACTATATTGACGAGTTTGCTGCTTTGTTTATTTACTTTTAAGTTGGTCTTCCGCCATAACCACTAACTTCCGGTTGTAACTTTTTGGCGACTTCTGAGGTTTGTTTGGTGTTTAAATTTTTAACCATACGGTTTAAATAATCGCTGGCGGTTAAATTTCTAAACAAACAATTTAGCTAATTATAATCTTTCTATTTCGAATTCAACCATCTTAAGACTTTTTTTTTAAGTGATTTAAAAAGAAATGATTACGCAAACTCAAAGAACACAGAATTCAACGCTTTCCGTACTAAAGAAATAACTTATTCGAAGTTGGCGCTTGATACAATATCCAAATGGATTTAGAGATTACTTTAATCGGAGGCTTACTGGAAAACGGTAAGTGAATCTAAAGTAAGAAAATCAGAAAACTCGTCCATAAACAATTAAAACTATATTTCAAATTGTTGAAATATTATTTTTGAAAATAAATGGAAAATGAAGCACTTTAAGGAACAGATTTGATATACACGGCATCACTGGCGATAATCTTGAATTGGCGACTTTTTGTCGCCTAACCGAACATCGTATCATTAAGTCGCCAAAACAAAATATCGCCAATGGGGTCCTATATTGAAGCTGTTGAAAAAAGTCGCCAAAACAAAATATCGCCAATGGGATCCCATATTGAAGCTGTTGAAAAAAAGTCGCCAAAACAAAATATCGCCAATGGGGTCCCATATTGAAGATGTTGAAAAAAGTCGCCAAAACAAAATTATCGCCAGTGATGCCGTATATAAAAACTGTACCCACTTTAGAAAGTCAAGGTGTTTGTATTCGGACATAATCATATTAGCAGAAAATATTTTACGATATCTCCATGATGCTGCTGCAATATTCTGAACGACTCACAACATCGTAAGGGCATCGTAGGCATATTGTAGGGCGTCTTTTACTAATAGGAAATGAACTATTCCTATTGCAAATGTTTTGTGTACCAAATTAATTCATAAAAATTGATTACTTTACATTTTACAAATTAATAATACAATTAAAAAGAATGTTAAAATGTTTATAAATGCCAAAGTTCATTACCTCAGAATTACTTTCGATTTTTCGACATATTGAAAATTAATAGTAATTTACTAACATTTGAAAATGATCAATCGAAAAAATTGTTTACTTCTAACTTAAAATCAAAATAATTATCTGCTGCCAATTTTAGTTTATAAATTTAATCAGCATACTAATATTCAGTACGGAAATAAATATTTTTATAAGGATGAGTTTTCTGTTTTATTTATTTGGGGAAATGTCAGACTTCCGTGCCCGGACTGACTTCCGGTATAATTCTTTATAAAAAAGAAACCGGAAGTGGATCCTCGGCACGGAAGTTCTCTGTACCAAAAATAAACAAGACAGAAAACCCGACCATAAATTTTGAAATCCTTTATAATTGTATCAGATGTTTAATGGATATATTATCAATCATTATCGCACCTTTTAGATAATTCCTTAACTTTGATTTTTCAGTTTTATTTGCTTATTTTTAAAATAATATGTTTTTTCTCATTTCATTTGTTAAAAGTAGTAATTGAATGTGTTAATTGTTTTTTGACAATAGTTATAAGTTGTTAGTGTACAGCTCAACTCCTGGTTGCTACGATACTCGTCCATACGTTTGTTTTATTTTAGGCGACCAGGGATCTTCAAAATCATTTTTTTTAACTAAAGTGTGCAAGTACCAATAGCAGCACTATATAAGACAACACACAAAATTTTATTTCTTAGTTATGGGTATAAATGTAATGTTTAATAACAATTAATGGCCTTTATGATCGCTCCAATTTTTGTTCAAATTTTAGGACATTTTATATAAATATAAAAACATATATGGAGAAGAATTTTTGGCATTCATACAGAATTTATTTTGTTATTAAACCTTACAAATTTTCTTCCATATGAAATATTGGGCATATTTTTCCCCCGAAATCAATAAATTTGAGTTATTTTGTGTCTTCATTTTAAAATTCCTTTCTGAAACATAAAAATAATAATAATTAATCCCAATTTTTGTTCGAAAAGGGTAATAGTAATTAATAAAAAATTAGAATGATTTCGAGTAATTTTGGTGCGTCTGAAATATTACCAATAAAATAGCCCAAATCTGTCTCTCGGTAACGCTCTGACGTCACCAACAATAAAACTCACGCCATAGCACTGCGAGACGTTAAACAGCATTATTTCATTGTTAGAGAGCATAAATTTCAGTAATTTTAAATTTAAAAGAGTAATTGTCGTTCTAATTTCAAATTTAATAGCTCTAAAATAGTGAAACAAAATTTTCTATCTATTGATATAAAATTTATCTCGCTATGATCAATAATTCCCGAGAAATTTTAAATTATATTAATCATATATTTCAAATTAATTTCCGTTTTTTAATATAAGCTAATAGAAAGTAGTAAATTACGTCAGTGGTACATCATGCGCGTGATATAGTTTGGACGCGTTTTTTGAATAAGGAAGTATGTAAATAATATGTAAATAAAAAAAAATATTTCCTGTCATAAAACGTATGTTTATTTTATTTGTTTTCAATCAATGTTAAACATTTCTCTAGCATTTATATCTATTTAAACACGTCAAATTTGACGGGAAATCTCTCGAATGAAGAGGCAATTTGCACCCGTCATACCATGGCGGGTGATTTTCTAGTTTATCATAAAGGCCATTAATTGTTATCAAAGATTACATTTATACCCATAACTCGGAAATAAATAAATATATTGCAGTGAAATTTTGTGTGATGTTTTATATAGTGCTCCGATTATTGCTTGCTATATTTCAAATTGAATAGCTGAAAATTTTTAAAAAACTATTTCGCCTTAATTCAAAATTCTTCCTCTCTTGTCTTACTGTGAACTAAACATAAATAAAATTTACTCTGCAAAATTCATAGTTTAATGTATGTAGTTTTACAGGTTATGAGTTATTTTAAACAGGTTATGGGCCTCAGAAATCGGTAAAACCCGTGCATGAAAGTAATTTGAGGAGTTTTTAGTAGAAGAGCAAGATTAACTTAACTTGGAAGCAATTGGTTACTATTAGTAGGCTTAGCTAAGATCTCTAGCAATAGACCGCCATTGCTTAGACAAACTAGAGTTAGTTCAACAGTATTGTGATAAATTATTTTCAAGAAAAAAATGGATGTATCAAGACATGTGAAGCTATTAGCTAGAGAAACAGACTGGCCACTTAGTGTTCATCTGGCTTCTGAGCGGTTGAGTTGGTAACTTGTTCAATTAGATCTATTCCTTTCGTCTCTTTGACTTTGGACCTTTCATTAAATACAGCATTAGGAATCGAACTAAGTTCTGTGAACGATTTTCACTGTTCTTTAGACAAAAAAAATAGTTCGAAGTTGTTTAATGATGTCCACTGCGTGTTTAAGGAAGGTGGAATAACTTCTACGTCATAGCTTAAATTAGCACCAAACAGTTCGTCTTTTAATAATTCATCAATTGTGAATGATTTCGAAGACACGATATCTTTATCTCAGTTCACATACTAAGAAGGAGGAAACTTTCGCATTTTAGAACCGGGAAAAAGACGTATAACTGAAGGTTTTGCGTCGTATAAACGAAGTACTTTATCATTACAATGAATGCGAATGAATTGGGATTGTGATAAAACGACGTATAAATGAGAAACGTATAAAAGATGTTTTACTGTAATTTCAAATAGACATCAAATAGACGTTAATTAACATTATGCAAGATCTGGAAACACTCTTCCTTACCCAATTCTACCCAACCCAATCAATGTATCCCTGAAATCTACTAAAAACTTCGAGTTAAACATTGATTCCTTGACGAAGAATTCGATTTCCATGGAGGAAGGATTGCGACTAATGATGAAGTATAATCCAATAATTCATTCCCCAATTCCTTAATCTACTTTTCTATCACCTTGCTTCGTAATTTAAATTGGAAGACGACGTTTCCTACAGGAAAAATGAAATTGGGAACAATTCCTTTCCTCATTTGGATGACTTTCTTTCATCGATATCCAATCCTGGAAGAGAAAATAAAATAGCCACCAAAATAAAGGCATCTCTGGAAGAAGAGGGAGTATTATGCTAAAAATGGGATGTAGGATTTTTTTAAATTCTGAATTAAAAATGGAAAATAATTGCTTGGTCGGGCATATTTAAATCAGGTTGTTGTCTTCACATCCTTATATAAAATGCGAATCAGAGTTCCTCTTCAGTCAAAAATTCGGTTAGAGAAAGAAAAAAAACATGAAGAGGGGAAAAAATGGCGTGAATGAATAATGTATAAGCAGCAATTCAGAAAGCAATTATATTTTTTTTTCCTTTGTCAGTCTTCGAAGTAATTTTAATTTTTTTATCAGTTTATCATCTCTTCCTTTTTCGTCAAGCACTGTTGACTGTCAGTTAAAATATTTTAAAAATTCGATCAAAATCAGTGAAAAATCTCTAAAAGTCCACTGCTACGAAGAGGCGTATAGTATTTTCTATACAGAGTTTTTGTCAAAAGACTTCATATTAAACTACTCTGCTTTAAAAAGCGAAGTATTTGCTATCTCTTTAGTGAGTTTGCTTTTCAAATAGAACCTCTCCCTTCCCCCTTTCTTCAATTTTATTCACCTCAGTTTTCTAGCAAATTCCACAACAAGGGTATTGTTCTTTTATTAATAAAAAAAATTGCTTGATTGCTCTCCTCTGGGAAAAATCCAGTTGGCTTTTGGAACTAGAATGACAGAGAATACTTACGGAGAATTTGAAGGCTTTTCAAAATTCTATAATATTATTCTTGCTGTTTTATGAACTTAGTAGTGAATATATGCTGGTTAGCTAACTAGGCGTCAGATTAGTTTTATTGCTAGTTCCTCATTCTAAAAGTGGAAATATAAAAAATAATCATATATTCTCTCGGAATGTGTTTTAAAAAATCACCGGCAATTAGAATTTTTCGAAGAAATAATGAAAAGAATGGCAACAGCTTTTATGTCAAACCCAGCATAGATATTTAGATTTAGATTATACTGTCTAAATACACTCATTTGGAGCGTTGATAGAACCAAAAGTTGTAAACGCGAAGGGAAGAAGTACGTACTCTCCGCGCCCTCCCGTACCCTCCGCTCACCCCTACCGGCGGGGACTTTTAGTATTGCGTTTAAGGTACGACGCAACTGCTGCTGCGACCCAACAACTGAGCCAAATTTCAAAACTATACTATTCATTTTTTTGTATTTTTCCTCCGTTGACTAGATTATAAATAACTGCTGAATTTTAGAAGCAATCAACAGAACTTAAAATTTTAAATTAAAGTTAATATACTGTGCATTTAAGAATCGCAATTTTAATTCATAATCATTAAGTGAGTGTCACTTAATTTTAAATTTTTGAAACTACACAAATCTGTATAAATAAAAGTGAAATTAAAAAATAGCTTGTACGCTATAGGAGCATGGTAAAGGTTTTAAGATTTCGCTACAGTTAATTAAATAGTTAATTTTTATTAATTAAAAACTATGTTTCCATGAACAGAAAAGATTATTTTACTTTAAAGTTACAATTCCTGCTGAATGAAAATGCTAAAGATATTTTAAAACATTTTGTTTAATTACCTTTGAAATGTTTCAGTTTTGTAACATTCTCTATAAGATATTAATAACTTATGGAAAAAATTAGCTTTCGTCGATTTTTAAAAATCGTTTGGTGCACACACACACACACATTTGTTATTCTTCTTTTAGCTAAATTAAAGTTGCAGACAATAAGAGGATTTAGTATATTATAATCTTTTTCATATTAAATTATTTTCTACATTAAAATTGTTATATATTTTTAAACAATTATTTTATTTACGTGATCGTTGGTATTCCGTAGAGTGCTTATTTTAAATATATTTTAACTTTCTCGCATTTGACGTTTGCACCAAGCAGCCGTCAACAGCTGATTTGATAAGTGATAGCTGTAACTTTTTTTTAAAAAACCCATTGAGGCGGCTGTAACTTTTATCATGTTATAAGTATTTTTATAAGTATTCCAGAGAAGAAGATAGCTCCTCTGTGATGAGCACGACTTCAAATTTTGCTGTAGAAACAGGAAGGTTTTAATGAAAGTTTCGTGTCAACGAATTAAATGGGTCATTTTTATTAATAAAAGACGTGAGAGTATTTTCATCTAGAGAAACGTACGGTGTATGCAGTTATCTTATTATAAATTAAAATTACCAGTAATCCAATTCATGTTCTCATGGGCCAACATGATTTTTTATATGCACTGAAGGGGACATACCACTGTTAAATCTCGAAAATTTTCGGTTTTATGAAAAAAAAAACTCCTTTTATTTCCCTGTCTTTTCTGAACAATTTAAAACAACCCGCGTTAAAAAATTTCCATAATTATAAAAAGTTATGAAGGGAAATGTATCAGCTCTTCAACGTAAACATTGAATATGGCCATATATTTGAAGCGCTATATCTCAAAATGTGTTTTTTGATATTGCGCGCAAGATATCTCAAGAACTATTGGATATTTTTACATAAAATTTTTACCGAATATATATGTTACTATGTTCTTGGATTATATTGATAATAAAAATATTGTGTTTAGATAAATATTTTATCTGTAATCATGCGCGCAAGATGACTATCGCATTTTCGCCAAAAATTATACCCATATTTATTACTCTCTCAAATAATTACATAACAATGTGAAGGTTTGAAAAAGTGTGTGCTATAAGAGAAAGAACAGATATTTTTCTAGAAAAAAAGTGAGTTTGTGAATTGCATTGTTTCAGAGATATAATGTATCGAGTTTGACAGTTTTCCACCATTTTTTCGAGGTTTAAAATTCGCATGTCCCCTTAACTGGAATATGAAGTGGATTTGCTAAGATGTGCATATCTATCTGACGTCTTTATAAAAATATCCATTAAAAGAAATCCATTTCTCAGAGATGACCATAGAATTCAAATTTTTATCTGCGAGTTATCATCTATCAACCAGTATCAAACGCAATCGAGAATAATCGCTTCTACTTATTCTGTATTTAGTGTTTTTAAAGCTTATCTTAATATTTTAGAACATACCTTGTTAAGGAGTAGATCCAAAAATAATAACTTTTATACAGCTTTTTCAGCTATATTATTTTCTACTAATCTTACTATCACTACTTTTCTTCACGTACTGTACAATAAAATTCTTAATTAAAATAATTATAATTAAAATCTTAACTTCATTTTTACACAAGTGTCCTCTTGATAGGCAATTCATTGAGTCGTTAACTTAAAGGTTTTCATTTTTTGTTTGAAATCCAAGCATCGACACCGTCGACCATCTATCTGAAATAACACCAATTTTGTCACAAGATGAAACTGTTTCTGCAATATTTTATTAAGGTATAAAAAATTAATAATAATTACGAAAATATAATATCAATTTCAACTTTCTCTCTTTAAGTTAATTTCTTAATTCCTCAAGAAAGTTTATTAATTCATTTCTTGTTTCCCCAATGCCAAAACGAACCAACCTAATTTTTTTCAAACCGACTTTTCTGTGTAAAAAGAAAGAAGCAAACTTAAAGTTTTCTGTGAAATTTCTGTACAGTAAATAAAGAAAATGAAAAAAGTTGGAGTGCTTTCTTATTTACTGCCAAAATACTGCAGTTAGTTTTCAGAAACTTCCATGAATATCCAATATGGCGATATTTCTATCGTTTATTTCTTGAACTCCTTCGAAAACATTTATGGACTGAACAGAAATTTCTTTCAAGTTTTTCTTTCTCGCCTCCTGAATATTTGCCATTACTTAATTGTAGCGTAACTTTTTCCCTTGATAAAGGAAAAGTTGCCTTTGGTTTCCTTTGTAGTTTCCCTGTAAAAAAAACCTCAAATTTTTACCGTGAATTTTTAGAAACATCATTTGCTGTCGTCTTTTGTTCTTATCCATTAAATTTAGAATCACAGAAAATGAAGAACAAATTTCTTTTTGTGGTTAATAAAAATTGTCCCGAACAATAAAATACATTAACAGCTTTGTTTCTTTAATTTTGAAGTAAAAAAGTGATTTATGAAAAGCTGGAAAACATTATAAGTTGAATATAATTAATGCACAGCATATAGATGTTGATTTTTGAAATTCTGTGTGTATGTTAAGGTTTAAGATAGTTGTTGGTCTTTAGTTATATTTATTGTTTATATTATTATATTTTTTTCTGAAGAAGATGACATGACTTTTACTGACTGTTTAAAGGGATTTACTTTCTGTATATCTATAAGCTATATTCTTCTCTTCTATAAGCTATTACTGTAAATAATAGCTTATAGCCGCACGATTTCCAATTTTAATTTGTAATTAAATTCCGTAATTAAAGTATGTAAAAAATGGTTTTCTAACAAAAAAACTGTTTTTCTATAACACTTCCTGTCAGCATTTTTTCTTGTTTTTATTTGCGAAAGAAAAGGACGCAAATTTATAGTTTCTAAATCTTTTTTATAAATATATTCTATAAGTTTATCAAAAGTAAAAATTCTGTGTTTTCATAGAGTTTACATTTGCAGCGCAATACAATGTTCATAAAATCTAACTGAAGCCCTTTCGAACTTCTTTCTGAATAAAAGAAGTATAATATTTGAGACAATTTCTTTCACAGAAAAAGTCACTAGCTTATAGGTAATCTTTCACAAGCTATTCGTGGCTTATCTCTAATCTAGGAGTTCTTTGTTTTCTGAGTAATGAAGACCATCTTTATACCGATAAGAAAAATCAGGGTTCCTTTTTCCAGAACTATTTCTCTTAGATTATTATTTGGGATTTTGATAATAGTTAGTGACAATAGTATTTGTTCTAGTTTTTATACATAGTTTATTATAAAACCTTTACGATTTCAGTCTATCCTTTTGACAAATAACCTAGTTCCAGCGTTACTCATATTATATTTCATATAAAATTTCGAGATAATTCACGAAGATTAAAGAATAGCTTTGAGAATGATATTTCCATTGAATGGAAAAGTTGTTAAAATATATGCTTGCTTCAGATTTCTTCTTGAATGTTAAAGATTCTGATCAACTGATCAACTTTTTAACCAAAAAAAATTAAATGTCGGACAATTGTTATGACTCTCAATAGTGATACGTTTTTGTCAAATTTCCTAATTGTTTCTTCTTTTCGAAATCAATGTTCAATATTTAAAAAAAGGAGAATAAGGAGAATTTTTATAATAAATATTCATAAGAGTATTCGCTACATCAAAAAAATTTTACTTTTTATTTTATGTTATATTATTAAGTTTTTCCATGAATTTCATAATACAATTCATAATTTTTTATAAACTATATATAATCAGAATCATAAAAATATTTCAATAAATGATTTTATAGTTTCTATTTAATAAACTAATTTTTATTGTTCTGTTACTAGAAACAAATGTCGAAGTCAAGAAGCATTTAAGATGCTTCTACGATATCTGGAGGAAAAAATTTAAAACTACTTGGAATAACATTGCATTCTGATGCTCATTAAAATAATTCTCTAAAAAGTGTCTCGAGGGTGAAAATTAACAAGATAATTTTTTTCCAAATTTTCAATAGCATTCTATTACAGCACATCAGGATTTTTTTTAATGCGTTATCATGATAAATGGGAATTGTCCCGTTATAGGAAAAAGAAAAATGTTATGCCTTCATTTCAAAAAGCAAGTGGTATTGTAGTTCTATATTTAAGTCGCCTGCTAAGAAAGGAAAAAAAAATATTCATATTCAATGACTTTTGTTTTCACTTGTCAACAAATAAGTTATTGGTTCTTAAGAACGACATTCTAAAGTCTTCAAGAAATCTTACCAACAATAACATTTTTCTACATTTTAATTTACCTAGATTAATTTTCCTTTGACAAAAACATTTTTCTGACATCGCGAAGTTTTTAAAGAAAATAAATTTTTGAGATAACTAAGAAAATTAAGAAGAGAAAAAAATCATGATCAATATCTTTTGATTTGGAGAATTCTATTTTACTCGATCACAGCTATTGTCTGGAGCAGAACGTCCTACACTGCAACTTTTGACAACTTTTTGCAACTACCCCACTTCTACCAAAAATATTGTCCAAAACTTACTATTTCAAATGTAAGATGCATCGTTGAAAGTTTGAATCAATAAATATATTTCTTCAATCTTGTTGATTGATGCATGAATATAGTTTCAAAAGAACAATATTTCTTCAGAAAAAAGAAAACTTACCTTTTTTTTAATGGTTTATCCCCATTTTAATTTTTAAGTTGATTCTTTCTTCCCTTAAGCAAAGCCAGATTTAGATATTTCCACTCCCTAGACAGAAGCATATTCTGCGCCCTCCTCTCAAAAAAGTTAATGTAATAATTTCCAATTTAATATGCATTAGTTTATTTTTTTTAAACATATCAACACTTAATACTTTCTTTATAATCTTCGAAACACATTACATTTTTTATTCAAAATTGCATTACTTAAGAAATAACATCAACACCGGCAAAAATATTCCATTGAATTTCTTGATATCGTCTGAAATACTTCTAGAACTTCTTTGTTCACGCTATTGTGCAGAAAAAGGCTTCACGGGTCACTGAAGTGACCTTATTAAATCTGTTTCAATGCAAAGAAGTTCAAGAGCCCATAGAAGAAATCTATCGCTCAATATATTTAATGTAAGAATGTAAATTTTAAAAATATTTTTGGTCTTTCTAAAAATATATGGTCTTTCTAAAATAATACTGAAAAATCTGTAAATATTTGTTTCTTATTTCTTCTGTACATGCGCCCCTGGCGGCTGCGCCTTAGGACATGGCCTAGGATGGCCCTATGGGAAATATTTTGAATTTTCACTGATTTCTATACAACACGGTTTGACAAAACAGTATGTCTAGACATCTAATCCACTTACGTTCATTAACTTTCATCCAGAATTATTTTGAAAAAAATGCTATAAGATTGGAGTATTAACATTTTATAATATTGTTCGAATAAAAAATGCTTAATTGATTATTATGAAATACTCGCAGTTATTTTAAAAACATTGAGATTTGCATGCAATTAATTGTTGTTGTGTTTGTATTGCATTAATTTTTCTCTCATGAAATGCTTAATGAATCATATGTTCGAAATGTTAATTGGAATTTAATTATATGTTAATATTTTTTCCCTTTGCACTGTAACTTTGATAGCCTGTGACTTTTAGTAGTTTTGCTTGATTTTTTAAGCTTCGCCCTTAGTTAGGCACACTTTTTTTCGACTGGGACATATTTGGTGATTTTTTACATAATCTCGAATAAAAGCGTGGGCGCCTTATATTTTGTGTATATTTCCTTAAACAAATGGAATATTCCTAGAAGGTAAAGGCGCCCACGCTTTTATTCGAACCATGCATTTTATTGTAATCAGAAAAATTATTTTTCACTTTTCAGTTCATTTTGACGAAATTATAATGTGTAAAGGTATTTTCTCACTTAAAGTGCATTTTGAATAAAAGCTTATACCTTAAAAAAATTTTATTATTTATTTTATTTTAATTTAATTCATTAAAAATTAAGTGAAATTATGGCGTTTTTCTGCGATAATTTCCTGAAATATTATTGCACAAACATATTTTTATATTATCTTAAAATTCAAACAATTATATTTACAATGATTTAATTGCCATACAAGTTTCACCGTAATTTTAACAACTTTTAAAAAATTCTTTTAAATATGATTTGCAACAGTACTTTGAATTCTTGCAATGAAAGTCAAACCGATTTCACTGCTTCATCAAATTTTTAAATTGGCTTTTGTACTTTTGTTAAAAAAAAGACATAAAATTATTTTCAGTTTTTGTGTAATGACTTAAAAAGGAATAATCATGTCGAATGCACCGTAGCAATGAGAAATAATGCGATACATAGCAACCTGAAAATTGTTAAAATTGAAGATTACATTCAGGTGCTGTCTAGGAGCTTCTTCAACCCAATCAAGAGTCATCCTAATCCAATCATCAGCAATCAAACTTTCTTCGCCCACAATGAAGAGAAACATGTACGAGTATGGATATAAAAAATTACAAGAGTAATAAAAAATTATTTATTAATATTAGACAGAAAATACAAAAGGGAATTAAGAGGCATACTTGCCGATCACTTTTCTACATCTCATTGGCGTATTTCGCCCAAAATTTGTTACAAGTCTACAATTTTGGCCCAAACATTACATACCAAATTTCCTTCTTCTAGCACATTCCATTTTTTTATTATCGTGTTCACAGACAGACAGACATAGTTTCAAAAATTGTAGTTTCAGACATAAGTGAAGGGGAAATTAGCAGATTGCAATTAGAAGAGTTCGAGAAACAGTTTTGATCATCGTTTATTTTAAACACATAGCACGTAAGACAAAGACATAAAAGACGTTTCACAAGCACAGTTCAAAGGTACATCACTAAGCCTCTTACCGGCTGCATATTTACAAACCCTACCCTAATAGAACTGAGGCAGGAAATCAGCCAATATCATTGGCTACGAGGGGCAGTGACGTCGTTTTCATCTCGCACGTAGCGTACGGAAATCATAACAAAACAAGAGTCGTCCTACTTTTCTCCGTTTTCCCACAGTTGAGCACAGAAAACATTCTTCCGTGGGCTGTTTATTTTAAATGAAATTATTTTTTAAAATATCATAAAAAATAAAACATCCCACACTATAAGAAATTATACTAATGAAAACTCTAATGATAACAACTTTGTTGGAAGGGTATTAACTAACAGGTTAGACAAATGTTGATGGGGCTTTTTTTACGTCATTCCAGTGAAAATAGTTCATTTGATGTTTCAAAATCAACTAATCTAACTTGTTTTGTTATAATTTCCATACGAGAGCAAAGAACGACGTCATCGGCTCTCGGCGAAGCGAGCCAATCATATTGTCCGATTTCCTGCCTCAGTTCTATCAGGGTAGGGTTTGTAAATATGCTTACCGGCTCCCCGTGGAAGGAATCATGGGATATATATGACGTCACGCAGTGACTTATTGCATCATGACATCATCACACTAGCCTGTGATTGGTTAGAAGATTGAAGGAGGAAACTGAAGGAAAGTAAACTTCTGCTTATAATTTCCAACAATAAGGAAGTCTAAAACGTCGAGATTTATCAAAATCTTAAGGTCTAATTTTCTGATGAAACCGATGACAATACTTTTTCTATATTTAGTATGCACGAAAGTAAAAAGCATACTCCGTACCTTATCTCTGACTTTATTTTGAGGATTTCCCTTGCTTATTACTGTCCTTGAAACGCGTTTACTTTGGGATAGTAACAACCACACTTATTTTATATAGGATCCCATCGAAATCATGTGACTAACACTTCTCTAACTTATTGCTGAGATTAATAAATGAGATCTCTAAGACGTCTCTTCGTCTTCTGATTCGCTCTATTACTATCCCAAAGTCAACAGGACTTTAGTTTCGATAATGAGAGAAAGTTCGCTAATGAAACAATTTTGAAAAAAATATCATATGGAAAAATCTATTTTAAAATTGAAAATTATTTTAACCCTTTATGTCTAAATCTCAAATGTGGTAAAAATTATTGATGTTATTAAGTGAAAATTAAGTGATTATGAAAAATTTTTCTTAGTAAATCTCATAAAATATCGTATGTATGTTATCAGTTATAATGATGCAAGGGTTCAATGAAAAAAAATTCGACGGGAGGCTGTCTCTGCGAAACTGCCGCTGGGGTTGAGGGGCGTAAACTTACTTACCTTACTCAACTATGACTTTCTGTGACTAAAGTAGCTCTATGTCACTGAAGTAACTCTTTGTGACTCTGAGATTATGTGACTGAAGCAACTCTTTGTGACTCTAGGATTATATGACTGCAGTAGCTCTTTGTAACTCTCAATTTATGTGACTCATTCGTGATTTTGGTTGGATTTTTTTTCGCGAAAAAATTCTTGTTTTCAAATGTAATGTATTTATTCATGTTGTTAATATTGGATACAATTTCTGTTAGTAACAATCTTATGTAAAATCGGACGATGGTACTAGAAATAACAAACGTAATTCAACAATTCTGGAATAATATTTCGAGTGAACATAAGATCGATGACTGAATTGCCTAATGTACTTGGATAGTTTGTAGGAACCATATTGAGATTAAAATGGTGTTTAAGAAAATCAAATGCCTTCTCGTTTCTCCTCATTTTTCTAGAAATTTCTATTTAACAAAATTTGGAAAATCCAATTAATATACCGCTCACAACCGACTGCAGCAAGCGACTGAGACCGCCAGACAGTTAGGTATGAGAAAGCGCAGGAAGCTAGGTTGGTCACTGAGTGCGCGCGCAACGGTCGCTGTGACGTCATCAAAATTCTTCGTGATTTTCGCCAACTTTGCAACTCGACTGCGACTAAACCATAACTCCAAATTCTAAAATTCTTTTCGCAATCTTCAATTTCCATCTTTCTCTGTTAGATGAAACTAAAACCAACTCTCTATGTTATTTGGTTGTGGAACTATAAGCGCTTAGCTTTACCACGAAAAGCGTCATATTTTTTCCTTTCCCTACACCCCATTAGACCACTATGGAGGGACCTAAGTTTACGTCAAAAGTAAGTATTAAATTTTTTATAGAATTTTGATGCGATAGAATCAATTCTCTCTTCTCTTAAATATGCTTATATAAATATAGACAGAAAAAGAGAGAAATATTTACTCCTTGATCAATTATACAAATCAAATTTGAATAAAAGTTGTGCAGTAAATTGCAGCTTTCTACCTGACGGAACACTATATTATAAAAATTAAAATATCAGCTTAATCTTCTTTGAATAATTCTAAACTTTCTTTGTAAGGAAATGTAGAGGTATCAAATTTTGCAAAGTTCCTCTTCGGGAACTTTAGAAAAAGAAATATTCAGAGATTAATAATTCTACTACTTCGAATATATCCGCCAACCCGCTGTTACAAAGTCATTTTCTGTCTCATTATCGTCTGCGCGATATGTAGTTAAAGTAGAAATTGTTATGCAAAGTTTCTTGATTCTCTTTCAGTTGCTTCTATAGTTCAATTTCTGGTTAATCAACTTCGCCTGGGGTGTTGCTAAGTTTCAAGTAATGACCTTTGCGTGACGATTAAGAAAAAATTCCCACGACCAAAAACTTCCCAAAATTTGCAATTCAAATGCAAAGAAGTCATTTTAAAACAATGAGCGTTGATCAGTTTTCTGCAATTATCTAACAAGGCGATTCTTTATTGCAATCATTAGTGGAAAATTAAGGGATTTTTCCCCCATAAAGTTATGACATTACTTCATAGCTTGTGTAGGGAAACTTTTTTACAGGAATAAGAAAAATCAATTAAAAGAAACGCTTTAATGATATTCATTTTCAACTTACACTCCATTTCCCCTTACACTGAACTCAAAGCAGGGTCATATTAACAAATTTGAGAACCCTGAGCTAGAGTAATTTGGCGCCCCATCACAACCGTAACTATGAATTTGAGAACCTATGACCCAACGAAAATACCTAGTTACAAAAATAATAGAGGAACAAAACAAAGTCACCTGTTATCTTATTAACACCTTGCAAATCGACTCCTTTTTAAAATAGGATTTCGCAAGCCATCTTCCAGTAATGTAGGTAACTTCTATTACACTCATAATTTCACATTTCCTCTCTGATTGTCTGATTTTGCAAAGCACCTTCCGTAATGTAGATAACTTCTATTACACTCATAATTTCACATTTCCTCACTGATTGTCTGATTTTGCAAGCCATCTTCCGCAATGTAGGTAACTTCTATTACACGCATAATTTCAGATTTTCTCACTGATTGTCTCCGTATGAATATATTTTGAAATGACATGTATGTTTATACAGGGTGTTTAAAAATATCTAGGAAAAATGAAAGGGTAGGTCAGGCGTACGATAAGCATCCAAAATCACCTAGGAACATGGGCGCGCAAACGCCATCTAGAGGCAGCAGATGGCATTTAAAATAAAACAGCGCTGGCCAAAACGCCAATATGTTTTTGAATCTTAAAGGTATTGAACTGGAATTTTTATATAAGTTGTCCTCTATATCTGGCTCTGAAGCTGTGAACGAAAAATTAGCCTACCTTTAGCGCATTACGCAGTAAAAAAAATTTACTACAAATGCTCATACCTTCTCTAATATTCAAATATTTATTTCAAATTTTTAAACAATACTACTCTAGCATATTGTCACATATCCTGTAAGTTTTACAAAATTTGGTTGAAAACGCTGCAAGTTATAAGCAAAAAAATTTGGAATTTTTTAAAGAAACCTTTATATCTTCTCGAATATTCCAGCTATTTTTACGAAAATGCATGTAAATATTGCGCATAACACACAAAATAATTGACGAAAGTTGCAAACCCTTATCAGGTTTCTGTGAAATGGCGTGAGACAAAATCTCTTTTCGACATCGTCAATTTCTGGTCGGTCCCCCAAATGCCCTCGTGACCGAATCTTCAATGTAAATTGTTAGTTAAAAACTATTCTTTATATGGTCGAAGTTCGTGGAGATATTTGAAAAAAATATGCGAATTTCAAAAAGTGTCGCAAATTGTGGCAAGCTCTGTATTATTTTAAATGCATCTGCTGCCTATAGATTGCGTTTGCGCAACCATGTTCCTAGATGATTTTAGATGCTTATCATATGCCTGACCTACCCTTTCATTTTAGCCAGATATTTTTGAAACACCCTGTATGTCATTACAAAATCGATGTCTGTCTAGTTACAAACCCTAATAATATATTTACTCTTAACATATTTAAAATTATAATTAAATCCTTTTGGGGGAGGGGTGTTTGAAATTAAAATAAAATCAGTATAGTAAATTTGCAGGCGACCTTTGGATCAATGGCACCCTTGGGCTACAGTCCAGTTTGCCCGTTGGATAAGACGGCCCAAACTCAAATAGAAACCAATTTTTCTGTTTCAGAAGTTCAAAATAGGTATTTGCAAATAAAATTAAATATCGTTTGCAGCACCATCATTTCTTCGAAAATAATATTTTTTATACCCTGCCAATCCTTAGTAACTTTTTGCCCCTGTCCTAAAATATAGTATACATTTCGAAATTATCTATGCTCTTATTTAAGTTATATATTAAGGTATACAAATAAAATTGTAATACTAGTTAAGTAGAATAAATTTGCCGATGGCATCCATAAATATAGTCTTAATATAAATAAAAGTCATTGTGGGTATGTTCCAAATCTCCTCCTAAACTAATGGATGGATTTCAACCGAACTTTTCACACTTATTATTTAAGACAATAGGAAGATTATTGTCAACTTTTCGAAGCCTAAAAGTTAATTAAACAGTCAGTTAATTAGAAATTAACCGAAATCGTTTTTCCTTATTAACTTCGGAGCAAATTATGTCCCAAAAATATTTTTATATCAACTTAAAGTTCAAATTTTTTTCTTTTTCAATGATACCAATTTTATATCTGTGACATTTTTCCTTCAATTTTTATCAATTTTTCAAATTTTTAAAAATTGTTAATTACGTGCAGATTATTTTGAAATAACGCAAATTTATAGCTACTCCGTTGCTAGGCAACGGTTAGACTTTGAACTAATTTACCTTTATTTCTGAAATTTTAGCTCATTTTTATAAATATATTTTATATAAGAAGAGAGTTAACTTTCAACTTTTCAAAGCCACAAATCTTATTAAAATTTCAGTTAATTGAAAATTAAGCAAGATTTTGGTATTTTCCGTGACACTTTTCGAAAATATGTATTATGTCACAAAAACTATTTTTATACATAATAAAAGTTTAAAAAATTAACTTTTCACGACACAACTTTCATTTCCGTCAAGTCGTTTTCTTCATTTTAATAATTTTTCAAAAATTAAATTGTGTATAAAATTTACAATTTATAACAATTTTTTTATTGGTGAAGAACAAGAATACATAAGAACTGTTACTAGATCACATTAGAAGAATTTTGGATGAAGACGATTTTTATTATTTTTTATTCATATTTATTCTAATGCTTTTTCTTAATGAAAAATTTACTATGTAATTGTCCCAAAACATCCGTTAAAATCTTTCTTATACTGCAAGATTTATGAACAAAATTTGAAGTACCTATGCAATAAATATTAATAACTTATGGAGAAAATTAGCTATCGGCGGTTTTTATAAGTCGTCTGATTCAACTGGTAATTCTCATTTTATTTAAAAAAACGTTTCAAACTATAAAAGGATTTTGGGTATTTTAATTTTTATACAAATGTAGTTTTTTACCTCAAAAATATTAGACATGAAAGTATTTTAATCCCGAGCAACGCCGGCCATAACAGCTAGTTTAAAATATAAAATTGAAGTAGAAGTAGTAAATTAAAGTAGAAAAGATTCCTCATTGATATGAGGAATCTTTTAGGAATTTCAGCTCTGTTTCGGCTTGTTTCTCTGTCTTTGTAATATAACATTGCTTAATCAAAATCGTTCATTTCATAAATGAAGGTGGAGTTGTTTTATTTTATACAAAAGATTTTTTTCTTATTTAAAATTTCTGACTTTATCGAATCCAAATGTTTGTATACTATCACGTGTAATTTAATGGTTACTACCAAATGCAAACAGCGCTACTTGATTACTAAAATATTTATTTTAACCGTTAATCTTGAATGTTTTTACTTTCTCGTATACGAAGTATACAAAGAGAAAGTATTGTAATCGTCAAAAAATTCGAACTCGAGATTTTGACGAATCTCCACGTTTTAGACCTCCCTGAGTCCGAAAAACACAATTTTGGAAGTATGTCTGTCTGTGAACACGATAACTCGAAAACTATTAGAGCTACGGGGATGAAATTTGGTATGTGGTCTTTAAACATAATTTGTAGGTTACTATCAACTTTTGGACAAAATCCGTCAACAGGAAGTCTGTCTGTCTGTATGTTCGAGGTCATGCGAACGCTATAACTCAAAAACTTGAAAAGCCAGATGGATAAAATTTGGTACACAGTTTTATCGTCATGAATGTAGGTCCGTACAAAATTTTGGGCCAAATCCGTCAAAGGGTTGACTGTCTGTCGGTCTGTATAATAGCATACTTGTTCAACTCCATACGCATGCGTAGTGATAGAAATGCCTGTGCAAAGAAGGGATACTCCGAACACTTGGCAGTTTGCCAAAAATCAATTCTGGCGGCGAGATTTTGTAAGGAAGCAAACATTTAGGGCGTCTCGTTTTACTTGAGTATTGGAGGCAATCTCTGCGCATGCGCAAGCTATTCAGCGAGCAAGCTGTTCTCCTGTTTTCTCCGCACGCGGAACTTGCATTGCTCGAGTTTGATAAAAAAAAATAAATATTGCGAAGTTTTAATTACATACGTATCTTTTTGAATATGATTCTTCACCTCAATATTTTACTATCACTATAATCAACAATGAAAAACCTTCTGATAGTCATTGCATTCTGGGTTACAGTTGGTTCGAACTTTTTATCAACGCAGGGGGAAGGGAAATGACAAATGTTTGAAAAGTATACGAGAAAGTTTAGGGGAGGCCACTCCCGCTGGTTTTAAATGTATGCCATATTTTCGGACAAAGGAGTAATATTTAATATTTCGCGCTTTGATCAAATTCATATCACTATCGGATGTAGTTCCTGACAAATGTTACTGCGTTTTTGCACTTACTGTGGATGCAATAAATGCAAAATCGCTTCACAGAATAAAGGAGGGGACCCCAAACTATTACTTCCCGCTTAATTTAAGACAAAAGTAAATATAAATGTAAAGGGACAATGAGCTTTCCAAAAATGAATAAAAAGGAAGTCATGACACTGTAACATAGTTTAACCCTTAAAGTGGATATGATGAAAATGTTCTTCCTTTAAATTATCAGTTGACTTGTTAATGAATGTTTTAGGGCGGGGAATAAGTACAACTGTATAGCACTTTGTTTCCTGATAATTACATTTTTTCAAAAAAACTGACGACTTACATTGGTCAATTTTCTCAAGCTAAAAGTTCGTTCCACGTGGCAGTGGAGTTCTATTTTTAAGAAATCTTTATTATCAAAAAACTAAACAATATTTTATGATCTCTGTTTTTATTATTGAAAGAACAATTCCTTAAATCGAGAAATTACTAGTTATGAAAATGCTTTAAAATTTCTTTGCTTTTTCAGAACTGAGTTATATTTGCAATATGAAATTAAATATTGTTTACAACAAATTTTAATTCTTAAACAGGTAAAAAAATGTATGTTGGAAAAAAGGGAAGTTAGAATTATATTTTATTTCTTCGAATCGTTTAGAAAGAATAACAATCGATTTATTTACTTTAATTAACAAAATTTTGATGTTGTTTAAGCAGACTAAATTTTCAGTTATTTTGTTAATAAGGAAATTCAAGATTCTGTTTTAAAAGAATTTCATAACGTTGCCACAATTCCATTTAATTTTCTTTCTCATTTTGATTTTCGTTCAAGAAGTCTTGGCAGATAAAAGGAATTGGGGGAAAAAATCAAAATTTGTTTTAAATGGAGCATGCATTATATATGAATAAAAAAGTTTTAATTAAGTTGGTGTTTGTTATTCTTTCCTGAACAAACTCAACACCGTTTATTTGAAAATAATTTAAGAAATACGAGATCTTTTTCCAATGCCTTCTGAAGATCAAGAACGATTTTTTTTTAAATTTTAAAAATGGTGATTATATGAAAATCGAATATGCATGTTTATTTTCTTTTGATAACTCTTGAAAAACATCCATATATAACTTCGTTATTTTTAGTAACCAACAAAACAAAGGCAACTTTATTGTTCTATTTCGAATGAAAATCGATGGAATATGATATGTTTTTAACTTGACTCAATTTTTATTCAGCTTTCTTCCATACTTAATGAGAAATATTCCATTCATTTACTCCGAAGAAAACTCCATATTAAAAACTATAAGCTCTATTTAGTTTTTTTTTTTTCATGCTCCCACATATTTCTAGAATGAAAAGAAGAATTGGATCATTTTTTTCGAGTAAACAGTTTGGCTTTTTTAACTTCATCTATTATTTATTGTGGCATTTGTTGTTCTTCGTATTGGCTATAATTTCACATACAAATGAACATTATTTTTTTCGCGTTGTTTTGTCTTCTATGCGCATGAAAATATGATCCACTAGTAAATTACCGCAAATCTCGACGAACAGCCGAAGGTAATGTAAAAGTAGAATTTCGTATTTCTTCTGTAACTGAATTCGAAATCCCTTTTCTAGCACGAAAACAAAACACTTCGTTTTTGAATATATTTAATTCTAATTTCCCATAAAATAATTCTATTGATCCTTTCTTATGATATCACTGTCGGCGAATGCAAATGACTCATCAATTCGCCATTCGTAATCGAAATGGGAAAAGGCACAGATTGTTATACAATTTAAAGCGGATAGAAAACAGTCAGGCAAGCACACTGCTTTCCACTTCGAAAGCAGCATCTTGAACGAAGATGAGTGATTTGGAAAATAGTCATTTTCTACAACGGGTTCTCCTATTTCCAATTCTCCCAAGAAAGCCAGTTACCTCCTCTTTTAACTTTTATGGCTCTTAGGAGTATTTTTGCTATGGTGTAACTTCTAAACGGAAAGGAAACCATGAGCAGGACGATTTATTTCATTCCAGAAGATTTGAGTTGTTATGCAGAAGTTTTCATTAATCCTAGCTTAGGGGTAGTTGTTAGTACTGTTTGATACGTTGTACTAGCCAAATGAAATGAATGGAGCAAAAGTATTCATAATTACAGGGATTCTCTAATTCCAGTCTAATTAAATTCTCTAATGGTGGAAACCATTCCAGTTGTTCAATTGAATTCCGTCTCCTTTTCAATGAATTTCGGAATTTTAGATAATTAATTCTTGAAATAGTTAAATTTGTTTACAAAACTTTTATAAAAAGGGGTTAGATGTATTTCATTTGGATGTGAAATTGCACATCAAGGATTTTTCTGTATTTCAAATATCTTTGACATATCTTTTCTTAAAAAAATTTTTCAAAGTTTCACGCAGAAGCAGTAATACGAACTTCAAAACTCTTTTACTCGTGATTACTCTTCTTCCTTCTAGACATATCGTATTGGAAATTTCAAATTAAACATCTATTCTTTAGCAAAAAATATGATTTTGGGAAAGAAAATTTTAAAAAATACATGTAGGTTTGCTTCAAACATTGAATACTACCTCAAGGTCCTTCTCATTCAAACTTCATGTACTTTGTCCTCCAATAAATAAATCACTCCAGTTGTAATCAAAGAACGAAGAAAGAAAGAAACAGAACATTCCAATAAATCGAACATAATGAGAGATCTGCAAGCTCTTTTCCAATCAAAATTCAATTCTTCCCGACCCTATCATTACATCTCTAAACCTTACCAAAAAAGCCGAATTAACCGCCGACCCCTCAGCGAAGAATTCGATTTCCATGGAAGAATGCGGATAATGATGGGATTCTATTCAATAATCCATTCCATAATCTAGTTTCTTGCTATAACCTCGCTTCGTAATTTAATTCGAGAGACAAAATGTCTTACAGAGGAAACAAAATAGGGAACAACTTCTCCCCTGATTTAGGTGATTTTGTTACATCTGTATTCAATCCTGCAAGAGAAAATGAAATAGTCACCAAGATAAATGGCGTCTACTCAAACGGAATGGGTATATATCATAAATGCGATTTATAAGATTTTTTGACTTCTGCATTAAAAATGGGACATCATTACCTAGTCGAGGGTATTTAAATCAGATTGCTAGTTTCGTATCCCCATGTAAAATGCTAATCAGGATGCCTTCTCAAGCAAAAATTCTGTTGAACTAAAACAAATATGTAAAGAAAAAAACATGTCATCAATGAATAATGTGCAATAAGTAATTCAGAAGACAATTATAGGGGGGGGGATGCCCTTGTTCGTCGTTTGAAGTTATTGTCTTTTTCATTCGCGATTTATTTTGTACTTTTTTCTTCAAAAAAAATTCGGCTGCCGGCTTAAATGGTGAGCTTATTTTGAAAATCTAATCGAAGTCAATAAAGCCTCTTAAAATTCCATTGCTATGAAAAGGCATTTTAGAACTCAGATCTCCAGACGTAGTTTTTGTCAATAGATTTTGTGTTAAATTTCCCTGCATTTAATGGCTAAGTACTTCCCGTCTCTACGGAACGCCCTATCTTCAGTTAGAAAAAGAAGTACCGCATTCCTTTTTTCCACTTCAGTTATGTAATGAATCGCAGAACATGGGTGGAGCAAAATGGCAAGGTTTTGTTTTTGTGCCATTAAATTTTAACCTTATCCCAAGGCATGGTTAGTGTCCATTTATTTTTAAAAAATCCGAATCATTGCTTTCTTATTAAAAGATTCTTAGATGTATAAGGGCAATAAATTTTCAAGTTTTACCAATTTCTGAAATCTTACTCTTGCTGATCACTAACTTAATCTCTGAAATCTATTTTTATACAGGGTGATTCAAAAAAACATGGCCAAACTTTAAGGGTAGGTCAGGCATACGATAAGCTTTCATCGCATCGGAACATGGGTGCTCAAACGCCATCTGGAAGCAGCAGATGGCAGTTAAAATAAAACAGCGCTGGAGAAAATATCGATATCTTTCTGAATATTACCGGTATTTAAGTGAAAATTTTATATCAGTTCAACTATATGTATGACTCTAAATCTGTGATAGAAAAATCACTCTACCTTTCGCGCATGCTCAGCAAAAAATTATCTACTACAAATGCTAATATCTTCTATACTTTTCAACGTATTTACATGAAATTTTGACACAGTACTTCAATAATAAGTTGTCACTTACTCTGTAAGTTTCATGCAATTGCATGAAGCAAACAAACATGTGGAAAATTTGGGATTTTTTTAAAGAAACCTTTATGTCTTCCCGAATATTCGTGCTATTTTTACGAAAATGCATGTAAATATTGCGCACCTTACAAAAAAGAATTGATAAAAGTTTCAAAGTATTATCAGCTTCCTATGAAACGGACTGAGCCCAAATCTTTCTTCTAGTTCATCAATTTTTGGTCAGTCCCCTGAATGCCCTCTTGACCGTATCTTTGAAGTAAATTGTGAGTTAAAACCTATTCTTTATATGGTCGAAATTCGAGGAAAATCCATTCAACCTTTCGAGTTATATTCGAAAAAATACAAAATTTGCTTCTGTATGCTTCACCTAACCTTAAAGTTAGGTCCGGCACAAGAGAGTGAATCCAGCTGCTTCACAGAAATCTGATAATGCACATTTTTACGAATATCTGCTGAAAGGCTGAATGAATTTCCCTCAAACTTCGAGCAGATAAAGAATAGGTTTTAACTCACAAGTTACATCAAATTTTCGATCTCGAGGGCATTCAGGAGACCGACCGGAAATTGGTGAACTCGAAGAGGGATTTTGGCTCACCCCGCTTCACAGAAAGCTAATAATGGTTTGCAACTTTTATCAATTCTTTTGCATGATGTGCGCAATTTTTACATGCATTTTTGTAAAAATAGTACTAATATTCGGGAAGATATGAAGGTTTCTCTCAAAAATACCAAATTTTTCCGAATGTTTCTTGCTTATAACTTGCAGAGTTTTCCTTGGAATTTTATTGCACTTACAGAGTACGTGGCAATATATTACAGAAGCATTGTGTCAAAATTTCATGTAAATAAATTGAATGGTAAGGGAGATATCAGCATTTGAAGTAAATAATTTTTTACTGCGCATGCGTGACAGGTAGCGTAATTTTTTCTTTCACAAATTCAGAATCATATATATAGCGCAACTTATATAAAAATTCCAGTCCAATACTATAAAACTCCAGCTATTCTGGATGCTTATCTCGTATACCTGACCTACACTTAAAGTTTAACCACGTTTTTTTAATCATCTTGTATACGTCAAGTTAATCTCATTGACACCTCTTAGTTGCAAAAGTTGAGAAATATTAAGAAAATATATAGTGGAAAGTGGGGTAAAATCTGGTAGCTAAGGTTTAAAGTCCTGTTGGAGCTAAAACATTCGTCAAAGCTTGTCAAATTTTATTAAAATATTAATTGTTTATCGGAGTACAATATATCTTTCCGAAAAGGTCACAGTTTCATTGCTTTTTAGTCAATTTTTTTTAAGTCAAACTAGACGGTTTTACTCTACTAGTTGTGTACAACAGGGTACACATGTTAATGTTATGAGAAATTAGGAAAACTCGATTTTCAGTGGGAAAGTTGGAATCATTTTTATTTTGTATGACAATTTAAGAATATTAGTTTCAAATTTCGCATATAAAGCAGTTGTCTTCTACCTCCGCGCCACTGAAGCTTTCGTGGGTACACCTAAGACAATTTTTACATTGGATTAACCCTTCTTATTTATTTAACATAGAAAATACGTCATTAAAATATAAACAATCAACGTCTGTGATGTCTTAATCGGAGGAATCATCAGTACTGACTGTCCCGGTCTTACGCCACGTGGAATACCCGGTTTTATCCCGAGTGCAGAGGTTATAAAAAAAGGAATAGAACCGCGCAATTTTTGGAGTAAATCCTTATTGTTCGATAGAGTATAAATCCTTAATAAACATATAATAAGCTGGACTAAATATTGTTTTTATAACTGTAATGATTTTCAAGTAAGGGTAGTTTAAAATCAAACGAACGTTAGAGAGTCGAAGTCTTAAAACAAATAAACCTTCACATATACATTGAATGCAACAGCTACAACACGCCACTTTGCCTGTTTCTTTTTCTAGACTAGTAGAGAGTAATTCAGTATCTATCTGATAGACAGGAAAAATAATAGCTCCAGGATCAAGGTTTTATCCCACTCTCCCCTACTGGATTTTAATCTTACCTAAAACTCAAAGCATGTTTGTAAAAAGTCACCAGCAGATAAATGACTGTTTAATTTAAGGAGTAATCAAGCAAACGAATTTAAAAGTCTGTTTCTGTGATGTGCTATAAGGTAGGAAAATCGTTGATACTTTAATATAATACAGTAAAACCCGGTTAACCGAAACCCGGGTTATCCGAAATGCCTCTGGAATAGCAAATCTAAAAAACGTTTACTGTACTGAACCGGAAATAATCACAAAGGCAATACTTTTCGGTAACTATTGTTACAAACATGGAAAGTCGCTCCCCAGCAATGCGAGTCTTATGGTTGGGAAGAGAGTTTTACGAGGTTAAGCATGGAGTGACCTCAGCGACTCTTATGGCACGCATGACCTTGGCGACAAACTTGGCGACCTTGGCGACAAATAGATGATTCCCGAAAGTGCAACCCTTTTCTCGATATTTCTACTAGGAAAAAGAATACGCGAGAAAACACCATGTGACATCACGGCCTGTCGGAGAGAATATTTAAGGACGGCACCTAGTTCAGAAGAGCGTCTTTGATCGACTGGTTACTTCACTTTGAAGCGTGAACGTCTTCGGAGTTCTATCTGCTGTGTGAGCTAATCAGCTGGTGAGCTGAGCTGTTATTGTCGTTACTAGTTATTTGCTGACTGTTTGTGTTGTTAGATATCAAAGTGCTGAACTGTCATTACCTGTGAATTGTTGTCTATTTACATTGGTAATCTGTGCAAGGACTATTGTTTCCTGTACCTGTGCTACGTGTTTTCCTGCATATTTTTAAATAAACCTTCATTCTCCATTATCCTGCGTGTTGGACTGTTTACACCATACACCCACAGTAAGACTTTGTGCAACACTATATCCTCACTTTTTTCTTTTAAGCCTCCCCAAGTAGGTCAGTGATTAAGTTTAGAATGCTAAAATTAAAATTAGTGGATATTCACAATATTGCGATTTTGCTTACTTGCGCCAGACAGGCTCATTGTGTCCGAACTCGCCGGTCTGAATATTGCGTCTACTGGAGGGTTAACTATAATAAAGAACATAAGTGTAGTCTACAAAGAGAGTTTTGAATTCGTTCTACCCTCAAAACATTTCAGAATTACATACTGTTAATTAGATACAAAGTAGTAATAGATGTCCATGGCTTAACCGAAAAAAATCGTTATCCGAAACGGCTCCCCTTTTAGTACGCTTAACCGGGGCTGTACTGTAGTTATAAAAGTATTAAGGCTTTTGTTTAAGTATCCAAATCGTCGTTAAATTCCTATTCCTTTTACCAGGTGTCCCAAAAATGACTGATGGATTTTGAAAATCAATAAAAGAAAAACGAAACACGATAGAAATGTATCGTTTGCGGCCTTACGCTTGGGAAACCAGGGAATTTTATCCCACCAATTTGCATATTTAGTTACAATTTCCAGCAACAGGTGGCGCTGCAGGTATTCGAGAACTGCAGAGAAATTGAATCCGTGACATCTTCATTCGGGATTTTGCCACGCAATCTGTTTGTGAGGGCTTGCGAAAGAGTATAACTATTGAAAATTGTTTTTATCCTTGGAACAGCGGATATTTCTTGTTCTGGAGTATCACCGCCTGGAACACAGTTGTGTTCAAACGAGGCGCAGTTTCCAAAGGAGATTTGATGTGAGAAGAGGCCCGTCAGAGGATGCGATAAAGGCTCTGTTCGAAAAATTCGAACGAACGGGAAACGTCAATGATGACCTTATTGGAAATGTCGGCCGGTCAAGCAGTGCCGTTACAGAGTCGAATGCTGATGCCGTACAGCAGGTCATCCTACAACAGCCCCGGACGTCCGTTCGCCGTGTTGCAGCTCGTGCTGGACTCCGAAAAATGACGCACTGTATCATGCGCCACAACCTTCACATGTTTCCCTACAAGATCCAGACGCGCTAATCTCTGAGTGTGAATGCCATTGATGCACGCTATGATTTCGAGAACGCTATTCTGCAGCTTGTGGATGAGGGTGATATTGATGTTGGAAACATATGGTTCTCGGACGAGGCATATTTTAACCTCGATGGCTATGTCAACAAGCAGAACTGGCGTATTTGGGGAACCGAAAACCCACATGTTGCTGTACCTTCATCTCTGTATTCCCCAAAAGTAATGGTCTGGGCGCGATTTCCTCGAAAGGAATAATTGGCCCACTTTTTCGAGAGCAAACAATAAATGCTGCAAAATATCTTGGGATTCTGGATGCATTTGTGGCGATTCATTATGCTTTGGACTACCATTGGAACGCCTCCGGGTTCATTTAAGATGGTGCTCGTCCACATCGAACGCCTGCAGTATTTGATTTCCTGAGCGAACATTTCAATGATAGTGTTATTGCCTTGGACTACGACAAGCTAGCAGGATATAGCATGGCATGGCCTCCTTATTCACCAGACTTGACGCCATGTGACTCTTTCTTTGGGGTACCTGAAAGACCTGGTATACCGCCAAACTCCACAAAAAATTGCGGAACTCGAACAAAACATCAGTACAGCATGTGAGACAATTCCAAGTGACATGTTTCCACGGGTGTCTGGACAGTTTTGTCTCAGTTTGCTCCAAGTTGTAGCTGCAAATGGTGGTTGTTTTGAAAACATCGTTGTTTAATTTTTTGCAACAGTCCTTGCAACATTTTCATACCGGTTTTTATTTTAGATAATATGCAGCGCCACCTGTTGCCGGAAATGGTAACTAAATAGGCAAATTGGTGGGATAAAATTCCCTAGTTTCCCAAGCGTAAGGCCGCAAACGATACATTTCGATCGCGTTTCGTTTTTCTTTTATTGATTTTGAAAATCCATCAGTCATTTTTGGGACACCCGGTAGATTCATAGGGAAAACTTGGCACACTGCCCATGAAGATGGGTAGGCTATAAAGGGGCATCTTTGTTTTTCCTTCGGTTAGAAGAAGATTACAAAAAATTGCCATTCCGATCTGAAGAACCTTTGAAATAGTGTGCAAATGAATGTGTATCGGAGATTCCGAAGTAATTTTTTTTATTTTTTGCTCTTTTGTGAATTTGAACTTTGAGCATGAGTTTTATTCAAATGTTTCTAAATTAGAAGCACACTTCCAGCTATAATTTGGTACACAATGGAATATAAATTCTTAGATGTATATAATTTAATTTTGAGGTTATATAGAAAAGGGGATAAATGAGGAATAACGAGCCAGGAGTGTTTGGGATGCTCGTACCATTAAAAAAGCTTCTCAAAACAGAATTGATAAAATTTCACTTTTCCTGACAACTCCAGTCTGATCTTTCTTGACACAACTGAAGGCGGCTTTGTTGGTGCTTAGATGCAAATGGCAAAAATTCCACAGGACATCTGAAGCTGATGCCGCATTTCTAGAAGCGATTTCCAATGGTCCGCAATGTGATTCCAGATTTTGTGACGTCTCGGATTTGTTCCAACGATGGGTGACACCCATCCTCAGAATTCGTCGATCTATCGTTTCACCATTAAGTGGAGCTCTGACAGTTCCCAAATGCTTTGTCAGGGCGGTGACCTGGAAATAGTTAATTTACTTCTACAAATTACTGAAATCTCCCCTCAAAAACCGCTACTTGGCTTATCTCACCTCTCTCATCCTGAAATCTCACAGCTCCATGGCTCCTCCCACCACACAGCAGATCAGCTCTGATTGGCCCTACGACCAGCCTTAAAAGCAGACTCCTCCTCGATGAGCACCAGATCCTCCCTGCCGTTCAGCCATGCTGTAGTTGAAGTCCAAGTCAGTTTACTTTAACGGTTTTTACTTTAACGGTCAGTTTGTTTTCACACCTTCTCAGATTGGAGATAAGCCCCCTACGGGGTCTAGGAGCTTCATAAACTATCCCTATTCCGTACTACAATATTCTTACATTATCTCCTCCTAGAACTAGCCCTGCCAACAAATGTACTGAGTTGCGACATCTCGCTCCTATCTTTATGTGCTTTGACGAAAGGAGCTGCATCTGCTTGGATGAAGGCCTCTATAGACGTCATCCACCAGATTCTTATTCCTCCTCGTTTGTTATTATTTTTGTATTTTTAACTCTTTCACAATTAAATCTTCCCTTATTTCGCATTTGTATCTTTGACGAAAGGAGAATTGTCCCTCTAGTAGCCCTGAAATCTTACCTCTCTCAAACTCGTTCAGTTGCTCTGCACTTCGCCTCAGTTTTCTTTGAATCATTCCGTATACCCTTAACTTCGTCCCACTGGGGAGCACCACGAGTATGGGGATGAGCAGCCGCCGGATAAGTAAGCGAGATCTCTCTTCCTTGGTGAGTATAGTAATGGTTGGGACTTACCCTCTGCCGGTGGTAGTGCGTGCCTCCTTCAGGAAGGGTCGGGCCGTGGCCGGTGATGGACATTAAGACTCTAACCTCAGCACTCTAGCTGCTGCATCAACCATCACTCAAATGCACCAAACTACTTCGAGCTAAGTCGGCGTGATTTCATTATGAATAACCCTTAACTCGTATACACGCAACTGTTTAAAGTCATCTATAGACATAACTCATGTATATATATTTGAAGCTGAAAAAGCATTCATAGCTTCATTTAGGCTTGGGAAAAAAGTAGTATCATGTTTAGATTCCTACAGCAATGCCTTTAAGGTGTTGGGGTCTTACTTACTGCGAGTGTAAATATTTCTTTGCGTAGTTTTTTCCAACTAATTCAAATTATAAAAACACTGTGATTTTAAACTTTATCCTTAGGAAGTTGTAGTTTGGCAATTTCAATTTTTGGGGGGTTTAGTTAAATAAAAAAGGGCTTAAAGTAATTTTTTTCATACACTGATGTAGATAATTACCATTTACTTGTCCCACTGGGGGCACCACGACTACGTGGATAGGAAGCTACCGGATAACTGAGGGGGTCTAGCTTCCCTGGTGGGTACAATAATGGTATCTGCCTGTGATAGTGCGTGCCTCCTACGGGAGTGGTCGGGCCGTGGCCATTAGGACTCCGGCCTTAGCACTCGAGCTGTCGCAGCGACTGTCACTCACTTGCACCGGACTTCTTTGCGCCAGGCCGAGGTGATTTTGATATGAATTAACATTTACTTATCTTCTGAAATTATGTATGATTTATGGTGTTTCTGCTTTTAGCTATAATTATTTTCTTTGACAAATTAATTCCAGTGAAGGTAAAAGGAATAAAGTCATTTAAAATAGTAAATACGACTTTATGTTGAAACTGCACTCTTCTAGGGGCTATATTGAAATGCTTATCCGTAGCATTCCTTACTTATAGTCAAATAATTCTACCCCTTGGTTGAAGTATCCCTGGCCTTGATTCAAGTATACCTACCCTCACAGATACTTCACCAAAGACTATTCCGCGAAATATACGCGTATGCATATACCTTATGTTTAAGTCAGTTAACAGCATGAGGTGTGTCCTTGTTCTTTAAATCTCAGCTTTTTGCGATGCTAACAAGCAAACGTATGAGAAATTTTTGAAAAAAATCAAACTTCGTTTAAGAATCCCAAGTTTCTTCTGCTGCTAAAACTTTTTTTGCTTTCCCAGTGTCGAAAAGAGCCTATATATTTTTATCCGTTAAAATCGATTTTCCTAGTTTTTTTCTATATAGAAAGATACGAAGCCAACGTAAAGTTTTCTGTGACATTTCTAGAAAGTAAATAAGGAGTATGAAAAAAGTTGGACATCTTTTTTTAAAACTCTCAATCAAAAAATGTGGTTGGCTCTAGAAAGTTCCACGAATATCCAATATGAGAATATTTATATTGATTTTTTCGGAAATTTAAACTTTCACTTCGACGACCTTTATTAGATTGAAAAGAAAGTTCCTAAATAGATTTCTCTAACGTTCAACCTTAACTCAACTATGCTAGAATTTTTCGTTTTATTTTTAAAGAGATTGTGAATAGTTATCACAGAAATATTGTTTGTTTCCATTTTTTTATTTTTACCATTCATAACAGAAATTGAGTGAGAAACAAATTTCTTCTTACAATTCAAAAATAAATTTTAAAATAATTAAAGTCAAAGAAATATAATATACTAGCTGTTTCCTCGACTTCGTGCGCGAAGAATTTGAATTGTTACTTTTTTTAAATTCACGAATGTAAATGTTTCGTTATATGTAGAAAGGGGAAATTAAAAGTTCTGATGGTTGATAATACATAATTGGACGACTAACAGGAGTGTAATGTATATGTGTCTGCTGTTACAGTTAGGTAAATTGTTTATATATGATAACACACTTTTGTATACGACGTTTTTTGTTTCACGTTTTTTTCACCGATGTATAGGTTTAGTGGGCTGGACACAGGCGAACATGCCACATATAGTTACCAACGGAAAAAATATGATTTTTCCAAATGTACGCCTGCCCCTTTGAGTGTCTGACCCTGAGCCTGGCAAATGCTAATTTTAAAGGGAATTGTTACCTTTTGAACTGGGATGGTAAATCCTTCGGTATTATCGGAATGCGTAGAATTTAGCACTCTCACCTCTCACTATGCTAGTCATATCAGTAGCTAGCACGACTTTTGGTCCTAAGTGTGTAATTTGAAACCGTGTGCCATTGCGCAGTCTCGGTACATCGAGGTTACGTATGAATAGTTCTGGTACACCGAATTTTAATCTCAGCTTGTCGGAAGGTATCCCTGGCAATTCTATGTGGTTGAAGAACTCTACAGGATATGATTTTACTTGTTATTGCCCATTACCGTATCTACAGATAGATATTCTGTAATACATCCCTCCATTTGTGAAGCATTTTTTCATTTATCTGACCTAAACTTTCATTAATCAGTGCCAAAATTACCTAATCAACAAACAATCTCTATTCCTCTTATTAGCTTGTAGGGAAGGATAAACCTTGCTTATCAGTTCCTCTGTACTGTGAATAATTTTGGAAAAAGTCCCAATTTAATACACTGTTTGAATGTCTAGCAATAGCCAAATCTACTTGGCAACTGTATCAAGCGCCAAATTCGAATTAGTCCTTTCTTTAGTAAACAAAACGTTGAATTCCGTGTTCATTGGGTTTATGCAATCCTTTCTTTTTAAATCTGTTGAAAAAAAGCTCTTAAAGCATTAAAATGCGAACTGGAACTATTGTAATTAGCTAAATCGTTTGGTTTAGAATTTAACCGCCAGTAATTATCCAAATCGTTTGGTTACAAATTTAACAGCCAAACAAATCTTGGATGTCGATAAAAAGAGAGATAAAGAATTATTTTGGCAAGCTTTCCACTAAATTAGGCTCTTATTTTAAGTAAACATTGAACGATATTTTCCTTTAGTTATAATTAACTTTAGTTTTTAAATTTTAATCCAAAAACTCTTGAAACTATATCATATCTATCATTGGTTTTCTGTCCTGGCGTCTGTTTTTCAGTTATTATTCCACAAATTAATTATTTACTTTTTTTCAGCAAGGTCACGTGATGCTTGACTTTAAAAATAAGTCATTTCAAATGCTTGCACTTTTCTGAAGGATCACGTGTCATTTCATATTGTTTACGCATTCCTTAAGGATCACGTGACAGTTGATTGAAAAATAAAGTAGTAATCTTCATCGCAAATCGCTTGTTAATTACTTAATTGTTATCTGTAATCAAAAATAATGAATTTAACATGATGTCACCTACCCTATGTCCGCTCCTGGGTTTCAATCTACAACTCGGATATTTTTCATCCAAATCGGTTTGGTAGTTTTGCCGTAAATGCGCAGCAAACAGACAGGCACACTTTTGCATTTATTATATTATATGGATATTAATAAAAAATAATCAAAATTTTCAGAAATAAAGGCGAATTAGTTCAAAGTCTAACCGTTGCCTAGCAACGGAGTAGCTATAAATCTTTGTTATTTCAAAATCGTCTGCACGTATTTGAAAATTATGGAACTTTTAAAAATTAATAACAATCGAAGGGAAAATGTAACAGAAATAGAATTGGTATCATTGAAAAGGTAAACATTTGACCTTTAAGATGGTATAAAAATATTTTTTGTCGGGCAATTTGCTACGAAGTTACGGCGGAAAAACGGTTTTGGTTAATTTCTAATTAACTGACTGTTTAATTAACTTTGGGACTTAGAAAAGTTCATAAATGTCTTCCCCTTGTCTTAAATAATAAGTGTACAAAATTTGGTTGAAAACCGTCCATTGGTTTAGAAGGAGATGTGGAACATAGCCACATACATACCCACATACACACATACCCACAATGACTTTTATTTATATTAAGATAGGGGAATGTGGGGTAAAACCAGGTAGATAAGACCTATTGGAGCTAAACTATTCAACTATTTATTTTCACGTTGCAATTTTTACTTTCTCGTATACGAGGTATACAAAGAGAAAGTATTGTAATCGTCAAAAAATTCGAACTCGAGATTTTGACGAATCTCCACGTTTTAGACCTCCCTGAGTCCAAACCAGCGGGAGTGGTCTCCCCTAAACTTTCTCGTATACTTTCTAAGTGGAGATTCGTAGTGGAGATACTTTCTCTTTGTATACTTCGTATACGAGAAAGTAAAACAAAAAAACAAACAAACCTGAAATCAAATATCTGTTGCCACGTTTCAAAAAAATATTACTTTGAAGCAGGCGCGATAAAATAGGCAATGCAATGAATACTAAAGCGAAAATTCTGCTTTGGAATTGAATTCCCAAGAAAACAATTTATACTACCACCACAGTAACAATTGCAAAAGGGCGTGAATAAAAGATTTGCTGAAATAATGATATCGGTTTGATTTACAACAATAAAAAAAAATGTTAACAATTGATGCTTGAAAACATTATTTATTGTTGTAAATAAAATTTACAACAATAACAGATTGCTACCAATACGCATGCGCATGAGAATCGGATTAAAAGAAATTGAATATGCAATTTGAACGTCTCTTTTTGACGGATTTGGCCCAAACTTTTATACGGACCTACATTCATAACGATAAAACTGTGTACCAAATTTTATCCATTTAGCTATTCAAGTTTTTGAGTTATAGCGTTCACATGACCGCGGACATACAAATAGACAGACTTCCCGTTGGCGGATTTTGTCCAGAATTTGATAGAAACCTACAAATTATGTTTAAAGACCACATACCAAAGTTCGTGTCCACAGACAGACATACAGACATAATTCCAAAATTGTGTTTTTCGGACTCAGGGAAAACGTGGAGATCCGTCAAACTCTCGAGTTCGAATTTTTTGACGATTACAATACTTTCTCTTTGTATACTTCGTATACGAGAAAGTAAAAACACAATTTTGGAATTATGTGGGTGTCTGTGAACACGATAACTCAAAAACTATTAGAGCTACGGGTATGAAATTTGGTATGTGGTCTTTAAACATAATTTGTAGGTTTCTATCAAATTTTGGACAAAATCCGTCAACGGGAAGTCTGTCTATTTGTATGTCCGCGGTCATGTGAACGCTATAACTCAAAAACTTGAAAGGCCAGATGGATAAAATTTTATACACAGTTTTATCGTCATAAATGTAGGTCCGTATAAAATTTTGGGCCAAATCCGTCAAAGGGTTGACTTTCTGTCAGTCTGTATAATTTACTTTTGAAGAGAATCCGTTATCTCCACGCGCATGCGTACTGGAAGAACGGAACCGAATTTCATTACGGAGTAGCGAATTACGTCAGTTTGTCCTTAAGCCGGTAAGAGAGGAAAATCGTTACGCATCTCTTTGAATTTCATTCTTTGCCTAAATATTTTTCAATCACTATAATGAAAAACCTTCTGATAGTCATTGGATTCTGGGTAACACTAGGTTCGAATTTTTTTAGCGCACGCTGGGGAAGGGGAAATGCTACCTTTTTGGGGAAGTATACGAGAAAGTTTAGTGGAGAACACTCCCGCTGGTTTATTATTGTTTCGGATTAACGTATTCTATATTGCTTTTCTACAGTTGAAATGTCATTATCGCGAAGAAAAATTAACGGGAAAATCCAAATAATGTATATCTTTTGTTTTGTTTTCAGAACTTTTTCATGTCATTTTGGGCCTTTTGTACTTTCTCGTATACGAAGTATACAAAAAGAAAATATTGTAATCGTCAAAAAAATTCGAACTCGAGATTTTGACGAGTCTTCACGTTTTAGACCTCCCTGAGTCCGAAAAACACAATTTTGAAATTATGTCTGTATGTGTGTCTGTATGTCTGTGTGTGTCTGTGAACACGATAACTCGAAAACTATTAGAGCTACGGGGATGAAATTTGGTATGTGGTCTTTAAACATAATTCGTAGGTTTCTATCAAATTTTGGACAAAATCCGCCAACGGGAAGTCTGTCTGTCTGTATGTCCGAAGTCATGTGAACGCTATAACTTAAAAACTTGAATAGCTAGATGGATAAAATTTGGTACACAGTTTATCATCATAAATGTAGGTCCGTATAAAATTTTGGACCAAATCCGTCAGCGGGTTGACTGTCTGTCGGTCTGTATAATCGCATACTTGTATCTCATAAGCCCTTTGGCTTAGATAAATAAAACTTGATATCGCGGATGCTAACATTAATTATAGATCTGTGCCCAATTTTCATCTCAATCGGTTAAAAAACAGGTGTTCTAATTACATATTTAGTTCAAAATGCGCATTACGACTGTGTGTTGGCGAGCGTTTCGCTTATTTTACTCAAGTGAGTATGTTGGCGTTTGACCTTGGCGGAAATTGTAGCGAGCCGCAAACACGCGCTTCGGAAATTATGGCAATCCCCAACACAAAACTTTGTTTTGACATTCTCCAGATGGACTCCTGTGATTAACCAGAGGTGTAGTGAAATGTTGTGCGATATCTAGAGTAAGATTTCGTACTCAAAAACGTTAAATAAAGTTGTTGTACTTCAGCGCGCGTAAACATTGCGAACATACGCAATTTTTTTGCAAAATATTAAGTTTTTGGGAATTCATAAATTTTATATGTTTCATTGTAAATCACCATTCATAATTTTTTTTTCAAAATAACCAGGCCTTGGGTAAATATCATAAAAATATTTACCTATCAACTGGGTGTTTACCCACCCCACATTACTGGTCATATGCGAGAAAGTTTCGGGGAGGTCACTCCCGCTGGTTTTTCATTTTGTTGTAGCCTTGATTACACGGCAACGCCATGAGCTTTTAAATGTCATTATCGCGAAGAAAAATAAGCGGGAAAATCAAATAATGTGCGTCTTTTGTTTTGTTTTCAGAACTTTTTCATGTCATTGTGGGCGCTTTTTTTATTATTATTTTGTTGAAGTCCTAATTACACGGGCAAAGCCGTGCGTTCGGCAGCGTCTTAACGTGTTTAAGTCTCGCATATTTTACTTGCAGTATTATAATCATTTTGACATTGCAATTTTTTAATATTGTTTCGGATTAAGGTACTCTGTATTGTTTTTCTACAGTTGAAATGTCATTATCGCGAGGAAAAATAAGCGGGAAAATCAATAATGTGTATCTTTTGTTTTGTTTTCAGAACTTTTTCATGTCATTGTGGGCGGTTTTTTTTTTTTTTTTTTCATTTTGTTGAATTCCTGATTCCGAATTTTTAAATAATAGTCACTTTTATGGTAATTTTTCGTAAGGATTTTTTCAAATTATCGCATCTGACGTTCTAACAACTCTATAATTTTCATTTTTTTTCAGCTTATAACTGGAACGTTTCCGTCGAATTCGAAACAAGAAGGCTTAAAATATCTTATTCCGTTTTCTTAAATTAATTTTTCCCTGATCAGTTCAAACAGTTTTTTTGCTAGTGACATTTGACAGCGAGCGTTTTTCTGGACCATCCCAGAATGCATTGTTACAATTTCATTGGTGGTGGTGACCTTCCTCTCAGGAAGTGACGTAATATGCTTTCTACAATCCGATTCCTTCCGGTGGCGTCATTACATTCGTGTCATTATCGAAAATCAGTAATGTGTATCTTATGTTTTGATTTTGTTTTCAAAACTTTTTCGTGTTACTTTGGGCATTTTTTCCCCCATTTTGTTGAAGTACTGATTCCACGGGCAACGCCGTGTGCGTACTGCTAGTAGCCTTAATGTTTTTAACTAATTCCTGCCACTGCTTGTCAGTGGCTTATTATTTTTATTAATTTTAAATACAAATAGTATTTTCGAGGGTAAGAATTAGACAAAGAACGAGCTATTTTAAAGAGGTATTTTACAATTTTCTTTAATTTATGTCTCGCAAAAAAGTAATAAGCCGTACCAGAATGGCGTTACGGCTCCACTACACTCCTAGTGCTGAGAATTTTTTTTACCCAATGTACAAAAAAGCTAGAGGAATATTTTCTACAAGAATTCTTCTAAGAGAGTTGTTTGGTATATCAAAGTGATTTTCCCAGCTTATATATTATCTTTGAAGATTTCATCAAGAAATGCGTTGTTTTATCTAACTTTTTAAGAAGTATATTAAAAAATCATAAAGAACTGTAAGAACTATAAAGACAAAATCTCAAAAAAATTCAAAAACTTCAGAGTCAAGAAGAAATTTAAATACTTTTGCGATATTTGGAACAAAAACAATAAAACTGTTAGAAACAGCATCACATTCTTAAGTTCGGAAAAAATAATGTTCAGAAAGAATTTCATCCAAGTACAAAATTAACAAGTAGAATTTATTCCAAATTTTCATCTGCATTTAATTACAGCGAAGCAGAAAAATGGCAAACGATTAAAAATACATTATAATGCGAATGGGAATCGTAGAAAGGAAAGGAAAACCTCCTTCTCTGTGGGAATTATGACCCAATATTTAATTCATCTGCAAAAAGAAAAAAAATTATTATTATCTTCAATGAATTGTGTTTTCACTTTTCAAGAAATAAATTATTTATTCTAGCAAACCATTTCAAAGTATTGAAGAAATATTACCAACAATATCCTATTTTTTATTTTTTGTATTTTAATTTAATTGGATTAACTTCAGGTTGTCAACGAATTTTTATTAACATTTAGAAGTTTTAAAAGAAGCATATTGTGTTAAGAATGGCGGCGACGTTTCAGAAAATTAAAGAGAAAAATTCTTTATGAATATATTTTTATTTCGAATTTTCTTTTTACTTTATCCCAAATCATTGTCAAAAGATTAATATTTCAACCTTTGCTACGCCATCGAAAGTTTTGGATTAATTAATGTATTTTTCACATTTTGCTGACTGAGGTTTTAAAAAATTTTCAAAAGAATAGAAGTTCTTTGCAAAAAAAGGTTCTTTTCTAATTTCTTTTTAATTAATAGTCATTATTTTAATTTTATTTTTCATAGCCTAAATTGTTGTCTGGAGTTTTCTTTGTTTTCGATGAAGATATATTTTTCAAAATCTGAGCCATATCATTTTATCTATTTACAATTAAGATATCGGACATAGGAGAACCTTCTTGGAAAAGAAAAAAATTAAGAAGAAGGAGGCTCTACTAGCATGCCGCTATTTTTTTTTTTTTTTTTGACCGAATAAGATCGGCAATAGTTTAGTCCATCTTTTGATGGCAATTTTCCTTTCTTTTTTGAAGCGGATTGAAAAGATCTTTGGAATGAATAGGAGATAATAGCCTTTGTACCTGAAAATCCCATAAAACCCCCTTAATCAATCAATCAATCAATTCTTGAAAAAATGCGGTAAAATTAGAATTTTTAACGTCATAAAGTATTATTTGAATGATAAAAAAAATCTTTAACAAATTATGAAATACTCGTAAATATTTGCAAACATTTGTTTTAATCTGTGTGCAGTTGTTGCTGTCTCCGTTTCAGTAATTTAATTCCATGTGTCATAAACTTTAGAACACACATTAGGCTTCTTACTATGAAATGCAACGGAAATATCACCACACTTGGCGAAATTTATATCGAATTTGATATTTCTGAAGACATGTTTGGCGGTCTAGTTAAAGCGACATATATTATTTAGAATTTTGTGGATTCCTTTACATTGGTTATGTTCTAATGAAATCGTTATGGACAGACTCGTAAATGTTATGGTATTTTGTCTTCAAAATATTCATTTGTCTTTAATTAAATTTTAGTAAGTTAGTAAATACTTTCTCTTGTGAGGCTTCGGTAAGGCCCTGTAACTTTGCCTGATTATAGCTTTCACGAATTTGCCACGCCTTTTTTTCTGTTCTGACACATTTAATGAGTTTTTGCCACATCCGGTTGTAAGCCAAGAATGTCAAAGATATCGACGAAGTCTCGGAAAAATTCCGACCTGAAAACGACTCTTAACTGAAAAGAAATAAAAATCTGCATTATGTCGATGTTGGAGTCAGTTGTGAATTCGACATCTACCAATAAAGCAGGAAACACTAACTCTTGTTTAACAAGGAAAACATTTAATAAAGATGCAAAGTGAACAAAGAAAGATTAAAAATGGTTGGATACTCTTATTAGAAATTTCACACATATGAAAATCACATTTGATTCATTTAAATAGCACACATATCTGGAATAAATTAATGAATTGGTAAATTTCCTTATCTGAAAAGTATTAATTTTAAGTCCAGCAGTTATGCATACTCTTGCAAGAATTTTGATTATTTGCATTAAATTTGCTTTGTTTCTTTCATATTCAGAAAGAGAATGGTCCAAAAACATAATTTAATGTCTTAAGCAACATTTACCTGGTATTATGTGTTCAGTTAATTCTATATAACAATTAAGTGCCAAAAAATTACTATCATCACCACCAAAAACCAAAACATTTCCAGAAGAGCAAAAAATTCTGAAAAATTATCAACAGAAGAATCTGGAAGGTCTTTTTGTTGAACAATGCGGACAACTGAAGATTCTTCTTTAGATCGATCAGACATATTGTAAACAAAAGAATCATTTACTTTTTGCATCGAACAAGACAATAAATCATTCTCAAGACGGTCTCTTTTATATTGTGTCTGGATTTCGGTTTCCGTTTCGGCATTTCTATTGATTTCCGAATAATTAGTTTTCTTGTTTCTTTTGATACTCCTTGAACAGTCTCGTTTCTTATGTGTATTTCCGCCACAATTTGACTCAAAATGCTGGATGAGATCGCTGACACTTTTACTATGAGATAAATCTATAGTTTTCTGATTATCGTCGTCACTTGCTTTGCGAGTAAAATTTTCATGAGAAGAAAATTTAACGTGTGAAGTTCTTTCGTGCTCATTTATTGTATGTCCGCTTTTTGTCTCTGTTGCTGGCGATGTGACAATATCAACGTATGTTTCCTCATCTGCAGTTAGTTCTAAATCTTTAGAATATTGTTCCAATCTTTCCTTCTCGATATGGTTGGAAGTTCCGCTGTTTTCAATGCATTGTTTCAGTGATCCGTTTTTCACCATTCTGCAATGTTCCAAGAAGTCGCTTTTATTTATTAGTATACCGATCTGGAAAGGATTTACGCCAAATTTTTTAACTTTAGTTAAACTTTTAGAACAGTCTCTGCGCTCCTTGCCGGAATCTAAAGCAGGAAGATGATCATCACTGCGGAATATTGGATTCAGAACTTTCTCATATTTTTCAGTATCTTCTTCTTCCACCGCCTCAATTTCAAAACATTTTACCCATGTGGGCAATCGATCATTACCAGCCAAATTTCTCGCCAAATCGACTTTGTTATCAAATTTGCAAACTAACGTCTTACAATTTTCGATATTTTTATCACACTTTATGTCCTTTTGGTCGTCGCTTTCTAAATATTCATCCTCTGACGATGAACGGCTATCAAGTAAAATTCTGTCAATTCTTCTGTTGCTATTGTTGTTTTCGTCTGTGTCTGATTCGCAATATGTAGATTCAGTTCGCATTTTTTGCATTAACTCATTTTTTATGCTCCATTCGAACTTGCGAATATCGAGGTTCAAGCAATTCGAATTTTGTTTGGGAATTAAACTGGGATGAAATTCTTCTGAAGACTTGGACATCCTCCTAATGAAGTTATGAGGGAAAATAGAGATGAAATACGACAAACCTGTTTGAAAATTTTAACCTAACTGAGGAGAAACGTTTAAAATACAAAAACGCGACATGAATACTCGTTCTCACGATTTTATTTATTTCGGAAGATAATAATTGAAATTTCTGTCTAAACACGAAGTCGTGTTTACCTCTATTGATTTAATAATATAAATTTCAAATTTGAATAAGTCAAAGGGAAAATAAAGCGTCACATTTCTTGCTGTGTATTTGATGACTAAACTAGTGCATGACCAATTTAATGGCCAACCAGAAAAGAAAAAAATTTTCTTATGCAACCCGCTTTTTTTTTTTTTACGACGCTTTCCGCGCTAAAGTTAAACGCTTAAGCTCCTCAACCAAATAACATAAAGAGTTGGTTTTAGTTTCATTTAACAGAGAAAGGGGTACATTGAAGATTGCAAAAAGAATTTTAGAATTTGGAATTACGGTTTAGTCACAGTCGAGCTGCAAAGTTGGTGAAAATAACGAAAAAGTTTGATGACGTCACAGCGACGTTAAACGCTTATAGATCCGCAACCAAATAACATAGAGAGTTTGGTTTTAGATTCATTTAACAGAGAAAGGTGGACATTGAAAATTGCAAAAAGAATTTTAGAATATGGAATAACGGTTTAGTCACAGTCCAGATGCAAAGTTCGAAAAAAATCATATTTTGATGACGTCATAGCAACCGATGCACGCGAACGCAGAATATCCAAGTACATAAGGCAATTCATTCAACGATCATACGTTCACGTAAAATATTTCTCAAGAATTGTTGAATTGTGACATTTTTCGAGCTTAAGTTAAACGCTTATAGCTCCGCAACCAAATAACATAGAGAATTGGTTTTAGTTTCATTTAACAGAGAAAGTTAGATATTGAAGATTGCAAAAATAGTTTTAGAATTTGTAATTAAAGTTTAGTCATTTAGTCGAGTTGCAACGTTGGTGAAAATCACGAAGAATTTTATATAGAGTCACACTAGACTAATAGTCACTATAGACTATAGAGTTAATAGTCACATACAGCTACTTTAGTCACAGAAAGTCAAAGTTGAGTAAAGTGAGTAAGTCTACGCCCCTCAATCCCAACGGCCGTTTCTCAGAGACACCATCCCGTCGAGTTTTTTTTTTTTTTTAACGATCTAAGACAACTTTGTTCTGCATTCCCTGTGAAAACAGAATCTCTTTTTCACTATCACAATCGGTTTTTTTTAATTAAGTTTTTTTTACAAAAAAAAATCTCAACTGATTGATTTTGACGAATTGAAACGTAATGAAATGGATTACCTAGTCTTAACCCAACTAAGAATCCCTAGGATCAGTTATAATAAGCCACATAAAATCATCAAAGCCGATCTATTTCTGATATTATGAGAGATATACAAAAAAAACCAGTAGATATTAACATAATAAAGTTTATAGGGGCCGACGTACTATCTATAAACTGCGACATGCGTGATTCAAAAATCGTTCAAAGAGCTTTACAGTGCAGACCGTTGGACCTAGAACTACCAACTTTGGCACGTAGTTACTTCTTGAGTAGTAGATACTCACTAAGAAAATGTTGCTCACAATTTTAATTAGGTTTTTAATTACAAATTAATAAAAACTTTAACATTTTTTCCTCAATAACTTCGGAGCATATTATTGCAGAAAAACCATTTTTACATCACTTTAAAATTCAAAAAATTAACTTTTCGGTGATACTAGTTTTAATTCCGTACAATTTTCTCTAATTGTAATAAATTTTTAAAAACATTTTAAGCATATTTTACAAAATGCTTTTCATTGTTTTAGGTACTGCATTTATATACACGCGCGTTGCGATGACATTAAATGCAATTTTTGTGTGCCCGTTGTCGCTGTTATATAATTAAGAGAAATTTTAAAAATAGAGTAAAAATAGACGAATCAAACCTAAAATATTTATCATCCTACGATGTTTCAGACTAGAGGTTCGACAGACCATCATATCTACTCCTTTATTCAATCATTTTACTCATCATAACTGTAACTGCAAAATAAGTAACAACTAAGAAGAAAAGTCTGTAAAATTAACACATTATATTTGTAACGAATTCAGTAACAAAATTGAAACATGATAATAAGATGCAACTTGCTTTTCTTTTTACTGATTACATGGTTTCAAATAATTGATATCAAAGCTAACGGAAATCGAGAAGTTCGAGGTAATGTTCTTCTATCCATCTCATTTATATACTATCAATACTCTAGAAAACTGCTTTAAACACAATTGTACTGAGTAAAATTAAATGAATTCCCATTTCCATTGGGTTTTTTTTCAAAATGCACACACATATGGAAATATAATTGATATTTGACATCAAATAATTGATATCAAAGCTAACGGAAATCGAGAAGTTCGAGGTAATGTTCTTCTATTCATCTCATTCATATACTATCAATACTCTAGAAAACTGCTTGAAACACAATTGTACTGAGTAAAATTAAATGAACCCCGATTTCCATTGATTTTTTCAAAATGCACACACATATAAAATGTTGATTATTCATTAAATAAAACCTTGAAAAAATTGACAGCATTTTCTTTTATAAAAATCCAAATCTCCAAAATTATATATTTCTTTTGTCTAGCAATGAAAGTGTCTGAGTCAATTTCTTATATACAATGAGAACGAATTTCAGCAACAGGAGTTGGATTATTTGATATTTTTCTCCTAGAGTAATTTTAAATTGTTATAAATATATTTAGTTTTCTAGTGTATTGCAATCAATTGGAATTTATCGATTTTAGTATTCATATAATTGCCTAAATCTATTGTCATAAATGCTAAAAATAAATTAACACATAAAAGTTAATAATATATCTCAATGTGTGATTACCTTTCTCTCGCTAATTACCTGGAAATGAAAATACGAAAACATGCATGCAAAGCATGAATAACCGACTGTCAGGCATTGCAAATAAATCTCTCGGCCGTTCCAAAATTAGTGATTGTCGTTCACTCTGGAACGAATCCGCGGATCCGGCTCCTCAAAAGGAACAATCGGATTCGATTCCGACCAAAAGGAACGAATCTGCGGATTCAGATTCCACAATCCGCGGAATCGGGTTCATGAATCTGCAGATTCGGATTTATGAATCCCCGGAATCGGATTTACTGATTCCGAGGCATCATGAATCCGATTCAGAATCACTGATTCGGATCCATAATCTTAGAAGAGGATTTGTTTCGTTCTGGAATGAACGATACATCATTTGGGGTCATGGATGCAGATAAGTTTCTTCACGAGGAGCAGGAAAGGATGGTAAGATTCGGTTGATAAGCGATCGGCTACGCTGTACATACAGATCGATTTCTGAGGTTGTTTACAAAGGAACCAGTAGAATAGTTGGTTTCATCAATGATTCATTTGATATTGCTTGAGAAGTAAAAGAATTACTAGTAAAAAGAAGATGCGAGTAAAAAGAATTCATAATAATTATAATTGAAAATAATTATAATTTTTTCTTAACTCAAGATTTCAATATCAAAAATTATTTCATTAGTTGAATCTCGGTACATTCATAAATAGATTTGATAAAAACTATTTAAGAGAAAAATTTGAATCTGTACTTAGTCAAGAATTTTTGGTAAAAAGTTTAAGATAAGTCAACAAATAGGCACGCATTTTTGAAATTATTAAGAAATAATATTTTTTCCATGTGAGTAATTTAAAGTCATCGAAATTTTTTGTATACCTTTTGGTTTTGAACACTTCATTTAAGTATGCCATCCTCAGCACAAGCTTCCGTGGCAAGGTCGGTAGAACGCTATGTTTCGAGCCACGCTGACACGGGTTTGAATCTCAGCAGGCATAGTCATTGCAAGACAGTGTTTTCGGAATTTTAATCTCGGATAATGTCTTTAAAAAGTTATTTTATAATATATATTCAGTATTTTATTTTATTTTACTCTTTATTTCCAAACCTGATTTATTATTAGATAAATTTTAAATAATTCCTATTCTAAGTTCTCCCGTACTTATACATAAGTTTAAGGAATAATTTAATAATTAATAATTTTTTTGCCTTGCCCTGTATATTTAAACGGCATCTATAGTTTGCTCAAAATTTAAATTAATTCAGCTGACAGGAATTTACTAAAAAATTACATTTTGTTAATATAGTTAATAACAGATTTTAACAGCAGTGGATCTTTGATAACTGCAAAAGTTCTTTTATATTCCTTGATGATGAATAAAAGTTTTTTTACTGTATAGAGCTCATTAGGATTAGGTGACTTTATATTTAATTAGAAAGAAATCTGAGCTGAAATTTCATTACTGAACGCTTCCGTAAATATATTGTTTCCAACAAATTAATGACATTCATGGGAAGTCCTAACCAGATAATAGAAATCAAAAGCGGCTCAAGATACTGAAGATTCTTGCAAAGTTTCATTAAATTCACTAACGAAATTTTAAATAATTAACAGAAATGTTAATTAAAAATATAATTAGTTATTAAAATTATCATAAATATAATTAATTATAATTATGAATCAAAATTATTCATTAAAATATCAATAAAATTAATTATCTAATTAAAATTATAATGTTGTTAATTATGTTTCATAATTATATTAAAATACAAGTTCAATAATAAAGATTATTACAATAATTATGGACAATAAATCCATTTACGTTTCGGAGTCGGAACGAATCCGCGGATCCGGATCCGCAGTCGGACTCGGATCCATGGATCCGACTCCACGAAAGGAACGAATCTGACACATCACTATCCAAAATAAGGAGCTGCTTTCATATACAGCATCACTGGCGATAATCTTGTATTGGCGACATTTTGTCGCCTAACCGAACATCATATCGTTAAGTGACCAAAACAAAATATCGCCAAAGGGTTCCTATATTAAAACTGTGGGAAAAAGTCACCAATACAAAATTATCGCCAGTGATAGCGTATATCAAAGCTGTACCCAAAATAAGCTTTGTTACAGCATACCTCATGCTTTGAAACCACCCATCAGTTTGTGGTAAGGCTCAGTATCGGAAGCGAAAGAATTAAAGGGTCCAACTCCACATACTAAGCTGCCAAAGGAATGAAGCACAAGCTTTCCGGAGGGAAATATTTGAAAGCAAATAAAATATAAACGTAATTAAAGGATATTCACTGAAATACATGACATCATTCTCGACATGAAAAATAGATGTTCAAACTAATTATTGAGATGAAGGCTGGTTTAAGAACAGTAAATTGAAAATAAACGAAGATAGAGAAGGATTTGATTCGAGTATTGTTATTCTCGATATCACTCCTTCCAAACACGTCCTTCTATAATGATTCCAGACTAAGAACAATATAAAACTCATTTTTATTTTAGCCAGTAATTAGCTTCTAGGAATAAAGTAATTAGAAATACTTCTAATTTCTTACAAAGGAAATAATTTTGTTTTGTTAATCAATCTTTCTGAAAAAAAAAAGATTACGCACTTTCTATGTCGCTATATGAAGTGAAAATCTTATTAACCGTGACAGCCAAATACGCATATGAATATAAAATCGGCATTTTTAAAAATTATAATTATTTAATTTTAGAACTTTTTTACTTTAACCGAATTATTATATTTTTAAAATATAATCTTTCATTAATCTAATGTTAAAATTACCCGTTTTCGAATGTTTACAAACCTGGTTGAGGGCCGCGGTGGCCTAGTGGTAAGGTCTCGGCTTCGAGGGTTCCAGGTTCAAAACCCGATTCCACTGAAGATTCGCCTGTATGTGAGCCTGTTGCACGTTAAATTGTAGAAGCTCAGGTGTCGTCCTCGTCATCTGACCATGGTTCAAACTTACGAGGACCGATTTAAAATAGCCCTTGTGTTGCTTCAAAACATTGCATTAATATAGCTAAACTAAACCAAACCTGTCTGTGAAAGATTTTATAAAATTCATGCATTTACATATGATTAGATACCAAACAGGTAACTATATTTATTAGTTGTTACATATATTATTATCACACTGTAATTAAACTATTAATGTATGAATTATAACGCAATTATAATTATTAAAACTCCTAAAGTACTTAATTTAATTAGAAAAATCACGAAATGTATAAAAATTTACGAAGTCGGTTAAGTGTTATGTAATTAAAGGACATGTCGTCCGCATCCATGACTGTATTAGAATTCCTGTAGTCTTAGGATTAAAACAAAATTCCTATTTCATTGTACTTTTAACAACAGTTTTTGCATTTTCAAATTTTTCATACGTATTTAGCATATGTGTTTTTAATCAACCGAAGCGGAAAAAGTTCAAAAATCTTCAATCTAACTAATTTAACGTTCGTTTTCTATATTTCAGGAACAAGTCTTGATGAAATCTCAAAAATATTTAGAGTCAGAAGTTTATACGAAACTGACGAATCCTCCGACATTAAGCCTGAAAATAAAATAAAACAGATTTTGAAAGAAAGAAAACGTAATGGAACATCTATTGTTAAAACGTCGCAATCTGCGCACAGAAATTCGGGATGTTATCATCAAACTGATATGCCACTTATAAAATTGTTGAAAGAGCATGGTCTTAATCTGGACGAAAAATACATAGAAAGTACAGAAATATCTGGATGGCGCATTGTAGGCTCAGACACACACCCATCCAAATTATATTTTGAAGCGGTATTAAATGTTAAGAAACTTCTATTTTCGAAGCCAAATTCTCAGCGGAGTAAAAAGAAGTTCCATATCAAGAAAGGCGAAGACATGGCGGTTCTTTTCAGTTCCAAAGCTGCTTATTTTGAAACCATGGAAAGTGCGAGCTTAATGATCACTGTTAAAAACTTCTATAAGAAGCAGAAATCCAAAATCAAAGTAATTCTTGAAATCAACAGTGGTCCACACTTGGAAGAAAGTAACATCAGGAAACTCCGATCTAATGATGGAATCTTCGACAGATTGTTCCAACGAGACAAAAGAAGACCAAAATCCTTGAAGTTCCAAAAATTCAAATCGAGAAGCATTTATTTGGGTATGGCCTTTGCTTCCACTGCAAGCATCCTCTGCGGATTGAGCTTCGTATTGAAAAAACGAAGTCTTCTCCAAATGGACAAAAAGCAGAAGTATTACAGGAACAAAGGCTGGTGGATGGCACATTCGCTTATGATGGTTGGCGAAATTTTGCACTTCGTCGCCTTCTTCTTCGCGCCAGCAGTTCTAGTATGCCTGCTGCAGATGCTGATGATTCTAGTAACGGCGTTTGCATCTTCCAGTATCTTAGGAGAAAAGTTGAACAAATACTGGAAGCTGGCCTTTGCAACATCTCTAGGTGGATGTCTAGTAATTATTGTCCATGTTCCCAAAGAGCCTCATATTTACAACATCGAAACCTTCTTATACATGGTAACTGCACCAATGTTCGTTGCATACAATCTTATTCTTTTTTTCATCACAGTCATCATGATGCGTTTCTTGATACCGAAATGGGGACAAATAAACTCATTGGCTTTCACTGTCCAAAGCGCCATTTTCGGATCGATAATAGTTGTGGCATTGAAAGGTGTTCTTCTCGTTTTCACCGACAAAATATTTCATTGGCTGCCACTGACTTGTCTTTTGATAGTTGTCATTTGCCTTCTGCTGCAGTTCGAATACCTGAATACAGCTCTCCGTTTCTATAACACACTGGTTGTGACCACACAATATTATGTTTTGTATTCTGCGCTTGTAATAATATCGTTGTCTTTGCTCTTTGAGGTTTGGAATGTGAGCAGTGAGGAATCGATTATGATAGTTCTTTTAGGATTTTTTACAACAGCAATGGGAGTAGTGATATTTGCAGTATTTCAAGAAGATAATGCCACATTTGATTTTTCAAAACTTTTTGTTGGACCTGATGAGACACAATGAATATAAATTGGAACGGCATAGTGCCCATTTAAAACTTTATCTCGCATGATAATTGAATAAATTTTCGAAATCCAAGTTTGCTTCAAAGCATAGCAAAATACTCTTCTTCTTAATATTTAATTTTTATATTAACTATGAAAAATAAAACGATTATTAGTATTTTGAATAAATGCAACTGCAATTCAGTTTTTGTTTGTATGTAAAGAGAACAATACATGCAAAGTACACCTTTTTATATATTGAAATAATTTAGAGAGTTAAAAAAGGAATTAAGGGTGGAAATAGGAAAAATATATCGATTATTACAGGTAATAAAAATTACAGGTGTAATTGGCAGGTAATAAAAATTGCAGGTGTAATTGGCAGGTAATTTTTATAAGGATTTCAGTTATGAGAATCAAAGAGAGTGGAAGAGAATGCAACAGATGCGACCTTCCCAACGATGTGTTAAAAAGTAGCTTAGGTTAAAAAGTAGTTGATGCAAGAGGTTGAAAATCACTTTTCAGCCCCTAACTTTTAAGCAACTGCAGCTATTGAAAAACTTCCAATACAAAAGTTGTTTGTTATGATGAGATGATAATTCGCCCAATTCAAATGATCTTTATATCTTCAATAGTAAGGGAACTGTCGAGAAAGGAAAATTTCAGCTCATTATTGTCACCATTCCCAACCTCTTTCAGCTGGATGGTCCACATATGAATTCGGCTGAGGTTTCCACCCTCTCTACAACATATTACTTGCCAGTTTAAATCCAATTAACATTACGCTAGTTATTTTGTTCTAAGATAACATGGGACAGAGAGTTGGAAAGCACTCTCTAGTGCTTCACAGGTTGAGTTCCCAGAATACACTAAATAGCGATTTATACTTGTCTAGTTGTGTTCTATAACCACTTTGTTATGTAACTACTATGAGTTTTGAACCACCCTGTAGATTCAATTTACAGGCTTCATTTTATTTTACAGAATACGAGTTTATGGTTTTTGCATGCAACAGATTTTAATAATATAATGTTTACATATTTTGTTTCTAAATTTTTAATGAAGAAAATTATAGAAGTTCCTTCTTTCTCAAACCAATTTTAATATACTACAAATTTAAAAGACAAACAATGATCAGAAATGAGGCACAGCATTTTGTACTCAATGTGGTTTATTTTCATTTATCTTAAAATTGTAAAGAAAACTCAACATACATTTTTACAGCATACACTCTTTTACAAAATAAGTTAATTACTCTCGCTGACAGGTATATAAAATGAAACTATCTTTTTTCGCATTTTTAGTTTTCTTTCAGTATATTCAGTTTCAATCATGGATAGCAAAGCATCATCTTCTGTATAATCTTCGCACGTTTCTGGAGCTGGAAATCCTTAAAAATAAAATGAAAACAGTAAATAAAATTTTAATTTAACTAAAGTTCAAATTTTTATTTTGGGGCAGAAAAACTTTTGCAAGCTCAATTGCATCCAAAGAATTTTGCTGCAACCCCAAAATTGGTAAACAAGTGAGAAAATGACACCTTAATGAATGATAAATAAAAAGAAATTAAATTTTTGCATTCATATGTCAAATTTGACTCAATATTTTGAATGATGCATCATTTTGATATTCTCATTAAATTTCAATAGTTAATTAAAATAAAAAAAACTACATAATTGCAAAAAGTTTGGATAAATTTTTAGGAATCAACCAACTACTATATTTTTCAGATACAAAAGCACTAAAATAAGCCTTTACACTCGCATGTAAACAATTATGTATATAATTACTTATCCAAGAGGAAAGATATTGATTGAAAATATTTATTCAGCAAATTCCAAATATTTTTTTTTTAATCCGATATATTATTTCTGACTTAAGAAAATCTGCTTAGGAACTGAAGAATATAAAAATCCCAGTCAGCAAGCCATAAGGCAAAGGCCGATTCCTTTTGTTTGGAGATATAAGGAAAAGAACATTTTGTCTTGTATTTTCATTATGGTTGCAGCTGCAAGAATGAAAGAGGGTGAAAGAGACTGCAAATGACGTGAGCTTTCAATCAAGGTGTAACATGCATAGGTTAAAAAGTAATTTTAATTTAGAGGAGGGCAAAAAATCACATTTCAGTTCATAACTTCTAAGCAATTGCAACTATAAAAAAACTTTAAATACAAAAATTGTTCGATATGATAAGGCCTAATTTGAATTTTCTTTCTGTATTCAACTGGAAAGGAATTACGGGTAAATGAAAATTTCAACCTCCCACCATTTCCGCTCCCTTTGAGCTGGATAGCTTATCTACGAAATCGCCCAAGATTTTCGCTATCCTTACAACATATCCAAAGCTGGTTAAAATGAAATCAAAATTATTCCAGTTGTCGTGTTCGCAAGATAACATGAGCAAGAACGTATATATATATATATATATATATATATATATATATATATATATATATATA
>BGPR01000442.1:326979-388783 GCA_013235015.1 Araneus ventricosus
ATATATATATATATATATATATATATATATATATATATATATATATAAACTTTTGAACGAAGGGTGGTTTGGTGCTCTAAGGGTTAAGATCGGTGAAGATCTGCAGAAATTTTCTGGAAGTCATGCCATGAGAACCATTGCAATAGGTAGACTTCCTGTAAGGAATCTACCTAAAAGAAAAAGGCAGTCTGATAGTTTCTGGGTTGCAACTGAGTTCACAATCCACAATTTCAGGAATCCCATGTAAGAAACCTCTAAATGCTTGCTTATTTAACAAAATATATTCAATAAAAAATATTACTATTTTTTTCATTGAAGCTCGAAATTATCAGGAGAAAATCTGTTGTGTATCTAAAACTTTAACAGTACATTTATTTCAGAAACTTGTTAAAGGGAGTGGGGGGGGGACAAATATATCTTGTTAGTGATCACAATAACAAACATAATACTAGGTTAATGAAAATAAAGTATTGAGAATTTATGACATTAACAACATCTTTTAACATATTTATAACAATCAAAATTGAAAGAAACTCGAGAGCAATACAAAATGTTACTAAAAACAAGGAGAAAATACCTTTGTTCCAAGATTTATTTTCAAGAGCTGAAGCAAACACGTGGTCATTTGTCAAAATTTGATACCTTCCCTCTTTCCCACAATCTGGATCAGCCGATGATGGCATTGGGAATATACCTAGTAAGAGAATGATACTGCTAAACACTATTCCACTGTAAAGTACACAGGTAAGTTTTAGAGAAGAGACTCTTAGAATCTAAGTCTCTAAAGTGAACTTTTAAACAGAAGAAATATTTCAATTATTTAAAAATCCAATGGATTAATTTAGAAGAAAAAGAACATCCTTTCTATACATACCAATATGTCACCTTTTTACAAAAAACAACTAAAATACCAGACATTTCCCAAATAATGCTATGAACTGAATTATTAACCCTGGAATGCAAAGATGAATTCAGTTTGTTGCTATAAGATTTGTATATTTTATAGGTGTTGAGGTATTTGATTGAACATTGAAAATAAACAGTAACAATTTTTATTTATTAAAATACACTTTTATACAGCTTTACATGGGTAATTTAATTACATTAATAATTAGCTAATAATTCCAAGCTGCAACATGAGGGGAATGATCCTGCACCAGTTGTCAAATATTATATTCCTGTTTGACTTCTTAACCATTTCAACTAATTTGTTATCTATATATTTCGCTTCTTTTTCAATAAATAATTAAAAATTTTAAATGGAAACCAATACCAAGAACTAAATAAATAAGAGGGAAAAAACAGCCGATTTTATCCGATACAAAAAAAAAGTGTAATTTAGACTGCAAATTCTGGTTTTGTTTCTTTTTTGAACCCTGATTATTTTACTTCACTAATCAGTTCTGGACAGACAAGAATTGGTTGAAAACTAAGAGTAGATAGGAGTTTATTAACAATTAGAAAATCACACGTCATTGTATGACGGGTGAAAAGTGCCTCTTCATTCGAGATATTTCCCATCAAATTTGACGTGTTTAAATAGATATATATGCAAGATAAATGTTTAACATTGGTTGAAAACAAATAAATTAAACATATGTTTTATGACAGGAAATATATATTTTTATTTACATATTTCTTTATTCAAAAAAACCTCTTGGTAAACAATATTCCGTGTGAAGTATTTTTCGTTGTTTAACAATTTTCCTTGTACTCCAGATGTCTTTGTGTAAATTTTAATATTGCCAAAATATATTATCAAATTATATCATCACAATTGCAATAGATAATCAGATGCATCGTGGCGTCGAAACTATATCACACGCATGATATACCACTCACACGATTTATTACTTTATATTAAAAAACGGAAATTAATTTGAAATATATGATTAATATCATTTAAAATTTCTTGGAAACTATGATCACAGCGAGGTAAATTTTATATCACTCGATAGCAAATTTTATTTCACTATTTTAGAGCTATTAAATTTGAAATTAGAGCGACAATTACTTTTTAAAATTTAAAATTACTGAAATTTAGGTTTTCTAAGAATGAAATAATGCTGTTTAGTCTTGCAGTGCTATGGCGTGAATTTTATTGTTGGTGATGTAGAGCGTTTCCGGATCAGTGAGACAGCTCTGGGCTATTATATTAGTAATGCATATTTAATTAAAAATATGTGTACAGTAAACTCTCGATTATCCAGCATTCAAGTATCCGAAAAGCTCAACTAACTGGAAAAATTAGAAAATGAGTTTTTCTAAAAAACTTACATCTGCGCGCCAAAATTTAGCACGTGCTGTTCCATTCACGCGGACAATTTATTTCTGGAATGCAACGTCCGTTCCCACATGGAGGAGCGTAGAAGGAAAAAACAAACAAACAATATACAGTACTGTGATTTACACAGACTTGTTTTATGGGTTGGGTTCAAAAGCAAAAGTGAGAACCAAAAAAATAATAATTATAATAATAAAAGGTCCTCACCTTCGCCGAAAAACAAGACCTAAAAACAAAATTGACAAAAAAAAGGCAAAGAGACAGAATCGGTAAAAAAAAAAAAGCTCATGGGGAGATACTCCAGATTGGTAAGTCTCTTTCTTTTCCTTTATTTATTTACTCTCCAAATATCGGCAGATGTTGATTCCGATTACGTAATATCAAGAACAGGAGAATAGGAGGCGCGCATATTGCACAATAACCCTTGCAATCTTCTAAAAGATAATTAGTTTTGATATTCAATCTGGGATTTGTTTATGATCACTTAAAAGAGTTTTATTATGCTTGCTGAGTAGAATATTTTTCAGTTTCGTCAGCTATTTTTATATGTTTATATTTTTAAAATCTATATATTTACGGTAAAAATTCGGCTACAGATAATATTTTTTTTTTAAATCATCAATGTTAAATTAAAATCTTCATATGTTTTGTAAATACAATATTATGGAAGATACAGAAGCATTATATTTAATGCACATTTCAAAAAGACAAAAACAAATTATTTGGCCGAAAAAATCTTTAAAAAAAAGGCTACAATTTACTCACCCCCCCCCCCCCCCCCATTTTTCCCGTCACACTCAACTATCCGGACTTTTCAGGTATCCGGAAATCGGAGTCTCCCGAGCATGCCGGTTAGTTAAGCTTTTACTGTAAATAGATAATATAAAGCACTTACCATGGATTCTTCTCAAAGAATGACCATAGGGATATCTTATTCTGTTTTCTCTGAATTTTACTTTACTCTTCCTTTTCTTCTTTTGTCTTTGTCTTAATAGCCAGAACTTATAGAAACTTAAATACCTAAGAAAATGGAAATAGAATTAATAAATGACTTTTAACTTACCCTTATATTTTTATAGCAGAAATTTTTTCTGCATATAACTATACATTTTGATAGTAATCTTAAAAATTATTGCATCAGAATTTCACTAATTGGCAGATTTTAGAAACTGAAAATGACCAGAATTAAAATAACTAAACTAAAACTAAATAGAAATAAATATTTTATCAAAAATATATAGCCTTTCATCTTCTGGCTGCATGATACTACAACAGTTTTAATTAGATATGGGCTATTCAATTTTCGATGAAATATTTTTCAAAAATTAATTGTTAACAAACACTACAATTTAGCCTCAGTTTGATTTTATTAAAAGAACATATTTCAGAACATTTTACAGTGTTAAAACAGTTTATATTTTATCAATTTTCAATCATAAAAATTCGAATGAAATAAATGCAAGCAGTTTATAATATAGTAAGCCAAATATTTTATTTAAGCAGTTTATTATAAAGTATATCAAATATTTTTCTTGTTTCACCAATAATAATTAAGTTTGTACTTACATAGGACTGTAATACATCTTTTGTACTATTTCCATCCATCGCAAAAGATTTTCTTTGGCAGTAGCTTGAACAGCTTCATTAACAGGACTCGTAAAATCATGAAAAAGGATGATACTTTGATCTAAAGGAGCTTTTGAAAATATAATTTTCTCACTGTCTGATGGATAATAGATCTAAAAATAGAAAAATATCAAATTCATTTTTTAATTCGAATAATCAACTAAAAATCATTAAAATTATTTAAAACCAATTAAACCAGATATGATTAATCCTGTTACTTTTTCTATAAGAATGATCCTTCAAAATAAAACTGTAAAGGTCAAATAGCACTAATTCTGAAATAAAGATAATTAAAAAATTAATAGATTAGATTTCAATCTAGATAACTTAGGAATTTTGAGATATTAGAAACATTACATGAAAATAAACCATTTTAAAAGAAGCAATTTAATCAAATATACTTTAAGTTTATTACAACAAGTACATTTATTACATTGAAAAAAAGAACTCAATTGCAAATATATATATATATATATATATATATATATATATTAATTAAGTTTAACTATCTTTCTCTCAGCCTGTTCTTTCTCTATAGCAATTTTACATCATAAATCCCACATGACAAAATAATTGAATTATTCTTGTTTAAAAAAAAATCCATAAAACAGATTATGTTTAAAAATATTTTCTTTGCCTCATTTCAAAGTGCTATTTAAACATGACATTTAAATAATTCATAGTCATGCTATAAGAAAACTTTTACATTGAATTGGATCTAAAATTTGACACTTGTCCATAATTTTGACATAAATCATATTAAATTAGCTCCTATTTTTTTAAGTTTTGGATTCACATACACACAGGTAAATAAACAGTCTATCCTTTGACATATTTAGTCGAAAATTTGATGTAGATCTGCTATTCAGAGGTAAACACTACATGTCAAATTTCAATCACTCATGCAGTACACTTTTTAATTCTCAAATATCAACTATGAACACATTCATGTATTAGTAACGAAAAGCTAAGAAAATGTGCCTTACTGCAATGATAATTAAAATTAAAAAAAAAAAAAACTAAGTAGCCAATTTTACTTCTTAATTAAAGCTGTGTTACCATTTGGTTATCTCCCCAGGAAAAGTTGATAAAGAAAATAGAACATGCAGTACACTCTTTTCTGTTCTCAAATATCAACTGTGCACAATGTGCATGTATTAGTGATAAAAAGCTAGGCAAAATGTGCCTTAGTACAATGATAATTAAAATTTTTTAAAAAACCAAGTAGCCGATTCTATTGCTTAATTAAAGCTGTGTTGCCATTTGGTTATATTCCCAAGGAAAAGTTGATAAAGAAAACAGAAAAATTTACTTTTGACTAATCAAAAATCTTAAACTAAGAGTAAAAAGAACTAACAATATTATTGATTGATCTAGTAAAAAGAGAAATCTTTTTTTTTTTTTGGATTTATTAAATCAATGCTTAAACACTAAACTAGATCTAAACAGTGGCACAGAATCACAGACGGAAAGTTAACGCTCATGATAGCAGCAAACTCCAGCTTGACTTTCCCTACATTCCATAGCAATTATAAGCTTAACACTGTTTGTGTTTGCCTCGCACAACTGAAAGCACCCATGCACTTAATTCTGTTGAAGTCTATCCTTGGCCTTTCTCACATGAAAATCTTCTCTCCTTATACACTTGGGCAAAGCTCTCATTGTCCCAGGGAAACATGCATTCTGCAGCATAACAGAACATACTCATTGTCACAAACTGGTCAGTCTATTTTTGGTTGGCTGGCATAGATAATTTAGATAGGTGTTCAGTGTGAGACATTATATCTGAAGCTAATCTATCACTTTCAGCCCTATGCATCACTGCTGCATGTAGTAATTTAAACACCCAAAACACTAGAAAAGCGTCAAAGAATTTGCTTAGATTAACAGTTTAATTTAGTTCAGTTATATTTACTTCCTGTTTTGAAGCAACATGAGGGCTATTTTGGGACAGACCTATAATTCTGAACCATGGTCAGATGACAAGGATGACACCTGTACCCTCCCCAAAAGGGAGCATATTTGGCTCCGATGGATTTAACATGCACCAGGTCCGCTTACATGGTGGCTCTTTGGTGGAATGGGGTTTTGGATCTGGAACCCTCTGGGCCTGAAGCCAAGACCTTACCACCAGGTAACCACTGGCAGAAATTGGTAATCTAACCAAATCTCGTTACAGATTAAGAGAGAGCAGACAAAAGAAAATAGTCTGAAAGCAATTTTTCTGACACCTTAATTAATAATAACTATTTTTTTCTCTTTTTAAGGCACTTTCACACACTTAAAAATGAGTAAACAGTAAAAATGAGTTTTACCTGCATACAAGGTTCAAAGGAGACTAATAACTTTTTAGTTGCAACTAATGACAAAACTTCAGGTACTATTACTTCTAGAGTCAGTTTAGGACACTGGCTGATATTAAATCGTTTCAGAGAAGGACAATAACTAATCTGAAACATCTTTAAAATCCGACATGCCTGAACTGAAAAGTAATATATATATAAGATAATGTAATAAATTAGCAAAACCAAATTATCATTACCAAAATAGTTCATTAAAAAGCTTTGCAAAAGTTTTTAGTTATACATAGAACCCAATAAAGAGGTTGTCAAATTGTTTTAATTAAATTTATTTTTTAATATCCAATCCATACATTTCATTTTAAAGGATTCTTTTTTGGTAATATTTATACCAATTAATAAAACTGCCTTTTGCATAGAAAAAAATAACATTAACATTGGGGTTGGGACCCATATTTCTTCACTGGTTTGGATTCTTTTTATATTCTGAAAAGAATTAAAATTGCATACATGTACTGTCATTAACACTAATGAATTTTACCAGGGTTTCTTTAAATTTGGGTTCCAATCACAAATGGGGCCATATAAACAAACTTTTTAAAAGAATGGAAACAACACATAGCTTTATCTTTAACATCAATGCATTTCCATCAGGAACAGCTAAAATTATGGGTCTCAACCCCAAATGGGGTCACATATATAAATTTTAGAGCTCTGAAAACATTGATAACTTTGCACTTTCATCAGGTTCTTCAATTCAGAAAACAAAAGTGAGTCATCATGATTTGAAACATTTCATGAAAATTCCCTAAGAAATTTAAATAGACATATTTTTATTATTATTGATTACTAGTTCATTTGCCTATTTTACTTTTTGTCATATACATATGACTGGACATATAAAATTTTTGCAGCATCGATGGGATCACAACATTTCCCCCTATCAAAAATGGATCACAAAGTAGGAGCAACCAAAATGGTTTCCCCAATTCAAAAAGGGTCGAAAAAGTTTATATATAGGATGTATATGAAATCCACCAACAAACATGGAAAGGTGATCCACACACATCCAGGCAAACAAAAAATGCAATGAAACATGGAGTTGCAAATGCTGCTGAATGGATCAAAATCATAAAAATGCATCTGTAAAGTACAGGGTGTCCGAAATGTACCTTTACAATTTTAGACTTTAATAGCTTCACAACTATACTAGATAATAACAAACGGTCTACAATATGTGATAAGTTAACTCATAAAGTTTTTTTTTTTTTTTTTTTGTATTCCAGTAAATGCAGATTTGATGAAAAATGTGGACGCCATAGGAGAAAGTTCAGTGTGTAGCCTGGCTCATAGAGACAAAGTGCGATACCCAAATGCAAAGTTAGTGTCTGAAACAGATGGATGACCTGTCCTTTGTTTATGGAGAACACTATCTGTTTCAATAAATGATGCATAACATGACCGAATAGTTAGTCGGGATGGTGGTTCCCTTCCATACTGTGTCCCAAAGTTCCGTTGCTCTTTGGCATCGGACTTTGTCACTATGAACCAGGCTACACACTGAGCTTTCTCCTGTGTCATCCACATTTTTCATCAAATCTGTGTCTGCTGGAAAACAAAAAAAAACTTTATGAGTTAACTTGTCATATGTTGAAGACCGTTTGTTATTATCTAGTATAGTTTTGAAGTTATTAAAGTCTAAAGTTGTAAAGATACATTTTGGACACCCTGTATGACATAGCTAGGAGTTGTCAGACATTAACCCCTTGATTTTCTTCTTCTGGGGACTCCTGAAATCACTCATTTCTGAGATAACAGTGGAGATATTGGAAGATCTGACAGCAAGGATCATGACTGCTGCAGCAAAAATCCAGGAAACACCTGGAAAGTCAACCAGTCGTTTCTATGTACAATGACTCCGCAAGTACTACTTTCAACAACTGTTGTAACAATTTTTTTTTTCATGTGTGTGTGTATTGCGAGCTGTGTTGTACCAATTCTGTCCAATAAATGTTTTCTGTACATTTTGTTTATTCCCCCCTCAAACTTCATAGATGCATATTCATGATTTTCACTTTTTCAATGTCATTTGAAACCACGTGTTCCCTTTTTTTTTTTTTTCCTCATTTTGATGTGTACTATCACCCTCTAAGTTTGTCAGTGGATTTCATATACACCCTGTATAGCGAAATTTGGCTAATTCAAACCTTTATAATTCAAATTCATAATCAAGTTAAATTTTTTCTCTTCTCTCTTGAATTTTTTATTAATATGGTAAAATATCATATGTAATTTGAATTTATTTTGGTTAATTCGAAGTAAAAACTAAAAATCATAAATTATTTTTCTAACACTCTTAATTCTTTCAAGAACTTTACTGTTGTACAATGTAATCAACCAAAAAAGCAATAAAAAAATTTCACTTTTAAAAAATGTTCTACATGTTAGATGTGAAGTGCACTGTCTACTTTGAAGTTTTATAGTATAATCTTTGTATTCAAAGTCCTGTACGTAGTTTGTTTATTAAAATTATTAATTTTAAAATTATCATATTTTTAAGCCCTTATTTATTGATATTACTTACTGTATGCATAATCAATGATATGTTATTTATTAAACTCTTACATATTAAAGACAAATCTTTACTGCCATTTTTAGTTTTAAAATTATAATTTACTCTTGCTTCCATCACATTTAGACTCAATTTTTCATAATTTGAATTTTTGTACAAATCAGATTTTCATTGTAGTTCATCTTTGAATTAGCCAAGTTGCAGGGTAATTTATGCCTTTTTTATTTACATACATAATCAAGTTATAAACAGAACAAAGCAGAATGCATATAAGGAAAATATAATAATTTTTCTAAAAAAGAAAATGCATGAGTATTTCAGGCAAGTAAGAAAGATGACTGCGCATACCAAATTACTTTCATATGGAATAAAATTCAGTAGAATGTAATCATAAAATTAAATAAATATATTTTAGCCATGATTTCACTTCACAAACCATTTTCACAATTTTACACTACAAGCAATGTAATTATTTTGACATGGAAATAAAGAAAGTAATCACAGTCTTACAAAAGAGATTTGCAAATTATTTGAATAATAAATTGTATTAGTGCACACAACTGATTTGTGCCAAATTCCATGTATACATAAAATTTACATGAAGAAACTGGTATTTCCTTGTTAAAGCGGCCACTGAGATTGAATCGGCAAGCAACCAAGGTATATCACCAAGATGGTGGTAAAATCTTGCCAAAAACCTTTGCAGCCCATAAAAACATGCACACCTGTAGCCGTGTCAATTTTTTGCTCACATATTTATGTGTTACTTTTATTCTTAAATTCGAATTGGTTTTTGAAAAATATTACTTGTTTCTTTGTGAATAAAGCTAAGTGGGGACCGGGCAGATTTTTTAAACTTAAAAAAACATCCTACGGCTTTGCTAGCCAGAGGAGCCGGAACATAGAAGCTTCACTAACACTGAACTTACGATCTTGGCGAAATCTGAAGATCACCAAGTAAGCTCGGTGGCCGCTTTAACAAGGAAGTAGCAAAAAACTATCCTGAATAAAAAATATTTAATAACAGATAATAATAACATGTACATTTAAAAGTCACAAGAAAACATTTTTTAAGAAAATATTTATTATCACTTGCACTTAATTGCACTACTGTTTAAAAAAGCGATAGTGCAATCAGTAAGAGAATCTTTATTTATTACATCTTATAAATTTATCTACTTATAAGTTAAAACCATTAGTATTAAAAGCTTATTTTGGACTTAATAATATACAAGTAAAATGTATATACAACATCTTCACAGATCTACCAACTTACCTTCCACATGGGACAAACTATGGCAGTGGTCAATAAAAATATCAGATATGCCACATGATATTATAGTTAGACTGATCAATGTCTCCGATACTAATCGCAGAGTCTAAAAATATATATACATACAATTTTTTAAAAAAAGTCTTTCAAAGCACTTAAAATACTAGGCTATAATGATTCCTTCAGATATACATAATTTCAATAACTAAATACTAGAACAGTACTGTCACAATTGAAGTCAGAACCAAAGTAAATTTTGTTCATAATCTGGAGCATAAAAGAAAAAAAATATGCTTTTTTTTCAAGTGAGAAAAAGTATAAAAAATATAAAATAATATGTACAAAATTTTATTCCTTAAAAATATTCCATGCCCATATTTTAATGAACTGTCAAATTCTAGTTTAAAAAAAAAATAACTTTCTCTAAAAATAAGGAATAAGAATTATATGTACTTTTTTTCTAGCTAGACAGTAGTCAAAGGTTTCCGGGAAATTACCAAATGCAGCAACCTTATGCTGCAATATATATGACTTTTTGCCAGCATTGCAATGTAAAGTTGCTGTACTTGGTACACCTATGTATATTTTAACAACTTCCTCTTAAACAGAAAAGTGACATTTCATACCAATATTTATGATTGATAACAAAAGTTGTTGGCCTAAAAGAACAAAGCCAGAATTATTAGTTACAATTCACTTTAACCCTCTGAGAGCTTAGCTATTTGTGGTGTACTAGCATTAAAGTCTGAAAAATTTTCTTTCAATGTGAATAACTGAATCTTTATTGTGTTTAATAAGTCTCTGGAATCTTAAGAATATTTTATCCATGTTAGTTTAAAAAATTATACATACAAACATGAATTATCTGCTTTTGAACTCAATATGAGAAATGGAAAAATACGTGTGAAACGCTTAGAGGGTTAATGAAAGAAAGCATTTTGTCCCAAAACTTATTCTGCCAACGAAAATTTCATCTTGTATTATCACCTTAAACAATATTATAATTATAAAAAAAATTTCATAAATTCTTCAACAGAAAATTTGACTCTAAAAGAATTTCACCCAATATTACAAAATTCACAATAAAACAGAATTTTTATTTTAATTTATGAGAAGTAATATAATCAAAACTAACAATAGTCTTTAATTCAGTTTAATTCAAAAATTATAAGCTGTCATCATCAATTTTACAAACTTCCATGTATTAAAAGAGTATGATTTTTTAAAAAAAGTAATAACAAAAATACCTGTACTGCATCATCCTCCATTAAAGGATCACTTGTACTTGTTGATTTATTTTGAACATCTACATTTGGTTTACTTTGTTTAGGCCTCCTCATCTGTTGCCGAGCTGAGCTAATAAGTAAAAAAAAGACAAGTTTAAAAAAGAGAAATAAACAATAGAAGAAAACCAATAAGGTAAGGCAGAGGTGGGGAACCATTTTGCACTGAAAGGCCTCGTTAAATTTCAGCAGTTGGGCAAAAGATTGCACGAGCAGAATCTTAAGGGTTATTATTCTGTAATTATTATTATATTACAGACAATTATATATTTCAATGAAAATTGTAAATAATTGGCAAGGCCGCATAAGAAGCTCAAGAAGGCCACATGCGGCCTTAAAGCCGCAGGTTCCCCATCCTCGAGGTAAGACAAAAGTGGTTTCTCTACCTGCAGTATCAATAATTTTGATCACCAACAATTTAGGCATCTCATGAAATTAAATTAAAACGAGTAAGAAGCATCTAATTTTATATGAAACTTATAAGTCAGAGCAGGGTTATTGATACCATTAACAGTTAAATATAACCATAATTTTAGCATTTTATACAACATGGCTCTGAATTTTCCATACCATACAAGTAAAATAAATAGTTATTTATTATTGTACATAATAAAACGCCTAACATTTAACAGCTTTCTTTTGTAATTAATAAAATATATCAACAATAGTACTGGCTGTTTTAAATAAACAAAAAAAAGTATTCCACATACTAATTAAAAAATTTTAGTAAACCTGTGCAATTATTATTTTTCATTATTTCTAAATTAATTTTTTTAATAATCCAGACTTAATAAATTAAATTATATTTATTCAAAACCATGAATGCCATCACATCATTTTTTTTAATTTTATAAATTGAATTTCAATAAATTTTGACAGATCTCCAGTAATAAAATTATTTACTCGAATAAAAGTAGATGAGATGTATAAAAGTCCATGATTTGGGGCTATTCTAAATATTTCCACTTCACAATTGACAATTTTATGTAATACAAGTGAAGAACAAAATGATCTTTTAGATTAAGTTAACCTACACTATATGCTCAAAAGTATCTGGACACTTGCAGATTTTCACATTTTTTAGAATTTCTCCAGAATGGTTTAACTGACTGCCTTTAAACTTCGGGCGCATAAATAATAGATAATAACTCACGTTTTACATTGAAGATTCGGTCCTGAGTGCAATTAGGGGGCCGTCTACAAACTGACGAAGACAAAAACGTATTTAGTCCACCCCGCTTTACAGAATACTGATAACAAGATGAAACTTTCAGAAATGGTAATGTTTAATGTGCATAATATTCACAGGAATTTTCGTAAACTCAGCACAAACATTTGGGAAGATATAAAGGTTTTCTTAAAAAATCTCAAATTTTCTCACCTGTTTTTTGCTTATAACATACAGAGTTTTGTATTATATTATACGAAACTTACAGAAAAGATGACAATATGTTAGAGAAGCATTTTGTAAAAGTTTGGAAAAGACATTTTGAATATTACAGGAATTATAAGCATTTTTAGTAAATAATGTTTTATGGCACATGCACGAAACATAGTGTAATTTTTATTTCACAACTTTAAAGCCAGATATATAGGGAAACTTATGTAAAAAAATTCAGTTCAATATCATTAGTATTCAGAAAGATAAGTTTTGTATTATATTATACGAAACTTACAGAAAAGATGACAATATGTTAGAGAAGCATTTTCTAAAAGCATTACATTTGTAAAAGCATTTTATTTGCATTACAATGAGCAGAATTTTAGCTCCTGTTGAAGAGAAGCTAAAAGATGAGGGGTTGTGCACAAATTGATATTTTTTAAACTTATATCTTTAAATTGCTATATTGAATTCTATAGTGGTTAGAATTTGCTGAATACCCATGAAGACTTATCAATTATGTGCATAACTTAAATTCCAGCTAATTAGGCACTATAAATAACAAAAACTTTATTACTTTAATTATAATATTTACATGATTATTAACAAGTTACATATTACAATTTTATGGCCAAACGATATTTTTAAATATGTTTCTTTCATGGCGAAACGTTTTTCATCTAATTAATTTCTTTTCTTGAAATATTTTAATAATTCCACATATATACTTTTTTATTCGTTACGAATATTAGATGTGTTCATGGGTATTCAGCAAGTTCTAACCACTATACAATTCAATATAACTATTTAAAAATATAAGTTTAAAAAATATCAATTTGTGTACAACCTCTTATCTTTTAGCTTCTCTTCGACAGGAGCTAAAATTCTGCTCGTTGTAATGCCGATATCTTTCACAAAACAAAAAAAAACAATAAATAAATAAATAAAATTTTTAAAAAAAAACTTAAAATGAAAAGTACTTACATATGATTATGAGATCTACGGTGCGAGGAGCTACAAGCACCATTCCCTCTTCTCTTACAACGCAAAGAACAATTTCTTTGTTTTCTAAGTGAACGACGGATGTCTGCACTTGTAGCTTGAGTTCCTTGGCTAACTACATCATGTCCATCATGCAGATATCTACTACTTCTACTGCGAGTAACAGGACCTCTTTTACGACACAGTCTACCACATTTACTTGACTTTTTACTTTTCTTATGTTTATGCTTTTTATGCTTTTTTGGTCTCTGCTTATCATGTGCATTGCTTATATTTTCTTCTGAAGGAATTCTGCACTGATCTCTTTTATTAATATTTTGATTATCAGAAGGATTTTCATTTAAATCATATTCATCATCAAGTGGTTCAGTCTTTATAGGTAAATTAGCTATATATGCAGAGGCGATTTCAGACGGGCTTCCCATAGGATACCCGTTTCCCAAAGGATTTTCAACAGGTATGTTAGGCACCTCATCTCTATTTGCAGTGCTTACATTAGATGATTCAGAAAATGTAGGTTCTTTTTTAATCTTCTGGTGAAGGATTCTTTTACGATTCCTAGTTAACGGGCCTTGAAATATTTCATCAGGCAATTTATTTATTTCTACAGTTCTCTTCCTTTTGGTGGAAACAGGTGCAGATGTAGTATTCTTATACTGATGATTATCATGAGATTTTACTTCATCTTTTACATTTGTTTCTACTTCTTTCATTTCTGAATCAAAATCTACACATGAGCAATCAAGACAGTTTCCATCCCTTGATGTTGAAGGTTGACTTGGATCAAAACCTTTAGAACATTTATTTGTGCATATTTTGGAATGTGCACACTTCTTTACATAAGAATTAACATCCTCGCTTCTAGAACTCTTATCTTTATTTTTTCCCTTAGTTAAATTATTTGAAATCTCTTCATCATCGGAATCCACATCCATCATTTCATCAAATAAATTAGGTGATGGATTACATTGAGATGGGGGATGTTTTGACGATTCACTGCAACTAGCATTATTTACTGAATCAATTACCTGAAAATCGTAAGAATCAGTGCCAACTTTCCTGGACACTTTTAAAGGCTTACCCTCATTCAAAGAATTTGGATTTTTAGAATGATCATCCTCATCACCAGATGATGATTCTGATTCCCTGATTAACAAATATTTATGGTCATAATTATTACCTTCTGCATTATTCTCATTCGATTCACCATCGTAATCCTCATTCAGTTCTCGTCGAATACGATTTTCAGGAATTTCCTGCTCCATATTCTCAATTCTATTTTCAGGATCAACATTTTCTCTTTGCATAACAGCAGCAGGAGCTACATGATTTTCCTCATCAAAGAATTCTTGTTGCAAAACCATTATATGCTGGTCAGGGTTTTCTTCATTATCTACATCAATGAAATCTCTATCCATTTCCTCATTCTCCATATGATCATCCGCCTGGAGTTCAAAATCTTGCTGATGACCTTGAACAGCAATATGCTCATCTTGATTGCTGACAACTGCAGAGGACATTCCAAGCCCTGTTCCTGCACTTAAACCAACATGACTACAGCCTTTAGGTGGTTCTCTGAACATATCATTCAAAATGACAACTTCAATTTTTGGTAAATATGCAAGGAATACAGCAAAAGATGGTAACTGCAAACAATGGCAACGCTGCAAAGTCAAATCAGTTAATTCCTTCCAACCTTGCAGCTCACCTAAAAAAACATGCACACACTTGTAGAACACAGTTAATATCCTTTGATTAATAACCTATCCTATCGATTTCATAAATCAAAATCATAAAAAAATTTATATTACAGCATATTAGGGACACATATATAAAAGGTAAAGTGAAAATAAATTATTGTAAAAAAAAAATCATAAAATCTTAAACTATAATAAGAAAATTGTAAATCTAGTTAATGGGAAGATTTACAGAAATCAAAAAGAGAACAGGTAAAACATGAATACAATAGATGAAAATGCTTTCAACAACAGAAATTTCTTTACAAAATTATTCTAATTATATGATTTCTTTTATAAAAATAACATTTTGTGCTATAGTGCAAATAAAAAAATAACCGTGAATATATAATAAACTTAAACAGCAAATAAATAAAACACTAAATATTTTTAAATAATTAGTAAATATCTTAGCTATAAATCCATTGACATTTAAAGTAAAAAGTGACAATAATACTATAAAACATGTCATGTCATGATTTTACTAGAAAGATACTTATTATATGGTTCTCATACTTATAAGCAATAAATCATTTCTATCTAAATCCTGATGTTCAAAAGCAGAATACTGTTTCAAAAACAATATTTGAAGAAAATAAATCAATTCAATTTGAAAAGATAAACCGTATAAATTTAATTTTAATTCAATAAATCAATTTAATTTTAATTACATTCAAGTGATAATACTAACAATTAAAATTAAACACATTTAAGAAATTACCATTTTCACGAACTGACCACTGGTCCATTGCCATTAAATGGGGGCAATTGCTGACAGACATACTTTTAATATGTGGAAATAATTCACTAATGACCTTCATGCCGCTATCAGTTAAAGATGATGGTGTGTCAGGAACTTCAGCCAATCCCAAAGATACCAAGCTATCATTTGACCATGATCCTGTAGAAAGATGAAAAGCAAAAAAGAATCAATCAAAATTCTATTTCTCATTATTTTGCAGATAATGTTTTAATTGAATAAGCAGCTAATAAGAATAAATATTCAAGCATACATATTGGTAAATATTTTCTTTTTCGTACTGATAAGATATAGTAATAAACAAAAAAGGCATCCTTAAATAGGGAACATTTCTACAAAAGGGAAAAAAACATTCACTAAATGATGCATTAAAGACAATGTGTTTTGTATTATTAAAAAAAACACACACACCTGAATTTCAAATTAATCAAATGAATATTATAACAGTATATTCTCATTAAATGAGAAAGCATGAACTGTTTATGCTCTGCACATTGTCATTTGATATAAATCAAAATAATTACTGTTATTTAAAATAAAAATTACTATAATTTATAATAAGATAGATCTTGTTACTTAAAATAATAAATTCAAATAACATACAACAGCTAAGTAAGTATTTAAATTAATTTTAATATGTAACTGTATATGAGAAGAAATATAGAAGGATGTTATACAAAATGCTGCATAACCGAAAATGTTATTCTTCTTCTGAAACAGCCTTTAAAATTTAGAAAAACATATTAAAAAATAGAAAGTACAATAAAAAATAAAAAAGCAACATAAATTTAACATTGAACAATATAAAAATCATCAGATACACACCTGAGAAATCTAATTTGTCTACATATCCCAAATGGATGTCTTTCAATTTAGGAAATTCACACTGCGCAAATGACAATGAAACAAATAAACTGTCCCTCGTAAGTGAAGGCTGTATGAAAACTCTTTCTAAATTTTTGCTAGCTACAATCATAAGATGGCCTAAATCAGCTTCCAGAACACCCTAAAATGAAGCAAAATATATATTTATATATAATGTAGCAAATATATATATATATATATATATATATATATATAGTAATATTCATAAAAGAGCAAATTTCAAGTTTTTTCTGAAATTTCTGTTTAAATAGCACAAAAAATGCTGTTGAAAATAAGTATTGCAAATCATTATAGCAATATTCAAAGATAGAGTCTGGTCTAAGAGTTGATATTGCTCCATATTGGAAATAGTGGTATTTTACATATAAAGCATTTGCATTACAAAAATGACGTCGAAAATCCAAAATATGCAATTTTTGCCAAAAAATGGTAAAAAATGACATTTTTTGAACTCGCATTGTGCCTATACTACTTTACCTAATTTCAAAAATAGGTACCATTTGATGCAGAATTTTATAAACTTTAACTTTAGTTTTGGCCAAATTTTTGAGAAATGTGTCGTTTGTGGGTTATTGGCAAAAACCGGAAAAAAGTCCGAAAATTTCAAGGATTTCGGAACATCCCTCCTAAAGCACCAGCTGCAAATTGGTGCAAACTTCAAATAACTTTTTTCACATGTAAATAAAGAGATTAAAACACTTTCCAGCTTTCCAGGAAATAATCAGAAGCACAGCATTTTTTTAGTCTTAGTTTCCTGGCCTAATATTCTATATACATATTCTTAAAATTAAATGAGAAAATTATTTCGGAGATGGAATTACATGTTTAAACATAGGGTTCATCCATTTAAAAAATAATTTTCTTAGTGCTTAAAATTATTTCATCAAAATAAGTGATTACTTGGAAAGCTAAAATTAACCACTAGAAATAAAAGTACAATTAGTAAGTTAGTTGTAAAGAAGACAAAAAAATATATAAATGTCTAACAGAAGTGCAATTTTTAGAAATAAACACAATAAATTGTTCTCTGCTGCTTTATGCACTTAACTGTTTTGTTTTTCTACTATCTAATTAGATGATACCTTCTGTTTTAGGAAGTTGCTGTTGTTTTCATTCAGCTATGATTTCATAGAAAACTAAAAATCTTCATAGTTTCCTTGTAATTTTTGGATCAAATTATATAGTGAATGAATGACTTAATTTAAGCTTATAAATTTTTAAATATGATAATTCAATGCATGTACAGGCCAAACAGTTATGAGGTTAAAACGTAAAACTAAAACATTTAATTTAATTAACATGCCTATCAAAGTTAAAGTTCAAAGAAATACATTTTAAAATGCAACTTATTTTCTACCTTGCATCCTGAAATCACCAGAGTTTTTAAGTTCACAAAGCCACTATGCCTATAAGAGTCTTCTACAGCACGCTGAAAGAGTCCACCAGGCAGAGGAACACGGACAAGTTCTAAACGGGTTAAGGCTGGTGAAGAACTCAAAGCAATTATAAGTGATAAGTACCTATGAATAAAAGAAATCACCTATATGTGAGACAACACTGAGGGAACATTTAGAATTCTCATTTGTAGTTCCTTTTATTTAGGCAATTTTATAAGAACTTTATCATAAAGCATATAATCCAAGCTTAAATATGCATATACAACACATTTCATCAATTCATACTAACTTCATGCAAGCCAAATGGAAGGGGGGGGAATTATCTTGGCTGACATGAGTGTTGTAATCTAAAAAGAATTTCCAATAAAATAAATTGCAAAATGATGCAGAGAATAATATTTTATAATTATGAGAAAATAATTTCACTTTGGTTTATAAGCCTATACATATTGCCAGATTGCAACTTTTCTCTGATTCTTCTCCTTATAGATGCTTCACCCACATAACCACAGAGAACAATTTTGGTAGCATCATTCCAAATATCACTGTGTGATTGTTTCACTGTTTCAGAGTTTGAATTTGACCCAGTGTGATACTTTTCACCTTTGTTTCAGCAATAAAAATGCATACATAGTGAAATTGTTGGATTTATTCCCAGCAATCTGTACCAAATAGTTCTTGATTTCAACTTAACATCACATTGCTTCATTTTTTCTTGCACACATGTGGATGATTTTTTCTGCCACCTATGCAATCTTGCAGTAATTTTATTGTCACTTGCTGTTATAAATGACACACCACTTGAAAAATTTAGAAAAGTCACCTTTGTTTAAGTTTTTATCAGTTTTTCTTTTAATTTTTGACAACAGTTATTATTTTTCTACTAATGTATTATTTTATATTAGATTCTGATCACCATCTACCTTTTCCATCAATTGATTAATTTTGTCACATTTTATAAGCTTGCTAATCAAAATAACATAAAAATACCAACTAACTTATTAACTTATGACAAATTTCCTACTTTAAGTTCTCATGCATGGTTTTCTCAATAAAAACCATTATTTTTTAATACTTTTTGCCTTGACATTCTGTATTAAAAACTTAGAAAAGCATATTTATAAATCAAAGTTATATAATTAAATATAACTAGAAAAAGATGTATTACTTTTGCGAACAGGAGATGAAAGAATTAATCAGTAGTTCACAAAATATGGTATGTTAAAAAATACATATATCACTGCTCATACCTTAAAGACAAAGATGGGCCCATGCAATGTTTCATAACAAAAGTCTTCAGCTTTGTTGCTAGAAAAGCTCGAAATGGCTGAAGTTTGGTAAAACGAACACACTGCAAGTGAAGATGTTCCAAATGTGGCATGGCAGTTAGCTCTGGGACTTCCACACCTTTAAAATATACATTACTTAATAAATTTAAAATATGCAAAATATAGATTATCTAAATTATTACCCCTATTGAATGAAACAGACTCTGTAGATGAATATAGTGGAAAAATTCGCAATAATTATAATTTACAACACATTGAATTAATCTTTGATTTACATAGCATTTGAACTGCATCGCTCCAGTATAGCATGCCTGAATCATATTTATATGATACTTGAATTTCTGCTTTACAAGATCAGATAAAAGGGAACATGAAAGTTGTACTGTATATATATCAAACAGGTTTTTAAAAAAGACTACTTTAAAAAAAAAAAAATGTGACAGATAGAATAAAAGTATTTCTTAGGGTTTTTTATAAATGTATTTTGCATACAATCGTGCTTGAATTAATGGATATGAACTTAAAAACATGTTCTCTAACTTTTTTAGCTTAATACTATTTTACATGGATTAATTAAATTTATTAGATATTTGATGTCAAAGTAAAATGTGATTTCACATTGAAAGATTTCAATCGAAGCAACATTTTTGGAGAAGCAATCTACAGAACAATCGAGAGCTGAATGTATTTGATTATATAATTTTGTAATATTTAAAAATCTTAAAGAAGCTTACCCAGCAACATATTAACTTTAACGCTGATACCTAAAACTTTACAACCAAAATGATGCAACTGAGGCAAACAAACCTAACAACTACTTCACAAGGAGCATTATAAAAAGAAATAAACATATGAAATATTGGGAAATTAGATTTTCTTCAACCAGCTCTGATTCTTTAATTATTTGAAATAACTCTACCTTAGCATTATGTACTGCAATAATTCACTTGCATTAGCAAACTCTTCAATATTCAATAACTTTCTGTTTATATGCCAACAGATACAGTACGAAAATTAAATTAAAGAAATAATTAGATTTGAATAATTATGCATGAGAGATAAAAAAAAATTGCAGTTAAGAGACATATGTTCTTTTTGAGAAATATAAAAATAAGTATAAATACAATAAGGAGATTTAAAAAGATATAAAACTCTAAAATAAATTCCCCTTTTCTATGTATAAATATTTGATGTTAATATTTTCTAAAAAAATTAAATTGCCTATAGAAATTTCATTCCTAATATTTATATTCCACATACTTAAGAATAAATCATTTGTCTAATTGTAATTATAGAGATAGAATAATAGAATATTAATAGATGTTTTATTATATGATAGCATGTTGTAACTGAAAGGTTTAGAACAAGTATAGATAAAGGATATAAAGAAAGAACTTTTTCTTTCATTTCCATACAAAATACTTTCCCATAGTTTTTCATTTGCTCACTTTCTTCTCTTTGATGGTCATAAGTAATTTGTTTGCATCTAACACTGGTTGGTGAACAGTTTCATTTTCCCAATAGTTTTTTATTCCTATTTCTTCCTAATTCCTATCTTAGAGTTTATTTTAAATCCATTGAAAAAATAATAGCTTCATAAATGTCATTGTGAATTATTAGCATTTTATTAGGCTATAGCTAAATATATGACACAAATTATCACAATTATTTTTATGAATTTATTATTATGGAGTATTACATGTTAGAAAAAATGTTTCAACTACTATTCTCCTTTATAATGACAAATATTTTTGTTTAACGCAAAAAATTATTCCTTTGATAACCTTTACTTAGTCTATACAAACATAGATAAGACATAATCGTAAAACTTTTGAATATTTCTTAAATTAACTATAATTTTTCTGATAACATGTCTAAATTAGCTACATATTCAATCTCAGAATTTTGAATTTATCATATAAGAAAGTTTCACAATTTTCGTAAATAATGTCAAAATTGTATTACTGTTCATTTCAAAAACCTAAGACTAGCACTTCCGGATGATTTTACTATGGAAAGGGATGACAGGCAATAAGTAAGATGAGAGCTTAAATGGAGTTCTTTGTTAAGTCATGAACTTCGTCTGATTAGGTGTATTTTCTTAGTAAGTTTTTACAGCAAATCAGTAAGTGAAAAATAAAATGTTTCTATATACTGCTAAGCAAAATGTAAACCCTCCCCTTCCATTTCGCCACATTTCGGTGAATCGACTCTGCCTGGCACATGCGCAAAAGCGTAGAGGATTTCTGTATCCGAGAATAATCAGTAGATATGAATAACCCAAATTAAGAGAATTCTGTAAATTCTACAGATGAAATAAAAAGAAACCATGTATTTGATGCTTGCTCTCTTTTTTAATAACAGCTCTAAAATAATTGAAATTTTTCCTAAAAGAATTGAAATTAGATATAATTGCTTCTGTTTAAGTTATAAATACATTGCAAGTAAGCTTCTTACTTACCTGAATCTCCAGATCATATGCACTTAACAGGTATTTAATATTTAATAACATAAATGAAAATGAAAATAAAATCTCTTATTTCATTTGAATAGACTTTATTTTTAAATGGCTAAAAGCCGAGTAAAATTTATTCCTTGCCATTAAAGAAGGATTTAAATTATATATATTTTTTAATGTTGTTTAAAAAGAATTTTAAAAGATATAGAAGACTCATAAAGAAAATTATTAGAATAATATAAAAATATTGTTCTAAAATAATTGTCACATTAAATGTATGAAAAGTAAATGTTCCTACTATATTTTCTTATTTTTGACATTCTTCTAAAAAAACAAGAGCACTTTTATATTATATGAATGATTCCATGTATATACAGAGTGTTTTTTTCCTCTCCAAAATAATATTATAAATATTAAGTGGAAAGTTTTTAAAAAACTGAAATCTATAAAATGAAGTTTAATTAGAAAAATAAGTTCTTAAAATGTATTACAAATTTAACAGAATACTTAAGGATATCAGAAATTCCTTCAGCTATAAATGGAAGATTTAGGTTGTCAATACAAGGCATATTTTAAATGCTCAAAATAATTAACTTTTTAAAAATTTGACACAATTTATTTCATGAGTTTAATACATGGATGACAGTTAGAATTTAAATACACAAAATTCATTATGAAATTTGGAAACAGAATTAAAAAATTACATTCGTAAATTGGATGAAAACAAAAATTTTTTGATGCATTCGAACTAGCACATTCACAAATGGCCTGAATTAATAATACTTCAAGCTTGTAGGAAGTGCATATGCAGGAATGGTGTTAGAGTTTGCCTGACGGGGAGGCACGGCCTGCTGTACAGGGGACGAGTGTAATGAAATTGGTCTCAAATTTTTGCCAGATTCTTATTTATTAACTACAGTTAAGTACTCTGTACAAAAATTTTCCCCAATGGGGGTACAGTATCCCCCTCTGGCACCCCCTGTGCATATGTACAAAGAATATTTTCTTTCTAGAATTTAAATTTGTACTATTGATTGCATTTATTTAAAAATGTTTACAATGTTTAAATCAATTTGAATGAGCAAAGTTTGTCATGTATTTGGAATAAAGTTTCAGTATTTTTTGTTTCCATAATTATTTAATCCACGTTACACTTGAAACATATTTAAAAAGCCCATGTCATTAAACATAAAAATATTCTGAAACTTCCAAAAAATATATATTTAGAATTTTGAGAAAGCAACTAATAAATAAATTTGCAAAAGGGTTCTTATAAATTAATATTGCTAAGACTTCATGTCAAACATTTCACTCATAAATGAAGAATAAAAGGACCTACACAACTATAAGAAATTTATGAGTGCTCAAAAAAAAGTTAAAACTAGAATATTTATTTAAAATATTGCAAACAATCAGAAGTGTGAAAAATGATTCAATTATTTAATAAATATTATGAAGTAAAAATCAAAAATCCATAAATATCTCATTTAAAAATATAGAACTTTTCTATTTAAAGATAAAAAGTTTTAATCAATAACTAGAAATTTATTTTTAAAAATTCCCTGTTCATGTTTACAATTAATAAATAAAACCAGAATTGAAAATTATTTTTAATTAAAAACATTTATTCACAATTTTACGCTCCGTAAAATCAAGTTCTGGGTTGCAAAACATTATTACAGGAAACGTTTTATAAATTTCAGTTTGATGACTAAATAATTAAATTTGTTTGTTTATACTGTGGTCTCTTTTTCATTGGAGTCTAAAATGTCACACAGTTTACTAATGTTGTATGCTAACTTTGATGAATATTACTCAGTAAATTTTATTTTTAAAAAAATAAAAGCCATTTTTCTTTACATTTGAATGTCATTTTCTTCATATTTTTACTCATACTCATCTTGTTCTTTTCCTATTAGATGTTTTATGATTTTGTAGCCAGTAGTAATTTCTATTTCAATTAATTCAATGCACATAATGACATATTCACTACCTACATATCTCATGCTTGATTTGATTATTCATTTCAGTATTATGAGAGTTACTTTAATGCTAAGCAGAAAAAACTATGTCTGTACTTCTATTTTAATACCTCTCTTTAATGTCAAAATTTACATTCATATTCCTTTTTTTTTTTTCCATCTCAATCAGGAAAATGCAAATGAATCAAGACTATTTAACAGCATACCAAAAAAATACAATGAACCTCTAAGTAAAAGTTTTTGAGAAGCTTGCCATTAGGTAATCTTATAATTATGGGTATAATAACATCTTTGTGATTGAGCCAATAATGACCTACCAAAATCACTGTTTAAAAACACTGCATAAAAAAGGCTAGTTATGTATATCCATAGTTATGTAAAATTTTGCCATAATTTAAGTGTAGTTCAACCTGAAACTTTATATAACAGTAATTCTTTACTAAGTTGCTTATTTTCTCTTTTCCACAGCTCACTATATCTATTCAAATTATTTGAAAAATATTCCTGGTATGATCTGCTTAGTCTACATACCTGCTAAGAAAACAATATGTATTTTAATGCAAACCTTCCCTGCTAGTTGATGTACTTCATACTAGTAATGAGGGACTTGATGTACAAAACAAATATTATTAGAAGAGAGCTTGATTAAATTCATTTTTATGAAACTCTTGCATCCGTTTTTTTTTTTTTTTTTTTTTTTCCTCCCAGAATATAAGAAATCAGAATTAAAATATTTTTAAAAAGCTATTCATAATTAAAAATTTGCTTACAAAAAATTCATAATTTAGAGAGAAACATGCTAATAACTTCAATCAGTCAAAATAATTTTATTACTAGAATTGATAAATCAATAACAAAGTCTGTGATACACATGTTATGCTTGCAAAAATTAAACAATTACTAATGAAAACTAGAATAATGTTTTAAACCTTTTTTTTTTTAATAGTTTAGTATAAACATATACCTAAGTGATTAACCATCATTATATATCATACTCAGCTGAAATAAAACCTATGTTACTAAACTGAAATATTAATTTTTGATTAATAATTCTGTAGTCCTATTGAATGGAAACAAGAATCAAGTCCCATTTGGGATCTTGAAAACTACAAAACAAAACATTGTTAAATACTTTAAAAGTAGCTAATGGCAAAAAATTAAAATTTTTGATACTATATATGAATTTTGATACAATAATGGCAACAGACAAAATCTTTAAGAAGGAAATTAAAATCTTAGGAGAAAAGCTATATTATATATAAATGTGCCAGCTCCGAATGAAAAACCCCTTTTTGTATGTTTGTACTATTTCAAAAAATAACTTAGCAAGAACTAAAAACAAGTGAATATGGAATCAATATTGAAAAAAATATATATTACCAATTAAATGTAATGAGGATATTCGAGGATATGGTAAAAGTTTCAATCTTTGAGAAGCTTGAGGTGGGAATACTCCATCTCGATTTTGAAAATGTCCAATAATTTTTAGCTGCGGAAGATGTTGCATTATAGCTTCAAGTAACCTCAGGTCACTAGTTTCTACCGACTTTAAATTATGACACAAACTCAAAGCCTCGATAATACCAGGAACAGTTAGAGCAGACCTCTTTCGTAATCGCCTCCTCTCTACTTTTAATGGATGTAGACCATATACAGTTTCTAGATGAGGACATTTATCGAATAAAGAGTGCATATGGTCATCTGTTATAGAAGATGGCATATAACCATAAATTTTGCCTTCACAGAAGTCAATGCTCTTGCATAAACGAAGATGCATAGATACAGCAGCTAATAATTTCTTGCATAGCATTGATATTGACAATACTTCCTGCAGAGGAAGATATTGAAGGATGTGACAAAGTAGCTCATGGGATAAGTCTGTGAGAATAGGATGTTTCTGATCAATCATTTTGAGTTTTTCTTTACAAATTCAACTTTATTACAGATAAAACATGAGCTACAATACAGAGACTAGTGGAAAATTGATGGAGTTCTTCTACTCCGGTCAGCTATCTTCTTCCGGGTTTCAGCATCTAAAAAATAAAAGTAAAAACAACATTAAGAAACTAAATTATAATTTTCTTTGTCCAGAAAATACAATGAAAATTAGTTGTAGTAAATTTACAGTTATTCAATTACATTCATTTAAATTCAAATTTAAAACAAGTCAAAACTTCATTCATTGAAGGTTTTGCTTCAATCAAAATTTCCTTTCACAAAATAGAAAAAAATAAATAAAATACTTCTAACATTTATATTTGAAGACATTAATCAATCATTTACATAAACCAGCATTTATAATCACTTGATAAAGTCAGCTGAATTTTCTAGGATAAATAATAACTTATCTATACAACAAAAATATTGAAGACTCATGGATATCAAAACTAAAAATCAAATTTTACTAACCAGCTTATTTTCAATTAGTAAGATATAGCTTTTTAAAATATGTAAAAAAAAACCTATGCAGCTATTTGTGATGCTGAACAGAAAATATATTATTCTTAGTCCCTCATTTAGTGGATAGTAAAATGCTTCTAGAAATTTTTGTTTTGGAATATATTCATTTATTTATTAAATAGAAATTCAAAAAAAATTAAATATTTAAATGCCTTTTCCCATCCACAACAAATTGAATAGTATATAGGCTAATCTTCAAGAAACTGTTAAACACACAATAGTGTTTAGTTCCGAGTGACATAAAAACTGCATGGCAGAATACAGTCATTCTATTAGATGGCAATAAAATGCCTCAAAAATATATTATTTAGGGATGCAATAAAAACTTGACCGATATTCGGTATTTGGCCCTTTTGCCAAATACTAAACAGATATTCGGCGGAATAAATACAGGAAAATATTTTTTTTTAAATATGTTTTTAAATAAACAAAGAATATTGCAAATTACATTTCAGTAGAGTTATTATTAAAAAAAAGTATCCTAACATTTACTCAGTTTTAAGTTGCATAGTGTTAAAAGTGTATTTAATAATGTTGCACATCATTTATCATTGTAAAGCCTGAAGTTATGATGAAACAACAATAATTTTTCAGCACTTTCAGGAAAAAGTGTATTCTGTTTGGTTTCATATATATGTTATGAGCTTCAGAAAATAAATGAACAATATATAGTGTGCTCGCAGGAGCTGAAAGATATTTTCTTGCTAAACTTGCGAACTTGGGAAATTTTTCTGCCTTTTTTTCCTCCACCCATTAAGTGGACACTCCATCCTAGCTATTAGTTCTTTATCAAAATAATAATTTACTTCAAATAATTTTAATTTAGTCACTGAAGTTTCTTCCGAATTTGTAATTGTCATATTCTGCAATAATGCCTCTTCTTTCTGTGAAGCAATTCCAAAATGAAAGTTTCTCATTCTTATTTATTATATCTCATTTCTTATTATTAGAATTAGATATATATAGAATGTTACAAAAATATTTTAAAGTGTTAGCTAACATTTTTTTAAACATACAAATAATAAATCAATTTTATTAATCTTTCACATTTTTCATTTAAAGTTCGAGAAATATTTTATTTACAATCAAAAGTGGAATGTTTTTAAAAAGTGAGTATTTGGCCAAGTCACTATTCATTGCATCACTAATCTCAAAATTACCCATGAAATTATGATAATTTAGCTGTTGCAGGTAAAATAATGATTTTCCTTTAGGAAGAAAATAGAAAACAAACAGTGTTGCAAACGAATTCAACCATTCACTGGCAAATATAAAATAAAACAAATTGAATAATTTTTTTTTTTTTTTTCCCAGCAGTGAACACTGATATCACTTACGTAGACAATGACCTGAAACAACCTTCATAGCTGGATCAGTAAATCTATTTAAATAAAAATATTTGAATAAAACTCAATGTTATTCATTATATTAGACAACAATTTCAAAAAGACAGTGTGAAGGGCAACATTTCATTCGAGATATTCTTTGAACACATAAATCAGCTCAATCCCAGATAGAAATAACCAAAAATCACATGTGTATGCTTTCCAGTACACAGTCTAATATGCTTAGCTTCCAGAAAAGTAATAAATGTTTTAAAGTAACTTTTTGACAGTCATCTGATTTCTAAAAGTTTTTGAAACCCAAGATCAACTTTTTGATAAGCCCTGAATATTATTTCCAGTGGAAGCATCTCAAAAGCATGATCCTTGAGGAAACTGAAAAAAGTTACACTGCAATAATTTGCAGTTCCAGTCCAACAAAAGATTTGAAGTTCTTGAAAAAATCCGAGATAAGGATTTATATCTGTGTTTCTTCTTCTTCTGTTTTTGCAAGTAAAATAATTAAATTACCACACTGTACTTTTAAAAATATAACCTTTCAGTGAGAATCTACATAAAGTACATATTAATTCTTTTCATTCACTATTAAAATAATAATCCGATCATTTTAGTATATAAAATTTAAAATATGTTGGTGCAAAATTGTCATGTAGGTACAATATTTAATAATGTAAAGTAATCATAAAATTTACAAGGAAAGTTTAAAAAACTATTGAATTGCAAATTATTTTAAATGCAAAATAATGACTAAAAAAATTCAACAGATCTTTTATATTTATGAACTATGGTATGCTCTTAGAGAAGTTGTACCATATGTTCAATCAATTTGGGTAATTTAACTTGAAGGTCAAAATTCCTACTGAAATTGCCTCATAAGACCATGTATTTGAACATCAAATAACTTAAATGACGTCATTCAATTCAACATAAAGTCAACGTCATTTTAATATATTTTTTTTCTGCTATTTTGCCGAATGATAACCCGAGTAAGTGAACAATCAATTTACCATGAGTGTTGCATCACTGTTATAAACAATATGTATATGAATAACAACAAACCACTCAGATGCAAAAACGAATATAATTTCATATGAAAAATATAACTTTTTTCCATGAATAATGTAAAGAATGCACAATAAAATTCTGCAATGTGAAGAACAAAAATTATTCATGGAATATGATAAAACAGTACTTAAAAAATTACCTATTGAGTAAGGATCTATATATGCTGGTCGGTAAATTAGATCATATATTGGCCGACTGAAAAATATGAGCATAGAAGATCCAAGAAGACCAAAGAAAAAAACTCTGGGATATCGTAGATGTAATGGAACTTTTCGTGCCCTCTTAAAAATTGGTTTTTTCTTGCTTGGATACTCCATACCCGAAAGTTTGTTTATCACGGAATTCTAACCTCAAAGTTGAGTAAAAGTTAGCTGTTTGTTCCAAAAACTTCAGAGAAAAGAGTCTAATCATTTAACATGTATTTTTTCCTATAAATTTTATCGATAATTTACAAATTTAATTTATGGAAACTAAATAGATTTATAATTCTGGAGAAAATAGCTAAAGATTTCTCTTTGTTTTCCAGCCATCGAATCTGTGTGGTACTTAGCAGGGTAAAAGAAATATAATTTTTGACCTAATCTTTAAACTACATGAAAATGAAATGTATATTTTTAAAAATATTTAAGTAACTTACAAAGATATTTTTCATCTTCGCAGGAAGTCACATTGTCTGGACCCAAGATCCCTGATGTGAAGTGAAGAAAAGTTGTGCTGTCTGTAGACATTTGATTTGAAATTAGTTTTGTTTACTTCAAGAATTTTCAGAGGGGTGTTTTCTAGATAAAGTAATTTCATTTACAACATTTGATTTGTTTTAAACTGAAAAGCAAATATATTCCGTAACGCAGAAGAATGTTCCTGATTTTTCTATGATTAATCTTAGATTTCGTATAAAGTGTTAACATTTTTGTGTGTCAAACTAATTACATTTGGATTTATTTCATAGTTGTAACCTTTTAAATATTTCATATTTCTGCTTTTATGGTAATAATTACTTGCATTTAAAAAGTCCTATAATTATTTTGGAATATTCCATACGATTTATTAAGATAAAAGTAATACATTTGGTGTTTTTCTTTTAGTTTTCATATTAATTGTTTGTACTTCATCCCAATATGTTAACGTTTTTGTTTCTTCCAGATGGCAAGCCCTCGATTACTTCTAGTATCAAATTCCAAACTGCACGGGGAAGATTTTTTCGAATGGTGTTCAGAAACTTTCAAATCTTTTTTCAAGAAGTAAGTTAATTAATGGCAGCATTATGGTACATAATGTTGAACTAATTTTGATGCTTCATACGAAAATTTAAGTAGAGAATAGCATCAGTTCAGTACTATCTTCTAATTTTTTATTGTGTTTCAAAAGGAGCTGCCCCCATGATAATTATGAATCCTTCCCATTTCTGTATGTTTTATTGGTATGTGACCGACACTTTTTAAAAATTAATTCTCTGTAGTTAATTTCAAAAACTAGTAGCAAACTATTCTCAAACCTTAAAAAATAAATCGGAATTGAAAAAAATTTAAATGTTAATTTTAGTCTGTGACATTATGTATAAAACTCAACACTTGTATGTATGTTTAATCCACTTCCAAAAGGCAGGGGCAATATGATGAAACTTGATATACATGTTCTTCATTGGCCAGCTATAAATTCTGAAGAGATAAAATAAATTCTAACCCAGTGATTCAGAGTCGAGCGGGGCCAAGTAGCTTAAATGCATGTACCAAATTGGATCATTGACATTAAATTTTAAACAGCCATGAGTTTGTTATGAAAGTTGTTATGCATGTTTCTCATTAGCTGACTAAACATATTTGATGAGTAAATCAACTCTAAACCAATTCCTACGGGTAAAGTGGGGAGGAATTGTTTAAATACATGTAACAAATGGCTGATTGACATGAAATTTTATATGACTGGAGAGATTTTGTTGTTGATGAAATGTGATTCATATGTTCTTGATTGGTTGACTAAAAATACTGCAGGGGTAAATAAACACTAATCCAAATCTTCAGGATAGTGGGCAAAGTTGACATGAAATAGGATAATTGACGTGAAATTAAATACAGCTGAGTATTGTAGAGTTAAATCAGCTGTAACCTAATTCCTAAGGGTAGAGTGGGGAAGAGTTATTTAAATACATTTAACAAATAGCCAATACACATAAAATTTAATGACGGGATGATTTTGATGAAACATGGTACATGTGTTCCTAATTGCTTGACTAAAAATACTGTAAAGGTTTATTGCCCATTTCCTTAGAATAGGGAGAGAGTTACAAATGTACTAATCAAAATGAAACTTGTTCATGTTTTTCATGAAGTTGAAACATGTTTCAACTTTTTGAATTAAAAATATGGTTATTTTCAATCGGCTTTAACCCTGTAACTGTGTTGTTTTCTCTGTCTAATTAGATGCCCCCCCCCCCCCCTTTGTTGTGGGAATGTGTTATATTGAGTCAAATAAGAATCTACAGAACACACAAGATGTTAATTTTGTATCAAACTTGAATGAAAACAAATTACCCATTTTAGCTTATAAGTTTGAAAATGCCATAATTCAGGTCACAAACTACATGGGGGCAAAGCAGTTGAGGGATTAATCAACCTGTTAAGATGATAACTATCGCTAAGGCATGTAGAAATATTTATTTTGAATGGCTGGAGCAATTTTGATAAAGTACATTTAATTAGTTAATTTAGGCAATTTAATTATTGAAAATTTAGTAAACAATAACTCCCACATTGTCCATATAAAAATATTGTAATGAGATATACTCTTCAGCAATGGATTCTGAGACTGCCACTTTTGGACGATTTTACACTGGAAAGGGGTGTCAGGCAATGAGTCGTATGAGCCCATTTCTGGAGATCTTCGTTAGATCACACTCAGTAAAATGTAAACCTCACCCTTCCATTCTTCATTTTTCCCCTATTGTGATGAAAATAACTCCTCCCGTCGCATGTGCAAAAGCGTGGAGGGTTTCCAAATCCTTTGCTAAACAATAAGCTCGTATTGACCCTTTTCCGGTTGGGTGGAGGAGAGTTATTGAAAGATTTTTAATAAAAGGACCAATTAGCATAAATTTTTGTGTTCAGAGTTCCTAAAATAATACAATATCCAAAAATGCACTAACAATGTAAAAAATATTTGAATTGTGATATACTATATATTCAAATGAAAGGAATGCTATAATAACATTGTTTAATTCTCTGTCTCCCACAAGCTTTTGACAAGGAAAAATCGGGCAGTGTAGGATATTCCACTAGTTATAAAATAAAAGGAGCTTTTTTATTTTGCAGGAGTAACGTGAAAAAACTGCTGTTTTTTCCTTATGCTTCTAGAGACTATGATGGATATGTTGAGAAGATTGAACCCGCTCTTAAGAAACAAGGTAAAATAAATACTTAAACTGAATATATGATATTAACTTTACATTTTTGTGAGTTGCTCTAATATTTTACAATTTTTAGTTTAATTGCCATTTTACTTTTGCAAGGATTCGAATCATTTACCATTGTGCCACCGGGGCGTCTATGAATTTGAACCTATTATTTATAAATGGTTTTTGTGGCAACATGTTGTAATTCCATACTATTTAAGGTTTTTTTTTTTGATAATAAAATTTTAGTAGATACATTGATGGCGTTGGTAATTGTTGTGTTTTGGCAGTCCTTATTTAGTTGGTATATTCTATTGGTGAATTAGGTCCATTTAGAGTAAGAGGAAACATAACACGGGGTTAAAGAAACCTGACTACTTTCATGCATAGGTTTTCTACATTTCGGATGCAAGTTAAATGGTCGAGTAGAAAAATTTTGTAATGGCATCTGGATTTTATATTACAGGGGTGATTGTGTTCAGGATTTATCCAAAATTTTGGATTTTTTACCTTCGCAAATCCAGAATTTCAGGATATTTTTAGATTCACTATCTGTCTCAAATTTTGATTTAGAACAAATATCTCATTAAGATAATTTTAAATTATATCAAAATTAATGGAGTAGTCAAACTTCTTGTCAAAATAAGTTAATGAAAGTTCAATTGTTTTGTATAAATGCATGTGTTTGTGCATCACATTAACAATGTACAATTATTCAAAATTATGTCAAATTTTTACAGCACACTAATTTTTGGGATTTTTGAAATGGAGTTTCAATCACCCCTTATATTACTGCTGAAGTGTTGTGGGAGAATGAGATTACCTTAAAAATACAAACAAAATAATAAAAATTCTCATTTATACAGAAGGATCTAGATTGACTTGAGAGTATAAGAAAAATGTATTGAATATTTTTTAATTTCATTATTGTACATGTTGCTTTAATGGAATTTAAATTTTAGATTGGTGCAAGAAAATATTTCTCTATGCAAAACTTATAAAAAAATAAAAATTTCTTCATACAATGTGCTTGAAATGAAAAATATAATATTTAAAAAAAGTATATAATGTCGTGGAATTTTTGAATAAATTATTTACTAACAGTTTGTTTACATTTGGCACTCTAAGTCCAATCTTGTAAACAAATGCTCTTTTACAATAAATTCATTAATGAAATTAACATTTCCACAATTTTCCAGCATATGGATATTTAGATTAAGATTTTTGAAATCCTTTGATAGACTCAAGAACCTTTAAAAAAAAAACTTTTACTAATCAAATCTCTATATTAAAGTAATTTAAGAATTTCAAATGGAAATTTACACTTTCAAATATTTTAGAAATTCAGCTATTCAAAATGCCACTACACCTGTTGCTTATCAGATACTCAAATTCACTGCTTATTAACTTCAAGATGAATTTCTACACATATCAACAAACTTAAAATCTCATATCTTTAATTTGAATTAACATCAAACAAATTCATAAACCAATAACTAAAATCTCCACTTAATGAATCTCTTAGCAACAGGCATAAAGTGCATTCTCAACTTAATTTCTGTTCTAAATATCCTCAAAATAATATCCATAATCAAGAATCAAACAAACTTAGAAGGTGGTTAGTTTAATGTGTTGTGTAAAGGTTAAAAGTACTTTAACGTGCAATAACCCAATACTTCAATCTCTCACAGTGCTTAGATATTTGATAAGTGAAACAAAGCCAAATTTTAAATCTAATTTATTTATTAAGCAAATTACTGCACATAAACATATATATATATAAACACTGACACAAAAGAGTTTTCAATGCTTGACATCAACACATTAACCTTTTAAAAGAAGTAAACAGTATTAGGGTCGACCCTTTCTTGAACAGATTTTAAATTATATTTTCATTCATGAAACCAAAATTTTACCCTAAGCAGCCTATTCAATTACTAATTTATTAAGTTTATCAATTTAAGGATTATATGAGTGGCCATCTCCAATTTAAATATTATTGATATTTAAGATTATTAGTAACATTATCCCTACAAAATGTTAAACTCTATCTCTTAACTTCCTTTGATTATAGATTCTAATTTTTGACATTATTAGTAATATTTACTCAGTCAATTATATATTTATACTAAACATACATAACTTCATTTCATTTAATCAGGTAAATTATTCACATGGAAATAGATGTTAACATTACTTCTAAGCAACACACATTTGATTAATTTATAGCAAAGATTCACATTTACTGAAGTCTATTCATTTCAATATCATTTTTGTTGTTACTATCTTAGATATTCTTCATTCATATCTAAATAAAAAGAAATAACACTCATTCGTATGGATTGTTTACACATTCAAATTAGGCACAAATTTAAAATACTATGTAATATAAATAATTTAGCATTTTTATAAACCTTTTAATTCATACCACATAAATATTAATAACATGTCAATTCACTTAAAATTTAAAATTTTCATCCTCATGTGATTCTTAAATTTCTATACTCTTCTTGAACCTAATACTTCTGATGTCTAAAATTATGCATTACATTTCTTACAAATTAAACTATTCGATGTCTAAAATCTCGACCCCCCCCCTTTTAATCCCTAACGTCTCTCCATTCAAAAAATTTAAAATAACACTTAGCTTTTCATGTAGATGGCTGGTGGTCTTTGGCTATCTGGTTCCTTCTAGATCGCGATGCTCAGATTGGTGGGTCTGCGTCAGAATGGTGGAAAATTTTCTGCATCAAAATAAAAGATAGCATCCTTCTGCACAAATTTAAGATATAATTGTACTATTCACTTTGGGCGAGTCTTGATCATTCCACTGACGCACAAATTTATAAATTTGTTGGAGTTCCGCAATGTCGCTGACTGGCACGCATCCGCAACTGGAATTTGTAGCCTTTGATCTAATTTAGAACGGAAGTTTCGAAGGAAAATTATCCCATGGCTCAGAGCAAGGGATCTACCGGACGACGTGGGCATCATTAGCTTGACGGGCCTTGCTGTTTTAGGACCGGAGCTCACCGCTGTAAATTTTTCATCGGGCACATTATCAAAAGTGAATCATCTTTTTTTGATAGTTTTCAGCTGGACATCAACCGCTCGGCATGAATCAAATACATGAAAAAAATGGGCCGCTTGTTTTGCCCGAACGCAGATCACTGACAACAGAAAAAAACCCTTTTAAATCCACTAGCGGCAGATTTTCTCCGCACTGCCCTTCATGATAAGCGCTATGCACTCCAAGGATCATTTTTGAGTTCCGTTAAAGGCAGGGGTTTTCCCTAAAATCTTTTCTCTGACGTCACTTAGGCCTCTGTTGCCTGGAGAATCTTTTGATGTGATTCAGAAGACGCTCTCCTTCTTCTTTCAGAATAATATCATCCCACTCATCTTTCTCTCCACTTTCTAACCATCTTTCTCAATTTTTCAAGTCAAGTCCCCCTCTAAATTTCAAACACTTCTTTTTAAACTCGCTCTTGGCGACGGCCTCTCGCCAAAATAATCCTTCTGATCGCACCAAAATCATGCAACTTTCGATTTTAATTGGCTCCAGGGCGAAAATTAATCACACCCCCAAACTTTCTAAACCAATCAAATATTACATCTCGGGGCTCTCCTTAAAAATCATACCATGTGGGACGAAGAGCAGTTCTTGAACTTTTGTAGTGCCAAGGGATTATCATGTGTTGACATGATACTGAACAGGGCCGCAATTTTGGGTGGAAAAAACCAATAATTCTGTCAAATGGGTTTCTTTTATGAGGGGAATTTCAGATACTGAGCCAGCAAAGGTCAAAGGCTTCTCAACCTCTTGTTCACGGTCTGAAAAAATGTTTGGGAAACAGCGAAGTTTACCGAAAATCGCAAGAAGGACACCCAGAATTTAGCCACCAGCTGTTTTAAAAGGGGAGAGGGAACATTTCTCTGGCTTAAGTTCATCCGTTGTTTATAAGAAAGTAAAGAATTTATCATTATTTGTTTGAAAACTGGACAGATGGAGTGAAGGAATATTTCTTGGGCTTGTGTTTTTCTGATGCTTCGCAAGGTGGGAGGAGATGCTTAGCTTATGTCAGGAATTCTATTCTGCTGCAAAGGTTCATTGCACTCTGCTTCAAGACCTATCCTTCCTGAACTTTTACTTAAACAGAATTAAAACTTTTCCTTAATAATAAATTTTTGTTTTTATTTATTTGAATAATAAAAGAATAAGATAATTGATTTTTGATGAATAAAATAAAAAATAAGAATAATTAATTAATAATAAAAATATATAAGAAGAATAATTAATTAATTTATATAACATCATGGCTGCGTATCAGACTTTTTATCATTTTTGTAATTAATCAAAGGATACAATAATCGATTTAAAGAATAAAATAAAAATAAATAATAGTTACTTAATTTATCATATTATACACGGCTGTGTAGTTAATTAATTTAAGATACATTTTCTTCTAGAATTCCAACAGTCTAGAATTTTATAAATAAAATATTCCAACTAAGCTTTACATAATTTAATTAAGTCCCATCCCTTTTTAGAATTTAACAAATAAAATATTTTAATTGATTTTTAGTGATTTAACTAAACTTTACAATAAATACAATTTAATTTAATTTTCATCCCTTTTTAGAATTTAACAAATAAAATATTTTAATTGATTTTTAGTGATGTAACTAAATTTTACAACAATAACATCCAACTACAGGAATGTAAAAACCTTCTTTTGAGTTATGTGTCAAATAAGGCAAACTTCGTTAACTGTAGCTTTAACAATAAAATAATTATTGTGATTTTAACCCATGAAATTATTTTGAATTTCATTAGAACAATGAAAAATATTGTTGTAAATCACAAAAAAGCATTTTAAAAATTTGTTCAAATTAGAAGGGAATGGCCATTATAAATTGGTATCATAAAAGGTTTTTTAAATTGCCGTAAAAATTATTTTTGTGCGTTAATATTTTGCAAGGTTATTGAAGGGAAAATGCCAAAATCTCGATTAATTTATTTTAAATTCTAAATAATATTTTAAAAAATTGCTCTGGGGTGCATATTTTCACCCTCCAAAGTATACTTATGCCAAATTTGGTAACTCTAGGCATAACAGTCTACCCTGTAGCACACATTTGCTTTTTATTAGTAGAAATTGGAAATTTTTGGTTCATTTATTTTGTGCTGTAGTTATAATTCATTTATTTATTTTGTGATGCTCCCTAGTATTTTTTTTTTTTTTTTTTTTTTTTTTTTTTTTTTTTTTTTTTTTTTTGTATTTGATTGGTAATTTTCTCACCTCAACAGTGTACCTAGTTGTTATTTATTAGAGTATTTAAATATTTTTTGATGAAGTATGAGATGTTGATGAATAGAATTTTGGCACTTGTGCCTCAGAATGATTTTTAAATATTCATTCTTTTGCCTAAACAAAGATTTTAAGATTACTGAAAGTGAAAATCCAGTTGTCCTCATATTGAATTGTATTCTGAAACAATTGCCAATTCTGTATTTTTTTATTTTTTTTATTACATGTAAAATATATTTTAAAAAGAGAAAAAATATCCTTAAATCATGTCAGCTTTTTTACTTATATCTTTTTATTTGGGACATCAAAAGCTTTCATTTTAAACAAAAATAAGTTTGGCATTTAAAAATGTCCTGCCCTGTTTAAAAACTTGCTTCCTGGGCATGCATTATAGGGACGATTTGAACTTAAAGCTCAAATTAGCATTAGATCACTAAGTATTTCTGCAATGCATATGTAAAAAGTTCTGTTGTTAATTGCAGCTGAAATTTTTGTTCGCAAGATTCATTTGTTTGATTGAAAATTCATTTTTGTTTATTAAACATATAACATTAATCTCTATAATTTTTTTTGTATCTATTCTGTAAATTTATCTTTTATTTTATTTCAGATTTGTTCAAATCTGAAATTTTTATCATAATTTAATTCCTACTTTCTTTTTTAGGTTTAGAAGTTGAAAGCATTCATCGAAAACCAGATCCTGTTGCTGCTGTTCGTGAAAGTCAAGGAATATTTATTGGTCAGTATTATTTAAGATCTATGGCAAATGGGGTGCTGCATTATTTTGAAAACATTTCTTGATTGTAATTTTCAAATAATAAATTCAGTGTAAAGTTTCATGATCTATATACGTGTGGCTAGTTCATTGAATTTTGTTAAATTCTCTATAATATCACATAGACTGCAATAAAATTCTCCATAAAAAGTGTCATAATTTCATTTTGGATGTTTTTAGTATTATTCAAATTATTGAATTTAGATCATAAGTGATTCATTATTTAAATGGAATAATTTTTAAAAATATATGTTAGTGCAACATATATTCATTCAGATACTCGGGTAACTGCATCTTCTGGTGTATTGTGTATTTAGGTGTTATTTTTGAAATTTGAGATTATATTTATTCTTTAAAGTAATATTGCAATATAACTTCAACATCAGATATTACGTTTATACGACTTTGTATGTTCTATTCATACATAAAGTCAACATAAGGTTAAAAATATTTATTATATCTCAATTCTGAGTTATAAAATTTTCAAAAAGTACTGATATCTAATGTATTTCTTTTTTTGCTGTTGTAATAAAATACATTGAATCTTAATTTGTTGTTGTTTAATACAGTTTTCTGTAAATTTCATTAATCATTGTATATTCTTATCTTTGTTTCACATGTCAGCTTTTTGATTAGTTTAGAGTTATGTGTTAGTCTTGCAATGAAACCTTTATTTACAAATGAAGTGGAAGTGATGAGATTTTCTTGATCAGTTGTTCTGTGATGTACTAAAGAAATTAAATCGTAGTCTAAGGTTATTCACAATCTATAATATAATCATCGTCCATAGTCGCTAACTCTCAGAAAAGTGGGTGGGGCTACATGCGAATCACACTCGCAATGTGGAATGGCTCGCTGAGATAGTTTGGAGAACAGGAGGGTTTTTAGAATTCGGAGAGTGATTCGGAATCCTTGTGGGATTTGAGAAGGGAAGTGAATTTCCCTTATCTTTGAAAGAATGTTCCCGTAATTTTGAGTTCTCTCTATTTCATTGGTCTAACTCAAGAAGGAAGACAAAAACTCCTTGCAATTTTTCAGAATGCCTTGAATGTATTCATCAGCAACAAAGTCAGAATAATGTAGATCAATCTCTTTATTTTTGTGAAAGTCAAGATATGAAACACAGCACTGTTGTTGACACAAAACGAAAGTTTGTGTCGGTTGATTCATCAGTTCTGTTTTTCATGCTCTTTTTTTTTATTTCTTAAGCATTCTAGCAATCTACAAGAGATTTTTTCAACAACTTTCGTTAGTAAATCTGTGACAATCAAATCTGAGGTATTATTGACAAGCTAAAAGCCTGTCTTAGATGGGCACAAATATTCTAGTATTATAATATTTTGTAATGTCTGCGTCAAATGATAAATTGAATGGCAAATTATACTTTCGTACAAATTAAATATTCTTTTTATTATTAATCTTTCTTTTAAGTTGGTTTTATTTGTGAATTTCAGGTGGAGGTAATACATTTTTACTCCTGAAAACTCTTTATGAGCAGAAACTTGTTGAGCCTATTCGTGATTGTGTTTTAAATGTAAGTAGCTGTCTCTGATTTATGGGGGAAAAATTAAGTATCTTCAACTATTGATAATTTAAGAAATTCTATGTTGTTTAATTTCATCTGGTGAAATGAAAAATAGGAAAAATGGGTAAATAAAATTAAATTTTTAATGAGCATTTGCAACCTTATATTGATATTTAAAATCTTAAAATTTTTCTCTTTTGTATATTTCATCCTATTTTTACATAACTGTAATATTTAGTTTTAATAAATTTTACTTTATAATATGAGACTAATGTTTAAACATGACATTGCTATGGGGGGGGGGGGGTATTTAAGTTGCTCAGTTTTGTAGATTTTTATTGTAATCATTGTGACTTGATTCTTAAAGATCTTTGACATATAACATTTTACATTAATTTTATTAATTAACATTTGCATGGTAACTTTTATTAAATAATTTTCTATTACATTTTTTTTTTAAATTTCTGCAGTAAAACTCAATACATGCACTCTTCTAAAGTTGAAAGTTTTCATAAATTATTTTATTTTCTCAAATCTGATAATCACATGAAAGATTAAAGATTTCAATTTATTAACATCTCTTTAAAAGAATATTTTCTCCCATATGTCATATTATTTCACTATTTTCTGATAATAAAAAAAAAATGTACCTTGATGGAATTTAGCATCTGAATTTAAAAATATCAAAACCTATTCTAAGTTAAACATAAATAATTATAAACACTCTTGCATAATAGCTTGATATTTTTGCAGTGGAAGTAATTGTAGGGGGTTTCTCCCCCTCTTTGACTTTTGTTTAACAAATTAGCATCCATTAACCAGTTGTACAGGGTGCGTACGGTCATGAAAAGTGCTTAAAAACTGCTTACTTTTTATTTTCGTTTGAAGGCCCTTAAAAGTGCTTACTTTTTATTCAAAGTTTGTATAAAGTGCTTATTTTTTATCATGGTGCTTAAAAACTCATTATTTTTAAGAAGATGTTACGAGTTTCCGAGCAAGAACTATTTTACGTATAAAAGTAATTGAAATTAATGATTTACCATTCTAATTTTGTACCTCAAAATCTTGTTGCATAAGTATTTTTGGTTTATTTTTCTGCATGTAGAAATGTTTTCCTGTAACAAGTTAATGAGAATATATTCTAGTCATGACAGTAGGATAGGTATTAAATTTCTCTCCTGTATATTTTATTACTTAAATCGTGTTAAGTTAAAAGAAGAAGAAAAAAAAAAGAGTCCTTACTTTCCCCCTTAAGGTGCTTACTTCTTTTCTACAAATTTGAGTATGCACCCTGTTGTATAAATATTTTTTTTAACATTTATACAACTGTTACTTCAAACGAAATATAAATTTAATTTCTTGCTTTTTATTCATCTTATTTTTCAGAGTCTTACAATTATTTATTTCAGAAAGGCATTCCATTTATGGGATCAAGTGCTGGCACCAATGTTGCTACAAGATCAATAAACACCACTAATGATATGCCAATTTGTATGCCACCATCATTTGAAGCTTTGAAATTAGTGCCTTTCAACATCAATCCTCACTACATTGATACAGATCCTAATAGCACACATATGGGTGTAAGAAAAATATTGTTTTTATTTAGAAAGTCTTGTTCAGAATTTTCCCTTTAACAAGTAATAATAATAATAATAATTAACATGGTTTTGTAGTATATTTCACTGAAAAGTAGAAATGACATTTCTTTCAAACTAAAAAGTTTATCTTTTTCTTGTGATTGAAATAAAAGTGAAGATACTTCTTATTCGCTAAATACTTTATAAATTACAAAAGGAATTTTAACCACATTCTCACTTAGAAAATTTACTCATGGTCATAGAATATTATCTAAATGGACTTTCCATTCATAGATATTTATGAAGTGACCTTTCTACTTTATGTAATAAAGGCATTATGCATACATTTCACTGCACTTAAAATTATTTTTAAATTGTTTGATCACTCACAGTACCTTAAGTAACAATCCCATGAAAAATTTAATATCTTGTACTAATCCACTGTATTGCTGGAGATACTGGTTTGGAGAGCCTGTACTTAACCCGTTAACGTCCGAATTAATTTAAGGCATAGATTTCAATAAATTTGTATTAAATTATGTTTAAAACACCAAGATTAAGTTAACTGTGAAGTAAAATTAAAATTGGAAAAAAAAATTTGGAGGTTTTTTTTTTTTTTTTAAAGAAAAAATATATAAAAAGTAGTAGAAAATCATGTTTAAAAACTTTTTTGCATAAATAGTAAAGATTTTTAATATATAAAAATATTAAAAAACAAAAACTCTTTTCTATATCCTTGCATTACCTCAAAAATAAATCAAAGTCAAAAAATTTCAAAATGACGACATTTTGACTTTAAAATCTGGCTAACTGATGGTATAGGCCTGTTGAAAATTGTTTGGGAATACCTATTGACTTCATACACAAGGCCTAAAAGTAACGATGGAATTCGGTACAGTCACAGTTTCGGTACAGCCACAGAAGTGAAAATGTAACTGTCCTCAAATAAGGATGCTGAGGTTGTGGGTCAATCTGTTTCTAGTGAGGAATAGCGGTCAGAAACAAGAACCAGTGGATATTCTTCCTACACATGCAGTTGTCTCCCAGCAAAACTAATCTGTGTGTCCTTTAACCCTCCGATTCCCAAGACCATTAGAATAGATGGACCTCAAAATACTGGAATGTCCGAGTTCCTCTTTCAGAGGTGAGGGAAATTCACTTCCCCCTCAAAAACCACAATGCCAGCTGGAACTGTCCAATTCTAAGACCTTCCCCCCATTCCCCAAACCCATCTGGGTTACCCCTCTAATGAAGAAAGCGTGCTCCGTGGGGGATGAAATCAATCACACTTAACGAAAAGGGGTGGAAATTTCACAGTGATTTTCGGACAGCTTCCGTCTTTTGCTTGAAGGGACATATAGGACGTTCTTGTATCGATAGAGTTAACACACTCATCGCTATGGCGAATTAGAAGCAAGCTCAAAGAAAGACAAAGTAACCATGCTCGCTCTAGACAATTTATAAATCAAAAAAGAAAGGTGAATGTATTCTGTGGACATCTATTAATATGTTTAACTTAATAAATTTGTTATGCAAGTCAAATTCTAGTGTGCCGCGCAGATTCCTCAAGGACAAGATGTCTTGTCTGTAGTGATGAATGTGTTAATTATTCTCCAGATATTTTTACTTCTCTATGCATAACTTCATGTGTGATTTCTATGTTTATTATTAGTGAATTGGGGGGGGGGGGATAATAGGTAGCCTGACAGGCGGTCAGAAGGAACAAGAGATCTTATAATGATTACAGCTTGAAAGGATGGATAGTCCTTTCTAAAATCTCTACCAGAATCCCTGTTTTTAAAAATTGTTTTGTGATTGCATTTACCCATATTTCAAATGTTAAAAATGTACGAGGGTAAGTCATTAAATAAGTCACAAAAGATAAAAAAAAATAATTTGATAATCACTTGGAAACAATTTTATTTTTCAACATAATGTCCACCAATGTTGATGCACTTATCCCATCGTTTTATCAGCTCCCCAATTCCAGCTGCACAAAATTCTTTGGGTTGCTGTCTCATCCACAGTAGGACTTTGTATTGAACGTCATCATCTTCAAAGTGTTTGCCTTCAAGATGTTGTTTTAGTGGACCAAATGCTTGGGGCTAAGTCTGGGCTGTAAGGTGAATGCTCTAGTACTGACCAACCAGACTTAGCTCCAAATGATTTTCATCTGTTTGGTCCACTAAAACAACATCTTGGAGGCAAACACTTTGCAGATTATGACGATGTTCAACACAAAGTCCTACTATGGATGAGACAGCAACCCAAAAAATTTTATGCAGCTGGAATTGGGGCACTGATAAAATGATGGGATAAGTGCATCAACATTGGTGGAGATTATGTTGAAAAATAAAATTGTTTCCAAGTGATTATCATGGTAAATTATTTTTTTCTTATCTTTTGTGACTTACTTAATGACTTACCCTCGTATAATCACTGCTCCATTATTTCATTGCAAAAAAGAAAGAGATTTAGCAGGATAATTTTACTATTAATTTATACTGTGCCATATAAAATGGTATATGTTATTTATTATGTTACTTTATTAAGTTAAACATATTAATAGATGTGTGCAGAATATGTTCACCTCTTTTTTGATGTTCTAAACCTTTTCATGTATAGAATTTACTTACTATATTGATAATTACCTTCTATAAAACATTTACAGCTTTGCTCCCTAGTGTAGTTTTACCTCATCCTGGAATGAGAAATGAGAGCCAAAAAGATAGAAATACATAATAAAATTTGTAGAAAATATGCATATGCATTTGATGCATGGAAAGAGCAAAACTGCACTTATCTATATTGTTCATAAGCTTGCTGGAGGCCGCAGTGGCCTAGTGGCAAGGTCTCGACCGGAGGGCCGCAGGTTCAAAACCCTATTCCACTGAAGATCTGCCGTGTATGGGGCCTGTTGCACGTCAAATCATACGTAGTGGCCGAATGTCCTCCCGTTGGTGTGGCGCGGAAGTTTGGAGAGGGGGTGTCTGCTCAGGTGTTGTCCTCGTCATCTGACCATGGTTCAAAATTACGAGATCCTTCCCTAAATAGCCCTCGTGTTGCTTAAAAAAAAAAAACGTTAATCTATTCTAAACATAAACATAATCTTGCTCACAAGTTTCTTAATATCAGTAAGAGCTTAAAGGTGCACAAAACATTTAATTACAGTTAATGTTTGCATTTTTGTTTGATATTCGGAATATTTTTCCATTAAAAAAATTATTATTTCCCCCTTTTTAGTGTTATAGGTTCCTTTGTTTTGTTTTTTATTTCATTATTTTTTTTTAAATTTTAATATTGTTTTTTTTTTCCTGTTTTTTTCTTTGCACTTCATTTATTTTATACTTAGTAATTATATGATATTTATTATGCAAGAAACTAAAAACTAAAAAATTGTTTTATTGTGTAGAACAAGTTGGTTATTCTCTCAATTCTCTTGAATAAAGCTTGTCATAATATTTTGTAAACTTTCTGTTGAAAATATTTAAATTCAGCACAGTGTAATCATTATGAGATATTATGGAGCCCATGAACCACTGTTATGGGTTTTCTTTATTTACTTAAAAATAATCTCCAATGGTTGTATAAACTGAAACAAATATTGTATTGTCCTACGATATATATATTTGTAAGGATTTTCAAGGTATTTGAAGTAGTAGAAGTAAATGAGAAATTAATTTCCAAATTTGACCCAAATATACAGAACCATAAGATTGAATAAAAGCATCTAATAAGATTAAGATTTTTTTTTTTTCATTATAGTTAAATATTTCAATGAAATTCCCTGCATTGCATTTTTCAAATATCGTTTCTTGGATATTTTGATATAATTTTTGTGTTATTTGTTAATTAGCTTCGTTTCCTTAGGAAACAAGAGAGGATAGGCTTTTAGAATTTCTCCGTGAACCAGACTGTGCCCCAGTTTTGGTATGTTTCCGTTTTATTCTTTGCTGCTTTTAATTACTCAAAAGCATAATTAATAATTTGTTCATTCTTTTAAAAAATTTTATAGGCTCTCAGAGAAGGCAGTGGCTTGGTTGTAGAGGATGGGAAAATAACATTATTTGGAAGAAAAAATGCTAGATTCTTTAAAAAGTAAGAACTTTTTGTTTATCCTTTATTGTTTTATAATTGAGGCTGTGGTGACCTAGTGGTAAGGTCTCGACCTCGGGACCAGAGGGTCGCAGGTTTGAAACCCGATTCCACTGAAGATCTGCCGTGTATGGGGTCTGTTGCTTGCTAAATGATATGTAGTGGCCAAATGTCCTCCCATTGGTGGGGCGCGGAAGTTTGGAGAGGGGGTGCCAGCTCACGTGTCGTCCTCATCATCTGACTGTGATTCAAAATTACGAGGTCCGTCCCTAAATATCCCTCGTGTTGCTTCAAAACGGGGCGTTAATCTAACCTAGCCTAATCTAATTTTATAATTAGTCCCAGAAATTTCTCTATTAATTTACAAAATATTAAAGAAGATACTTTAATTGAAAATATTTTATAAATGATTATTATTGAGCTACAAAACTTGGAAAAAATAAATAAAAAATCCCCCCCCCTCCATGGTTGGCACTTTGAAATATTTTAGAACTTTTTATCCCTGTAATTTTTTTTTTTTTTTCACATACGTCTATTTCTGCTTTAGAATAAAATTGTAAGTTACTTTTCATGTGATATGTTCATTTAAGCTAATGATTTGATTTTTGTCTTATAGAAATTTTAATTTAACTTTGCACGTTGTGTTTTAGCAATAACCCATTGTTGTGTATCCAGGCCATGCCTCATGGATGCTGAGTCAGCATGAGAGAATTCACAAAGACAAGGCTTTAATTGCTAATTTTGAACATTTATTTAATAACAAGATAAAATGAAAGGAGAAGAAAAAGAATCAAAACTCACATAAGGATCAATGCTCTTACACTAATCAACTTGGTGTAGAACCAATAATCACACATTACTTTATGAATTTTGTGAAATATAAGTGACAGCTCACTAAATGATATTCACTGTAAATTATTGTAATATAAATGACAGTTCACTAAAAATTTATTCATTATAAAATATTGAAACACAATCAAAGATATGCTTCTGATGTTAATTTTATTATAAGTTTAGAGTATTATGGAAGAAGTTAAAAGATAAAAAAATGCAATACCATTACTGCCTTTCACAGATACACTTGAAATTTTTCTTGATTTAAATAACATAATTATTTCAATAAAATTCGATATTGCATTCCATGTCATAAAACAAAATAAATCAATTTCATACTCATGCAAATAATAAACATTTCACTGCACCTTCATACAAATCAAACTAAGTAAACACAAAAGGAATCTCTTGATTATTTTATCATGAATTACATGTCACACGATTATATTAATTAAACCCACCTTCAGTTCCACAGCAACAGCGTTCCATTTTAAGAATCTAGCCTCAGCAAATTGTAAATAAAAATTCTCAGATGAATCACTTATGATAAATCCTTTTGTGTGTGTGTGAACTGAACCATGGTTTGTCACAGACTAATTAGTTGGTTTGATGCAAATATGACCTTACGACTTCACAGGCCTTTCTGGTCCAAATTTATGAATTTCTTTTTCTAAATACATAAGCACTATATTTCCTAAACCTAGACTGATGCTCTTTATCAGTTTCACAAACAGCAATTCTAAGCACCAGTGGGTGCTCATCATGTGTTGAATACTTTTATCATCTTAAAATGGCTCAAACTTCACTGTAGGCGCGTATCTGGTATTATTTTTTATTGAAATAAATATGAGGGGAATTTTAAAATATTTTGCAATGAGTGCGTCCATCCTCTCGGTGCTGGCCGTGGAAAGCCCAAACGCTCCATGGACTTTCAAACCTTTTGTCCTCTACATCTTGCATTTTTTTACCAATTTTTCTTCATCATCCACACCATTCGTTTTCCTCCAAAGATCTCCTTTGCCCAGGTAACGCCAAATATACACACCACCAAAGACTCCTATAAAACTGACCAACCATTGGTTAAGAGGTGAATTACATCAGAGAAACAGTAATCATCCCCACGAATTTCTAGGAATACTGAGGGGAGGGGGACACATCCGACCAAACTGCTTTTCGAAAAATGACAAATATCTAAGGCGGGAGAAAGAATATGTTGTTTTAACACATTTTTTATATTATCTTTTATTTTAGATTTTATTTATTTTGAAAAAAATATGGATTTAACTTATTCTGTTTTTAACTAAATGCATATTTTTTTAATCTAATTTTTTATGCAATTGGTAAATTTTAAATTTAAATACAGTTTGTAAATTTTTGGTCTATTCACATCGAAGCTGCTATCTAGAGTATGTTTTGAAATTTTTAATATTTCTTTTCTAGAGGCCAAGATCCAATTGAATATGAACCTGACACTGATCTTTCATTTTTACTGAATGTGGAATGTTGATACGTTTTTATTATACTATTTAGAAATTTATGGTAATTATTAACTTTGTTTTTCTCCCAACGAATTTGATGGTTAATTATGTTGTTACTATTACTTAAAAACAAATAAGATGTATGTATAAAAATATATAACAACTTACTAATGATACCATATGAAATGTCAGAAAAACAACTCAGAAAGCTAAAATTTCAATTTATATCCTGATTTATGTCACATTAGTCAATGTTCGTTGCAGTGCTAACATAAATTGTTACATGATTTATGACTTTATTCTTTAGGAATCTTAAGTTTCATATCCATCACATTCATCACTAGAATTATATGATTATTTAAAAATGTAATATTTAAATTTTGTTTAATGTTGCAATTAATTTCCACTATTAATTGTATTTAATAAGTTACATAAATGCTGTCAATATGTTCGTGGTATTTACTTACATGCTCTTAAAATATTGTGCTTTCTTTTCAGAATTATTTTTCAGTTACAAGAAGCCTGAACCTCTGATCAAAAATTACTGATTACTAAATAATCTTTTATATCAAAAAGAATTATTTTATTAAAATATTGAATTTTTGACATCTAAAATACTTGTTTTCTTGTTCAAGTTTTTGATTATTTTACTGTATAATGAACTATGCTGTTAGAAATATCTTTACACTTAAATAAAGTATTTTTTTTAAATCTAATTGTTGTTCTTATTCTGCAAAAATTACTTTTCACAGCTTATTTGAACCCTGCCATGTCAATGTCTTGCAAAAATAATGATACATGCTTTGAGTTTGAAAGATGTTCTTCCTGCAGATTTTAATTCTCTGTTCGAATTTGGCAATTTTTCTGCAACCTTCGGGATCACCCAAATGATGATCATTCATTGAATTTGTCTGCTGCTTATAAATGCTGATTTCCTCAGCCATGTGCATTTATGACTACATGGGTCTCAGCAATCAAAGTCCAAAAGTACAAAAAAATGGAAAAAGTGTTCCAATACTAGTTCCAAAAGATTGTCTCCAAATCTGAAAGCAACCTGGAGAAAGGTCATAACTCAGATTGCTAAAAGCAAACCCGATGTGACGAGATTTTAAAACAGTATTAACACATGCATTTAAGGCTTAGGTCGCAATCAAGAAGGGGTATAAAACATGTCCTTCACTGAGGGCTGTTTGAGCAACTAACATGAAACTCAATGTCTTCTAATATGAAACTGAATGCTGTCATATGATGAGCTGTAATTTTATGTTCTTTTTCATCCTGTAAGGTACTCAGTGGATTAGAAAATTTAATTGTCGCAATGCATTTCATGGGGCCTGAAATCAGTTGTCTGAGCATGAATGGATTATTTTATGGCTCCTCTAGTGTTATTAATTATTTCAGATTTAATGTAAAAACAGAATGGTGAAAATTCAACTAATCCAATAATGTGCCAAGTGAATTGAAACATGCTCATTAAAATATAGAAAAAAGTACTTGGAATCGTTCAGCATCAGAATTGTGCATGCTATTAAATATTTTTCTAATTTAGGTAAAACCTTACAGAGGCATTGTTTACATATACAGTAAAAAGGCAAAACTTCAGACTAGCAGAATGATTATATAAATTATTATACATGAGATTATTTGAGTGCTTAAAAATTGACAAATGATAGAAAAAATGGTTTATCATTGCTGGCTTCTGAAAAACTCGACCTCAGAAAAGAGAATCAAGAACAAAGAAACAATTATTTTATAAAAGTCAACTCGTCTAATCTCTTCAATTTAAAAATTTTTAAGAGTAAATATTTATTTACTGTTTTATTATGTGATGTAGAAGATTTTAAAATTTCAAAATTAACACCAAGAAAATGTTAAAAACACAAAGAAAATTGGCACATTCAAAACAGATGGTACATTTATGTTTAATTACAAAATCCAGTGGTTAAAAAAATTGCATTATTGAACCCTTTGAAGACGACTGTCATGCAGGGATGCCAGCTGCTTGGTACGTTCTCTCCTGACTGTCACAAATATGTGCCAGCTCTTGTGGCTTTTAGATACTGACTGTCACGTCGGCGTGACACTAGGTTTAGTGCAATTTGGCTTAGTTAGGAAAAGTGCTCCGGCCCTGAGCAGCCACACATGTTGAGAAACGTCAGCCAGATGGAACTGAACATTTTCCATGCACCGTCCTCAGAGGGATAATGCGTTTAGGTAATGTTGTGATACAAATAGAGAAAAGGTTTTTGAATTATAGGAAAAGAAATAAACTCTTTTCAGTCAAGCTTTAACAATGTAAAAGATTTTAAAAGGCCAATTAGAATGTAATTAAAATTTTGAAGAAAGAATGGAAATTATATGATTTTCATTGCAGCATTGAAAATTATTCTTCCAAACTATGTTCAAAATGTTTTTTTTTTTTTATTTTTTTTAGAGAAAAAAGAAAATGTATAACAACAAATTCTCTATCACTGAATAGATAATTTGTTAAATTTAAGATAGTGTAAAAATCAGTTGTGTGTGAAAATATTTTCAGAAGTTATCGCAAAAAAACCACCCTTTGTTTACTTTTTAATTAATTAAAAAAAATTGAAAAATTGCTCTGAGGTGACATATTCCCACCCTCTAAAGTATGTGTTTCAAATATAGTATTTCTGGGTAAAATGGTCCATCCTGAAAAACACCAGCAAATACACATGCATATACATTTGCTTTTATTATTGGTAATTTAAATTTATTTATGCTTAATTTTAAACAGTATCTGGGCATAATTTTAATCTGTAGGTTATTTAAAAATTCATGAGTTTCTATTGTTTTCAAATATTCTTTCTAAAGGTTTCTTTGTTTGGGTGTAAATGAGATTTAATATGCTTTGTTGAGAATTTTGTTAGCAGTAATAACAGAGTGGAATATTTCTTTATGAATTACAAAAAAAAAATTATTAAATTTTACTATCTATTGTTTAGTTTCATTAAATTAATTTACAGAAGGCTAATAGCAGAGTCTAAGTTTAAAACTTAAAGATTTCCATTTTATTACCTTGAAATCTTTCATGTGCATTGGGCTGGTAAGCATTAAATTTGTTGAAGCCGAAGTGTGCAGATTTTGATGTGTAAGTTTATAGAGTAGAATGTCTATTTGGGTGCAGGGCATTAAACTAATAAATCAAATGAATTTATTTATTAATCTATTTTCAAAATTCTTATAAACTGTCTTCTTATTCATAAAATCCAAGGCCTTCTAGGTTTGTGTTTGCGAGCATTCTATAATTTCTGTGGTCTAGTGTGTTTCAGTATGCTTCTCCTGCTGTATCCTATTGTACAGGGTGTCCGCTCTTATCGTGGCCCAATATTTAATTTCTAAGCCATTAGAGATAGACATATAGTTCCATTTGGAAAAATGCTTTAAATGAAGGGAAGCATTATATTTTATTTTTTTGAGTCAATAAATGTATTTCTGAATAGATTACGAATTCTAATTTTTTATACAGTCCCCCGGATTATATAAGTCATATTTAGTAAAATATTCTTCACACACTAACAATTTAAACAAAAAAGTTTCACTTTTCTGCGACTAAAACTGGCCGAGTTATGGAGCTTTGAATATCGCTGACTTAGATCACTTTACACCATTTCAATAGCCGTCTCGAAGATGATCCACCAATCAATACGCAGCACGTGCTCGATGAGGCTTCTGATTGGTTTGAAATTATGAAATTCAATAACTCGGTCAGTTTTAGAAAATATGACTGGTAGGACCAGAGGAGGCTATATAAAAAATTAGAATTCATAACTTTTTCAGAAATATATTTATTGACTTTACAAAAATATATAATTATTCCCTTCATTTAAAGCATTTGTCCAATTGGAACAAAATGTCCATCTCTAGAAGCACGGGAAATTAGCTGTTGGACCTCTATAAGACTGCAAACCCTGTATATGTTTGCAATATTTTAGCATTCAATTGACAATTCTTCTCATTGTAGAAGCAGTTGGACCTATATGGAAGTATCGTCATTGGCTCGACAACCCAGAGTGTGTCCTGAATATATAATATTGAAATCCCTATCAGCACAGTGAACCCATCTAATTTTAAGCCTTCCTCTAGGACACTTTTCCATTGGTTTTGCAAGAAGGATCTTTAGGGCTGTGCTCAGCTGCCATATGAATAATATGACCTGCCCATCTCATATTTTGCAGTGTTATAAATTTAATATCATTATAACACTAAACTGTAGTTCGTTTCAATATTCCGAGACTACCACTTTTGGACGATTTTACACCAGAAAGGGGTGTCGGGCAATGAGTAAGATAAACATATTTCCAGTGTTCTTTGTTAGATCATGCTATGTTAAATGTAAACATCTCTCCCTCCATTCTTCACTTCCCCCAATTTTGGTGAAAATAACTCCGACTGGCGCATGCGCAAAAGCGCAGAGGGTTTCGGAATCCGAGAACATACAATAGTTATAGCTCGTTAATATGTCTTCTTTGCCAACTCTATTCCACCGTAAATGCTTCTCAAAACTTTTTCTTTCAAAAATAGCCAAAAGGATCAAAATAACCATGTCTCTGGGTCTCTTGAAATCGCCGTGATCTACGTGGAAGACGTTTGGCATTTGCTTTTAACACTGAAATTATTGATCTTTGTCAAATTTTGGATCAAATCCGTCTACAGGTAGATTGTCTGTCCGTGTGTTTATGAATACGATAACTCAAAAATGCAACGAGTTGGTTAGATAAAATTTATGAGGCGTGCTTTTGTAACTAAGTTCCGTTTTGAAATTCGACTGCCGTTCCGCGCATGCTTATTGAGTACCTGCGTTGGCTAGTCACTGACGCCATTACGGAAGAATTCGACAGTGTTTACGTCTGCTTGTGAGTATTTAAAATGCCTCAGTCAATGAAAATCCCGCCGACTGTGAAATACGCTCTGTCATTCGTTTTCTTAATGCAAAAGATGTGAAAGCAGCTGAAATTCATCGGCAGATCAGTGAAGTGATGAAGAAAACATTATGAGCGAAGGAATCGTAAGAAAGTGGGTTAGAGCATTTAAAGATGGCTGCACGAATGTGCAAGATGAGGAACGAAGTGTGCAGAAAAGTTCGAGAGAACAGACGCTTTACGATTTCATATTCATCTAATGAGTATCTTCAAATTTCAAGAAGTGTTATTTATGGAATTGTGACAGAACACTTAAAGTATGGTAAGTTGTGCTCACGCTGAGCAGCGGCAGATTTCTATGAGGATGGAATTTAAAAGCTAGTTGTACGATACGACGCCTTAGTATTGGTGTTAATTATGTTGAAAAGTAGATTAAAGTACAGGGGGGAGGGCTTTCATGTAAAAATAAAATTGATTAAAAAGTACACTTGTGTGTTCTTAATTTCAAAACGGTACTTACTTTTAAAAAAACGCCTCATAGAATGTGGTCTTGCCACCAAAATTGCAGATTTGTATCAAATTTGGACGCAATCGGTCTTCGGGAAGAGGCCCAAAATGCATATTCGAGTCTCTTTTGTATACGATGAAGCTAAACAAAAAATGTGCCATATTCAATAAGAATAAAAAAATGTCGAGGGGGAAACACTTCTACTGATTGTACATAAATCCGCGATTTTACCTGTGTATTACAAAAGTTTATCTAAAGCGCTTTTGCACGAATCCCCTCTTTTTTTATTTACTATCTCTTTGTCTCTTCCTTTAATATACTCCGATTCCAAAGTAATTCTTCGATATCGATACTGAATGTCTAACAGAATTTTCTGTGGGAAATTCTCTAGTGTGAAATAAAGTTTGTACGATTTTCTACATGCATTTGCCAGATAAACTCCACATCTCTGAGGTCACTGAATTTTTATCGCACCCAAAATCAGTGGATTATTTTGAGACAATTCTCGAATATGTTAGATCAGCATCTTGTTCTGAAGATAAGGGGGTTATTTTTCACCGTGGGTACATGATGATGTCACCCGGAGTTTAAGATGATAAACATCCGCATCATACCACTGTGGGAGGGGGGGGGCGTTTGATTCCAGTGGATTTAGCGCGAATACGGCGAAACTTTGGTGGAATCTAATCTGAAGCCTATGCTTCCCCAGTCCAGTCGAGACTGCCAATGATGGAGCAATCGACTGTCGTGATCTTTGGGCAAAGTAAGAAAGGAATAGAAAACTCTTCTTTTCTGCTTTCTCGTATACGAAGTATTCAAAGATAAATTCGTCGCTAGCGATCAATGCCACTTGATACGTAAAGCACTAACCTCTCTAATTGGCTACTGCATAAATGCGACTTTTACTGACGTCAGTCACAAGAACCCCCACATACACCCCTGTGCATAAGTTAGAGGAATGTGGTCCTGAACAATAGAGAAAGGGCTAGGGAATGCATAAATGTAAAAATATAGTTGAACTCGTTCCGGGCTCCATTTGTCATAGATAAAAATAAATTTGAAAATAAAAAAGATATTTTTTCCTTATCCTGGGCCGGCGGGCCGCCTCTTGGTCCGAACCCTGCGGATTTTGCCCCTCCTGCTTTCCTCTCTCGGCAGGCTTGGTGATTATGACATCAATTTTGTAGATATGCATCAAATTTTGAGCTTGATCCGTTAACGGGAAGACTGCCTGTCTGTCCGTCTCAGTGACGAATCCAGGGGGGGCTATAGGGCTACATCCCCCCCCCCCCCCAAAGCCAAGCCAGAATTCGTGATTTAATTTAACATCATTACAACTGTTTTTTTTTTTTTTCTTAATTTCTCTCTTTAAAAAAATAATAAAAACGTTTCAACATTGCTTGAAAGGCTCGAAAATTTTGTTACTTTTGTGGTCATTCCACTTGTACTTGTAGCATCGACGCGGTCGAAAACATTTTTTGGCTAGTTATTTCATTGTAATTTTTATTAAATTATCGAAAGTGTTGTATTGTTCTTTGTGATTCTTATTGTCAGGTGAGTCAAGTCTGTAAAGTTAAAGAGTTTTGGTTTACTTTAGCCTTGAAGTTTGACATTCATCACGACAATACAAAGTTTTTATGACCTCAGCCCCCCCCCCCCCCACACACCAGACCGGAATCCTAGATTCGCCACTGGTCCGTCTGTTTGTATGCGAAAGCAATAACTCAGAAACGCAACTAGCCAGATGAATGAAATTGATCCATCTATCAAATTTTGGACCAAAACTGTCAAAGGGTAAATAGTCTATCCGTGTTGTGGGGTTACTATGCAAAACTATGTCACTTAAAAATGCAAAAATCCAGACTAGTGAAATTTAGTATGTGGTGGTCTCTAGACCAAAAATGCGGATCTGTATCAAATTTTGGGCCAAATCCTTCTGCACAAAAGTTACAATTAACAAAATTTAACAAAGATATTAAATTTAAATTAATTAAATTAATCAGTCAAAATTAATTAAAACTCTTTGTATTGTATAGAATGGCGCATATGCAGCTATTTCTAATAAAATACAGATACAAATAACAGAAAACAAAACAAAAATTAAAAAAGAAAAAAGTGTAAATAAGAAACAGAAGAATTAAACAATAAAGATACACCTTTTTGCGCGCTCAACGCAGCAGCATCTAGTGATTGCATCAACAAAATATTGCAACGATTAATAATTAAAACACATAAAATAAAATTTAGAAAGTAACTTTTACTTCCTAAATTTTATTTTATGTGTTTTAATTATTAATCGTTGCAATATTTTGTTGATGCAATCACTAGATGCTGCTGCGTTGAGCGCGCATAAAGGTGTATCGTTATTGTTTAATTCTTCTGTTTCTTATTTATACTTTTTTCTTTTTTAACTTTTTTTAATTTTTGTTTTGTTTCTTCTGCACAAAAGACACTTTCCAAGATTCATACTGTTTTCTTTTCGCTATACAAAGAAGCTAAACACAAAACGCACCATATTGTGGACGTGTATGAGAATGCCGAGGGTACAACAATTTCGTTGATTTGCAGAGCGCTATCGGGGCTAACTTGTCTGAGGACTCCATTCACTTCCACTTGGCCGGAATTCCAATTATGATAAACTTGATTACGCTGGTCTGCGCGAATTGACATTCTGGTCTTCGATATAGAGCATAAACTTTTTCCGTCTGACCTCTTTTCAGCTGTAAAAAAAATGCCAGTATCCAAAGTATGCACTAAAAAAGATTTTGCAATCTTATAATTGAAACTCTGATTGCAGAAACCGCATGAGTCAATGATAGCAAAATATTGATGTCTTAGAAAAAACTGATTAATTTTTTTAATTAGTGATTCATCTTTTTAACCTGGTGGATTTGATATACCTATAATGAGAGTTTACTTGACTCTTGTCATTTCTTCACTCATTAGGCAAATAAACCTTTAGAATGTGAAAACAGCATAAACTCAAATTTTAAAGGAAAAAAAAAAAATGATTCGTGTGATTTGTGGAATCAGCGATTCAATTATTTGCGCTGAAAATGAAATTGTCCAATTGACACACTTCAAGCGCGCCGAGGGAATTTAATTTTGCAATCCAATGTTCATTATGTGTTAGAAAAAGTAGTTTAGTTATATGAACGTCCCGTTTTGAAGCAACACGAAGGCTATTTTGGGACAGATGACGAGGATGACACCTGAGCTGGCACTCCCCCTCTCCATGCTTCCGTACCACCAAGAGTGGCATTAGAGTTTCCTCGACGGGGGGCACGACCTACTTTACGAGGGGGCGAATGTAACGAAATTGGTCTCAAATTTTCGCCAGATCTTTATTTATCAACTAGTTGAATACCCCATACAAAAATATTCCCCGACGGAGTACAAAACTTTTCCCCGAAGGGGGGCACAGCATCCTCGACAGGGTTGCTGCCCCCGATCCCCCCTCCACACACTGGTGTCACCCCTGCGTCACATCAGCGGGAGGACGTTCGGTTTCCTACGAATGATTTAGCGTGTAACAGGCCCCCACACACGGTGGATCCATGCTATTTTTACGAAAATGCATGTAGGCAATGTGCATAACAAACCAAAACCATTAATCAAAGTTTCAAATCACTATCATCTTTCTGTGAAACGGTGTCAGCAGAAATCCCCCTTCGTCCTCATCAATTTCTTAGTTGGTCCACTAAATGCCCTCGTGAACAAATCTCTTGTGTAAAATCTGAGTTTCCACGATTTTATGTTACATTATTCTTTCCGTATTTACTCTAAATTTTTCGCATTTTACGAAATGGTCCATAATTTTTGCACATCAGTGTAACCATATGTTGCCACAATTAAGTATTTAATTGTTCATAAATAATTAAATCGTCTGCGCGCAAGCACTGAACAACTTCTCTAGCCCTCAAATGCTGGGCGAAAAACGGCGCATAATGTGAGGTGTTCTGTAGATTAAATGCAGATAATTAAATCGTCCGTACGGAAGGTTGCCACAATTAAATAACTAATTGTTCATGGATAATTATATTGTATGCGCGCATGCTTTTCATATGAACTACTTCTCTGATGCACAAAGAATTAAATGTCCGTAAAACCAATTAATTTTTCGATAGCTTTTAGAGCAATCAAAGCTAGATTCAATTTTTAAATTGGTTAAAAATTGCCGCATTAATTGAAGAGGCTTTAATAAAAAGAGGAAGAAAAAGTTTAAAGCAAAACATAAATCTGTGGCTGCACTTTCTCATTTGGAAAGAACTGTAACTTTTCAATCTATTTTTATCTCATTCTTTCACATTTTTTTTCTCCCTTGACAGGAGGTATTTCGGTTTTCGGCTAAGGTATCAACGGAACAAAAAAAAGCACCATTTTTTCCTTACCTTAAATCAATTTTTTTTAATATTTCCCTTCGACAATCATTGAACGTGCGTGTATTGGCTGTAGTCTATAATCATGTATCTCGTTCACAAGGTTTTCAGCACGATATATTATCCAGTTTGTGATATATTTCTCAGAACCCACGTTTATTTTCAAAAACTCAATAGAGCCCATACACTTCAAAAGAACCTAAATCTTTGCCATGTAATTTCAAATCTTCGGAAGAATCAGTGGAAGGAACCTTGTATATCTCAAAATTATCCAAAAAATACGTTTTTTTTTTATATAAATTATGCCCCGCACAGAAGAATATAATTATCCCCACGCATCTTTTACACCAGAGCCGCATTGCATTCCAGGGTAAGTGAGTTTGTGCCAAAAGTTGAATATTATTTAAATATGGCTGCTATTTCAATAATAATTTACTGTGTAATATAGTGGTTAATTTCTGTGTAGACTTGTTTATGTTAATGTATATCCTACCAGATTGGTATTTCTAGAATTTTTTTAACTTATTAGAAGTTTATATAAGCATAAATATCGTTTTTACGTAAGTAAACAGTTCCATATAACTGAATAATTGTATGGCTGGTAATATGTTTAAATTGATTTATTACTGTTTCTTTCTAAGGTGAATTATGAAAGTTTTGTTTCACTGAATTAGTTCTCGTTATATTATTTATAATTCACGGAGGTAGCGAAGAATATATGAATAACATTTTTCTTTTTTTCTTATACTTTTGATAAAAAATATACAAAAGAATAATTAAAACTTGAAATTGGTTCAAGCACATTTCAGTTAGCATATGCCAACATGAATTTTGGCGAGTACTTAATTTGTGTATGAAATCGATTACCATGTTGTGCACATCCATCAAATAATTTTAAAAGTTCGATAAAGCTAAATCCATGATGGAATGGTCGCCATCGAATTGAAATTTGTTTCTCCAAGCTATCATCTATCAATCGATATCAAAAATTATCAAGAATAATTGCTTTTCCCTATATTTTACTTCTTGTTTCAATAGCAAATACGAACACATTCGTTAAGGGAGACTTCTAAAAGTAACGATTTCACGTTGATTTTTTGAAATATGTATTATTTTGTACTAGCGCTACTACTCTTACCATTAGTATAGTTTTTTTAAATATACAGTAAGCTTATATATAAATACCAAATCAGCTATAAATAAAAGTGGGTCTATCGCAGATAGCTCGTCTGAAAGGTTTTGGAAACCTTGTCGTCAACAAGGGTAAAGGGTTGTCACAAAGGTTTCCATGATAAGGGTTGAACCTTTCGGCAAGGTAGCGGAAAGGTTCGCTAGTCAACAAGACACAAGGTTTTCTGAAAGGTTTTCAGTAAGATTTCCCCAAGCGTTTATTACAAACTTGTTTCAGGCCCTTCAGAAGGTTGTTAAGAGCCCTCCTTAAGCGGACAAAATAGAACCGCCCCTTCCGAAGCCGTACTCCTAAAAAGGGGTCCGACCCTCCCCCTTTTCAGCCCCTCTTCAAGGCCGTACTCCTACAAACTTCAAATTCCTCCGAGCCGGGGATTGAACCCGCGTTCATAGAATTGGAAGGCAAACGCAATAACCATTGTACCGGACAGGACTACACACAAAGGGACAGGTGGTTCATAAAAATCTTTCTTACATCAATTTTGCGAGAATGGTTTCCGAAACGGTTTGCTTGGAAATGCTTTCGTGGACAGCCTATGGAAAGTTAAATGGCAACCTTTCCGCAACCTTCTTTGCTATTTGAGATATTACCTACGAGCGTCTGCTTGGCAAACACTCCGATTTCCGCTAGCGTGAAAATATTCTTTATTTATTGCCTAAGCATTTTTGTAGATGCCACTGACTCTGTACCCGAGCAGCAGTTGAGTAATTATAGTGTGGCAGGACTGGCAAAATGTCAGAGCTCCACGGTTTTAGAGGGACCCAATCAGGTGTGTGACAGTTACATAGACACAGGGCCTGCCTTAAATATTGAGGGGCCCTATTGGAAATAATTTCAGTTAGCCGTGTTTTCCGATCCCTAAGTGGCCCAACCAAAGTGTATGGTACGGCGCCAAACTTGATTTTTTTTGGCAATAAATCGCCAGATGTGGTAACCCAATGGCGGACGGTAACATTGTAAATGTGGTATCATGGCGGACGTTTGGCGAGTTTTTCATAATTTGGCGCCAACTTGGCGAGGGATGTACCTTACACTTTGGTTTTACGCTCAAAGTTTGTAAAACCATAAGTTATATTCGTTATGGAAAAAAAGAGAGATTCGAATCTCTTGTCCGAAACATCGTACAATAACAGCATGATAATGTTTTAGGCTTGATTCGACTGTCCTTGTATTATCTTTCAAAATTTATACAATTATAGCAAAGATAACGTGCACATTCACACACGCGCGCAAAATGTTTTTAACATCGTCGCAACGAGCGTGTAATAAAAAATACCGTCGTAATGTATATTTAAAACATTTTTAAAAATTAATTAAAATTGAAGAAAAAAATTGTATGGAAATAAAGTTGGCACCACACAAAAACTGTTTTTTTTCCTTCTAAATGTTGTAAGAATGGTTTTTGTGCGATAATATGCTCCGAAGTTATTGAACAAATAAGTTAAAATATCATTTAGTTTTTAGTTAATTTCAAATCTAATTAAATTTTGAAAAATCCTTTCGAGTACATTCTCTGTAGTACTCTAGCGCGGGGCCCCTTAACCGTGGGGCCCTATTCGCAGCAATTGGTCCAATCGGCTAAAGGCCGGCCTTGCATAGACACTGCTGCTACCCTACCTCCAGGGCTGAAAAGTGGACCACATCCTAAACATTTGACGGGACCCCCATATTGTCTAGTTACGCCACTGCCAAGCAGCATCGTGGGTTGAAATCTGGAAGTTGGTACAAACTCTTAAAACGGCGCCAAATTTGTCAGACAAGACATTGACCTCTGCATATCACTGCTAGCTTTGGCGACTTGGCTCGGTTTTAAGAGTGTTTCCCAACTTCTAGATTTCAATCGCATCATGTGTACCCTGTATATAAAGCACAAAAACATGTTAGAATCTCATAGAAACTTCTGACCGCAAACGCCATCCGGATGAACTAGAGGGTGCACGAAGATTCAGAAATGACAGGCCAATCTCAGTGAAAACTATTTATTTGGCGATGCTTCCCACTGGAACAGTACATGCACACTTGCCGATTCTTGCCATGCATATCTGTGCATGCTTCACAACGGCGGCGCAAGGGATGGCATACCTTTTCGAAAATGCCTGGTATTCGCTGACATTTACAGGGGCGATGGCGATTCTTGCGATGATGTCAGCATATCCGCCATCCCAGATTCGGTTTATGGTCACACGATCGATGCGTTTGCGGTGCTAAAGGTGATCCAAACCACTACGCAACAGTCTGCCCAGTGGCGCTATCCCTATCGTTTCACGAAGCCCAGTGCTGAAAACCTTTCGACGCGCGTTGTGTGAAAATATTGTCCAAGACTAAAGATCTCTGGCACGGCTCACGAGTATCATGAAGATCCTGCATGAACGAAGGCATGATATCATCATGGATTAAGAAAAACTTTTCTCGCTTCCACCAGCAACTAAGACATTCATTGCAGACTGTTTCAGTTTATGTATTTATTTTTTGTTGAATTAATTTTTTCCCCTTTTCTTTTGTATTTCATCTTTACGCCGAGAGGGTTTTGTATAACCGTAAACCCTATCTGGTCGGATCACTCCCGGTGGATTAATAATAATAATAATGTCCGCCATCCCCCAGTAGCACAAAGATATCGTACAATACTGTGCGATATTGAACAATATTCTGAATATTATACAATACCAAATAATATTATATAATATCGAACAATATTGTACAATACCAAATAATATTATATAATATCGAACAATATTGTACAATACCAAATAATATTATAT
>BGPR01000442.1:388793-406293 GCA_013235015.1 Araneus ventricosus
ATATCGAACAATATTGTACAATACCAAATAATATTATATGATATCGAACAATATTGTACAATACCAAATAATATTATATGATATCGAACAATATTGTACAATACCAAATAATATTCTATATCGAACAATATTGTAGAATACCAAATAATATTATATGATATCGAACAATATTGTAGAATACCAAATAATATTATATAACATCGAACAATATTGTACAATACCAAATAATATTATATAATATCGAACAATATTGTACAATACCACATAATATTATATAATATCGAACAATATTGTACAATACCAAATAATATTATATGATATCGAATAATATTGTACAATACTAAATAATATTATATAATATCGAACAATATTGTACAATATAGTGCAACATGTTGTGCTACCTGGGTCTCAGCATTTATAAACTGTTGCATGTTTTAAATGACTATCACTGACATCCGACTGCAGCACTAGCGAACAGCGCCCTCTAGCTCATTCGTTTGGCGTTTCCGTTCATGCCTTTCCGTGTGGTTTTGGTCTTGTTTCTGTGTTTCCCATCTCCCCTAACAATTTGTACGTTGAAGTTTGAATCATCCTATATGCTGTTCAATGAGTGTATGTGTTGCTAATTAAACAAATGAAATCACAAAAGAAAGTGTTTCTAACTCCATGATTTTCAATTCATTTTTGAAACTTGCGAGAAAAGCAATATTTGGAATTCTGAACTTGCTTGTAAATAGAAGTACTTCTGAACTTGATTGTACTTCTTGTGGCAGTGACATAAACGGATGTAAAAAGTAACTGGAGCTGAATTTTAAGTATACATATTTGCCACGGCGTGCACGCAATTTTATGAAGACAAATATTGCTGGAGTAATATGGTTATACACTGTAACGTCTTGCAGTTATGCTTAAAAGAACATTACAGCTATGTTAAATTTTAACATAATTTATTGAGAATTCTTCTGGAGTAAATATAGAGTTATATACAAATATAATAATTCTAGATTAATAACAACATAATAAAGTAAGCCCCAAGGCGGGGTGTCCATTCACTGATAAGAAAGAATTAGCGGGTTTAGCTAAACTGTCCAAATCGGACCTTCGTGGAATGCGACCACCAGTTTCTCTGTCCGGATCTCATCTCCTCTGTAGTTTCTCCGTCCAGATCTTATATCGCAACAGAGAAGAAAAACCCCACTTGTGCTTTTATGGGAACACACTTGTCAGCACAAAAAACACCTGTTTAGGAATGTTGCCTAGGGTGCAATCGGTAGATGAAAGTCGGTAATGAAAAGGCAGTAAATAGCCCGTCAAAAGAGGGGTGAGGATTCCCGGTGTTTGAAGGACCGACAACAAGAAAGGTAAGGGGATGTGTCTATTGTGCAGATGAGTCTGGAAGTGACCAGAGCCTGGGAGAGCACACACCCAGTCTTTAATCAATGTCGGAGTAGGACATACGTCACAACACCTAAACAAAGAATTACAAATTGCTGCTATAACTTTTAGAATTAAGCCGAATTCCTTATAGAATTACAAAAATAAACCCCAAAAGAAAAATTCAGTCTATAAAGAATAATACTGTCTTTAATGCTGTGTATTTACAGTTTATATCTTTATTTATATATTTGAAGAGTTACTTTTGGTTTTCAAGGAATGTTGCAATAAATTTGGTAGTAATTCGGTGGTGATTGATGCAAAATTTATCTTACAAATTTCTTTCTACAAAGTTGCCAACTAGACAGTTGTGGTGGCGTCCTTCTTTCTTGGTGCTTTTCTGTGTTTTTCAACACGTTTCGTTGCTACTTTTAAATTCCTCTACTGATTATATTATATTATATTTTTTAAGAATCATAATGATTCTAGGTATAGGGGCATGAAGTGGTGTTATATATATATATTACATTTTGTATAAAAGTTTTTCTTTTGATGCTACTTTTGAAGATACTATTGTTGAGATAATCAAGTCGCGATTGCTTCTTGGGATTTCAAAAATTGTATTAAATGATTTACTTGCGAAACCTTCAAAGCAGTGTTGATTGCCTTAATTTTTTAAAAAAAAAAAAAGAAATCCCGAAAGGATTATTCTCATCTTCTGAAAATCTAATATAAGGCCGGTTAAAAAGATTTAACAGGTAAGAACATAAAAATAATCAATATAGTAAAGTGCTAAATTGTGTGTTATTGTAATGGAGCAAAGGCAATTATGCCGTTTACTAGAAAAAATAATGACAGAACAAATTGATAGTTTTAAATGTCCCAGTGATGGTAATTTTCCAGAGTGCATTCCTCAAATTGCTCTCTTTGTGGAGTTTTCAGTGATTTTCGGTTTGTTCGATCTGAAAGAATATCATTCACTTTTAAAGCTTATACCAAGGATCGAACACCCCAATATTGAACTTTGTTCAGGTAGGGAAGGAACTAAGTTATGAAATTAAAGTTGAAACGTTATTTCTATAAAAAATGGACTATTGTTTTGGTAGAAATAATAAAAAAAGTTGCAACAATGATGTAAACATTTTAACCGAAAGGGAAATTCATGCATATTATCTACAGCTTCTTAGAATTTGATGCTTTCTCAGCCTTCAGTAGATATACTATCATTTATTATTCCTCCCAAAATTTAACTTCCTTACATTTTATAAATTCTCACCGATAAAGCTGGGAACTTCCGTTTTCGTCCTCAGGTATACAGGGTACCTTCCAGGATTCGGTCCCCATAAGCTTTATCAATTCGGCAAAACATATGGAAGGATGACGCACGACATCATGGAGAGCCATCCTGTCGCTGGAGAACGGTTTGGACAGATTTTGAGTTGTGACTGTAGCCGTAACGCAAAAAGGGATGACAGCTTTCACGTCTGGCAGCACGAACACTCCACATCTTACCCTAAGTTTAGAATCGATATGGTACCAGGATACACAGGTACTTGACTATTATTGCACAAGTATATCCAGTGGCGAATCCAGGATTTGGGTCTGGGAGGGGCTGAGGTCATAAAAATTTTGTATCGTAGTGACGAATGTCAAACCTCTTGGTTTATGAGTCTGGTTCTCCTTATTTTACACTTTAACTTTACAGACTTTCCTCACCTGACAATAAGAATCATAAAAAAAACAATAAAATACTTTCGATAATTTAATAAAAAATACAATGAAATAACTATCCAAAAAATATTTTCGACCGCGTCAACTCTACAAGTACAAGTGGAATGACTAGAAAAGTAGGAAAATTTTCGAACCTGTGAAGTCAGAAAGCAATATTGTCACGTTTTTATTATTTTTTTTAAAAAAGAGAAATTAAAAACAAACAGTTATAGTGATTTTAAATAAAATCAAGAATTCTGACTTAGCTCTGGGGGGGGGGGCTGCAACCCGATAGCCCCCCCTGGATTCGCCACTGAGTATATCATAATTCTATACGAAACGAGTATCATACTGATAGTCATGGAAATGGTTTGAATTGAAACTTCAACCCTCCAGTTTCTGTAGAAATTATTTTTGTAAGTGTGTATGAGTCTCGCCGAAAACCCCAAACGGGCCTGAGGAAATTAACAAATGGCCTAATTTTATGTTCACTTTTTTTTCTTTCTTTTGTGTCAGTTTCGATACTAAATGAGAATTCGTTTGACCTGATACAAAGCTGAAGATTCAACTCAGTTCTTATAATAATGAGTTAATTATCCTGATTATGCAGTTTTAAGACATTAACTTTATTTTATTTCCCCATCAGTATTAGGAACAGTAAAATAATTATTGATTTTGCCTCTTGGAAGTTTTTGGAATTGTATTATTGTTTCATTTTGCGCTTTCGTTCAAGCGCGTAAGCTTTATTTCATTAAGTTTCAGTTTAACCCCTTAAGGATCACATTTTTTTTGCTATCTAATAAGATGACCCCGCCTGTTTTAGAAAGTCGTTTTCATTCATCTAAGAAGGCATAGAATACTTGAGATGCTTGATAATTAATGATTAAGTTTTAGTTTAAAAGCCTAAAAATGCGATAATTCGATGCACGTCAATATGGCGGGTGCGAGACTTAAGGGGTTAGCTTTAATCATAGAGGGAGGTATGCAAGATATATAGATAGTTGGTCAATTTATATAATTAAAAATAAAATAAAGAATAACTGATTGTCTAAAAATAACAAACGATTATTCTATGAATTTCATAACAGCATTTTTAAATAATTTCTACTTTATTTTAAATATTTAAGAAGTACTTCTAGGCTGCTGATATCTCCATTTCATGAAAAAGTGTCTGTCTGAGAGTGCTATGCAGAAAAGAGATATTTGAAATGAGTTGCAAATAAATAGTACTGCTATTCTCAAAGCTCATTTTCAACAAAGTTATACTTATTCAATTAAATGTCTTTAAATTCTTTTTGCATGTCATTTTGTGCACGTGGAAGGTTTATTGGAAATTTCTGTTTATACAAAAAAAAATTCTCTACAAATCAATTAAAGATAACATGCACTATCTGAAACAGTTTCTATTTTAATACATGTTAAGTCTTTACGTCCGTAAAGACTAAATCTTAGATACTTTTATCAAGATGGTTTGGTTAGAAAATGCTTATTTTTTTCTAAGTTATCAATGAAAAAAAAATTAGAATAGGAGTTCGTGATGAAATTCTTATTCAATAACTTTTTTCTACAATGCTTGACAACCTTTTACTAAATATTAAACAATAGTGAGGTTGCAAAGCAACTAAGTTAACTCTTGATAACTGCTCCCAATTGCTCGCAAAATTACATCAAAACAAAAGAAAACCAGGTGTACAAATCGATACTGCTCCATTTCGTCTTATTTCCACTACCAAAGCGACGAGAGGAGAGATAAGAAGTGCAGCCCGCTGCGGAGACCTGCAGTCGACTAAAAAACTTGGAACAGGATGCACTAGGGATCTTCAGACGTGAGAGTTCGTCATGACTGTCTGGTTGTGAAGCAGAGGCGAGAATGAAGGAGGACTACAACATAATTTTAGGGATTACCCGCCCCCGCAGGGGGCTACCTCCTGTCATGGCAGATTGGTGGTGCAGTAAGTTGCCGTGTGGAAGAATGAAGGAGTAAGGGCGGAGCCAGCATATATGGTGGAATTGGAGCTGGTGGAGGAACCAATCAGAGAGGAGGCTACCAAAGCTTACAGTTCGAAAAACATTTTACCTTTGGAATATCATCTAAAAGTGATAAATCACAAGGGCCCACCCTTAACTTCGTTTCAAGTCAACTGTGTAAAACTGTTTTCACAAAACATAAATTTTGGCTCTGTTCCCCATTATGGCGAGTTGCATGTTTGAAGAAACTAACGCCCTTAAAGAAACTGTTTCGCTTCATTTTTGTAGATGGATGTTATAATATATTGTAAGAGATAATCAGTATAAGAATAACCAATCCAACACATCGGCCAGTTTTGTAAAAAGAAAATCACCTGCATTAACACAGTAGTGTTTGTTGTTGGATTTCGCACCATCAAATGCATCACAAACCTATAAGGATGAGTGGAGCACATCCGATTTATAGAAATATTTATACATGCAGACTACTTTCTATCATTTAGGTACTTACTTAAAAAGTTTGATGTTGCCAATTAGATAAATTAATTGTATATTACGACTACAGGATACTTTGCAATTTGCTGTAAGAGCTTGCTTAGACTTGAGTATTCTGGACTATGCCGAACAACATATGGGCTGCATACAGTACACATTGAATAGGCCAATAAGCAGCGAGATTTGACCGAAATGATTGAAAGAATGCAGTTATTTCTACTATCACTATCAAGCTAATTCTTATTCATTTACGTCGATATCTCAGAGTAAATACTCTCTTTATCAATAGTGTCTCCAGAATGCTCTAATAGACGAAAATATAATGACAGAATTGCGAAAAATTCTTATGTTGCCTGTTTTAAGCATCATTAACCTCAGTACTTCTTGCACTTTTCTTTGAAATGGACGACAGTTTGGAACCCACTTAGCCGTTTATGACAAGAACATGTTCTGATGGCGATAATTGTGTTGGGGATGGCAGTTATTGCAAAAATAACCGGTTTTTGGTTATTCAGGGGTTTTTTCACCTCCGGTTTAACCTGGCGGTTATAACCGCTCAAAATAACCGGTTTTCGTTTTTTTAAACATATATATATATATAAGAAACAAACGCCGTTTGTAGACAAAAAAGTTTTAGTATTGTTTTTAGACGAAATCAACACATTGGCCAATATTTATTTGTTTAAAAAGACTCTTCAGCAATGTGTTGATCCGTGAGATGACACTTCTTATCAGAAACATCATCATTTAGCGAGGATGCTAATCTTTCAAAAGCCACAGAAATTCCAACTTAAAGATATATATTTTTGTGGCTGCTGTAAATAACAAATCCGATATGCAAATTTTATTTTGCTTCTAAAAGCAATTTTCATGCAAATGTTCTTCACTTCCGCCGCACTTGGAAAAAAATTAAAACCTGCCCATAAATTGCTTTGCAATGAAGAAGTTCTGTTCTTGCCAATGCCATATGAACCGAACAAAATATATTAACTCGGGTGAACAAAACTGTGTAATATTATTTTGCAATTTGATTATAATAAAGGAGAAGTGATTTGTACTCAAAATAGATGACCAACAGTAAAAAAAAATCATATTCCATTAATATAAATAAAATTTGTTTCAGGCCCATGAAAGTTTTTACAATAAGTCATACAAATTTCAAAAACGCAATGTTAGTAGTTTCGATGTTATTCAGATAACATCCAAATCCAAAACGCTGTCGTTATATTATTTTTGAGGGCTTTTCTATATCTCTTAGATTCGACGTTTGTTACTTAATTGGTAGGTATTTCATTCAATACCAAAAATACAGGCATTCTTTTTAATGAGCTGTTAAAACTTACGTACCCCCTTTCTCAAAAAAACAAACAAACATAGTATTTAATTGATTTTTAAAAAAATGTTCTTCAAGGATTCTTTTAATTGTGTTCTAGCAACAGTTCTTATTCGTGATGCGTTTTATGTCCGTATTTATGTTAACGCGTATCTAGTTAAATGTCGAATCTGGCTTAATACGAAGAAATTAGAAAATACGGACGTAAATAATCGTATTTTATGTTGTTTTAGTCATTATGCATAATGCTGAAACATAATTATTTCTAAATTTTTGTACACGTTCCTATTAATCATATTTAGTAAAATATTTTTGCAAGCTAAAATTTTAAACAAAATGCCCCACTCTTCTGCAACTAAAACTGATCGAGTTATGAAAGCTTTACTATCACTATTTAGACCATTTCAATTGCCGCCTCGAGGAAAATTCGCCAACCAACAGACGCCTCGTGGGAGAATTTGTCATTGATTGGCCTAAGTTGATGAAATTCAAAGCTTCATAACTTCGTAAATTTTAGTCTAATCGAACTTAAAATCGAGCCTATGCCGGTTTTTTAACCCGGCTATTGGATTTTAAAAAATAATCGATTATAACCGGGACAAAAAAAACCAAAAAAAAAAAACGGTTAACCGAAAGAAAAAACTGGTTTTCAGTTAAAACCGGTAGGGTTTTCCCATCTCTAAATTGTGTATAACATAGCTGGCATGTTACTGACCATAATGCCAAAATTGGCAAAGATCCAGAAAGACGTATTTGTGGATTTTTAACGTAGGTCTACGTTCTTCCCATTGGGGTCTCAGGAAGGAATTTGATTTACGCTCCAAAACGCCACAAAACTTGGTATGGGAGATCCTCTATATCTCGGTAACTACATATGTTGTAAACATAACTAATGTCTTATCTTAGAGATAAAGGGTAACAACACAAGTTACAAAAAAAACTGAAAATCGGAATTGCAGTTCAGCGACTACTGAGTCGCAAAGTTGGGCAAAAATACGCAATGAGTTGGTAACGCGATCCTCTATATCTCTCCTCATAACTACATATGTAAAAAACATAACTAATGTCTTATTTTAGAGGTAAAGGGTAACAACAGAAGTTACAAAAAAACTTACTTAATCTTAAAAACTTACGAGAAACTTCGAAAAAAAAGAGTCACGCGAGTAAAATATTCCTACGCCTTTAACATCAGCGGCTGTCTGAAAAGACAGCCTCTCGTCACTTTTTTTTTTTATTAAAACGGTAGGTCTTCAGCTTTGCGCAAAATCAATTAAGTAGCTTTCAAAGATGGTTTCATATCACTAGAAGTAATGGCAATTGGATACTTTGATATCTGATGGTTTTGGTTATCTATAATCTCCTTACTGAATTCATACTTCTCCGAATAATTCTACTTTCTTATTGGAAGAAAGCATTCTTTCCCGTTAGTTCGCCAGTAATAGATTGGGCTCCAAATCGTAGCCCTGGGTAATCGGGTAATTACCGAGTGTCACGGCCAAATGCAACAAGAACAGGAAAACGAAATAGGCGAAAAATTGAAGTTTCGATGCATAAAGCAGCTATCTTGTCACATATTTTGGCGACTGCTATTTTAACAGAGAAATTATTTTTTGCTTAGTGAATGTTGCTGTCTAGCTAATAGTAAAAGAACGGAATAAAGAAATTTGATTTTATTAAATCAAATAATAATGGGTCGTCCGTTTCGTATTTCTACCTCTAAATGAAGCATCGAAGAAAAACACTTCTGGCACACGGTGAAAGAAATACAGCGTTTGGCGATGATCTGAAGATCTGAAATAACAAAGAAATGCACGTAGTTATGCAATATTGAAACAAACACCAAGTTACATATTTTTATATATAGCTGTTTGCGCACAATATTCATGAAAAAATTCTAACGTTGGATTTCCCCAAAATTAATTTCATTATGTGTAGTCTGTTGTGCAACGTAGTAGAGTTGGTACAATTCTGTACGGCAAACTACAAGCCCTCAGTTTACAGTAGTAAACCCGTAATCCATAAAAAGTCGTGGATTCCCAATCACCTAACTACATTCTAAGGTACAATCACCTAACTACATTCTAAGGTAATCCTAATTAGGGTATCAGCAACTAGATTAAATTTCTAACTATAATAAAATCGCAGACGTCGAATTTATTCAATAATCTTAGATTAAAGCATAAATACAATCATATTTTTGTAAGAGCAGTGTTAGATGAACCACGTCAAGTGGTGCATTGATTTTGGCATTTATTGCACTTTTTTGCACAAAGAAAAAATTTTACGTCATAGCACGTCAATTATGGCGTAGAGCCCGGGGGGGGGGGCAAGAGGAGATGTGGAGACAAAGTAGTGTTTAGTTCAAAGCAAATATTGTAATCGTCGAAGAATTCACCCTCGAAACTTTGATGGATTTTGACGATTCGAACCTCTCTGAATTAAAAAAAAAAACCCTTAAATCATGCTTATCTTTTTGTTCATGTGTATGTGAACATAACTCAAAATTGCAACGAGCGAAGTAAAGGAAATTTGGCACGTTGTTCTGAAACCACAACTGCAGATCTGAATAAATTCTGCCCAAAATACTTGAACGAGAAAATACGCATTTACAAAGGCAGTTTTTGGAAAGATATTTTTAATATGTACGTTGCCATTCGCTCTGAATGAAAAAATTGTATGTGTCTTTAATAATGGAATTTATTTACATTCGCGTTGTCACTCCATCCAGTGAATCATAATTATTGGTTAAAATAAATTTATTAAAATTTGTGAGAACCCCTGACAAAAGATGCATAGAATTCAAACTAGAGTCGTCGAAAATATGTTATTTTTTAATTTTAAAATGATATACAAATTCCCTTTCTCCCGACAATAGTTTCTGAAATTACTAGAAAATCACCGGTCATGGTATGACGGGTGCAAATTGCCTCTTCATTCGAGAGATTTCCCGTCAAATTTGACGCGTTTAAACAGATATATATGCGAGAGAAATGTTTAACATTGATTGAAAACAAATAAAATAAACATATGTTTTATGACAGGAAATATTTTTTTATTTACATATTATTTACATATTTCTTTATTCAAAAAATCATCGTGGCATCCAAAAAAAACCATCGTGCATCGTGGCGTCCAAACTATGTCACCACATGATTTACCATTGACTTGATTGACTACTATCTATTAAAAAACTGAAATTAATTTGAAATATATGATTAATATAATTTAAAATTTCTCGTGAACTACTGATCATAGCAAGATACATTTTATATCAACCGATAGAAAATTTTATTTCACTATTTTAGAGCTTTTAAATTTGAAATTAGAACGACAATTACTCTATTAAATTTAAAATTACTGAAATTTAGGTTCTCTAACAATAAAATAATACTGTTTAATGTCTCGCAGTGCTATGGCGCGATTTTTTTGTTGGTGACGTCAAAGCGTTACCGAGAGATCTGGGCTATTATATTAGTAATTGTTGGAAACTATCTCAATCGTGAAATTTAAAAAATTATCAGTGTCAAACCGTCAGTTGAAAAAGTCATTTAATATATTTTAGATTATTTTTGTGGATACCAGTCGATAATGTTTAGATGCATAACGTCTAGGCACAATTATTTTTATGTGTGAGTATGCGAGTAAGTCGAGCAAAGAACACTAATTCCCCCTCCCCCTTGTATTTTTCCATTGTAACTTCAAGTACGGCCTTGTTTAGTAGATGATGCACGCTATATTGATCCGCAAAGTATTGATTTTCACAGTCTTCTTACCAAGATCATTATTTCGAGTCTCTTATTTCGGCTGGGAATTATTCTTCATTCTTGTGTGTGAACTGTCCAGTTTTTAACTAATTGCCTCTCAGACAAATCTTTACACGTGCATGAAACGTCAGTTGGAAAATCATCTTCCTCTGAATCTGGTTTAAAACTCCTACAAACGCAAAAGCGTACTAATATTGCGACTGTAACTCCTACATGCTTTAAAAAAAAAAACATGCTTTTCAAAGTGTTTTTCACGCAAATTATTCAAGTTTTAGTGACCGTGTTATACTGATATACTTGTATTTGTTACGAAGTGAGTTAGTTTAACTTAGTGAAAGTTTTTTTCGTACCGGTGACGTAAAATATGCTGAGGCTTTTTACTTTCTTTTCTGACAATTAAATATTTTGATTTTGTATTTTTATATGTACGGACATTCATTTATGTATTATGTGTAGTTTCATTCCTAAAACGATGCATTTTTATGTCTAAGCGATGTCTCGATTAGTCGAGTGCCATATTTTCATTTATTTATTTTCATATTTGTAAAGATGATATTATCCAATCGATTTTTCACTCAATTTCTGATGTACTAGGATCCTGAAATTTTGAATAGTTTTGTGTTTCCAATGGCAATACATTGTTTTCATATTTTCAGAATTTAATTATCAGTTAATCGATCAGTATTGATTAAATTTTGATTTCTTGTCTGGTAGTAAATATGAGAAAAAATTTAATACGAAGTTCGATAACAATTATAATAATAATGAACTATGAAATGAATCGTTGATTTGCAGAAACTATGTGAATCAATAACATTAAAATACTGGACGCTTTGAAAAAAACTGATTAATTTTTTAAATCAATGAAAATTTTTTTATTTGGTAGATTTTAAAAATCTATATAATGTGATTTTACTTGACTCTTGTCATTTCTTCACTCTTTATGTACAAACCCCTTTAGAATATGAAAAAAGCATGAACGCAGTTTTAACAAAATTGTTTCTTGTGGTTTCTGCAGTCATTTATTCAAATATATTAAGACTGAACAGTAAAATAATAATAATAATAATTAAACTAAACACACTTTTGATAATATACTGAAAAATAGAATTTTTTAAAAAAAAATCGAAATATGAAAGTCAAAACCAAATCGCAAAACAGTAAGGTTGCTGTAAAGAATACTGTTAGGGAAAGAAGCCACAATAAATATCATAAGAAAGAAAATTCACAAACATCCTTGAAAAATTAAAAATATCTTATAAATATGATTAAAATTCCAATTTACCAAGAATGTTTCTATCAGTATCTCATGCTTTTGCGATTTTATTTTGACCTCCGAATTTCTGATTAAAAAAAATATTTTCAGTTTTTCAGTACGTTAATCTAAAAGCGTTTTTTAAATCTTTTTAATATTTATAATTTTCGTTTCGATCAAATTTTATTATCGTATGAATTTAGCATTTAAATAGCGCTTTTTAATAAAATAAAAAGCTGGGATTTAATAATGCGTGTTTTTTTTCAGCCCTTTTGCTTCGAGCAATGTAGAAATCCTGTCTCAGTTATTTCATACATTTTGCCTAGATACACGTTCATAGCGTTGCATATAAAAAGTATTTGACATTGTTTCAAAAGTATTTGGAATATTCGTAATCATCGCATATCAATAACGATTAAAACTAGTCCTTGATTTTAAAAAGGAAAAGGGGAAAAAATCACCTGTGTTTTTTTTTTCAGCGGATGGAAGTTTTTTTTCAACCGGGAGTAGGGTTGTATGCCTGCATAAAATATATTATTTATGAATATAATTAGTTACGACCATCTGACTTAATTAAAATCAGGGGTGTAGTGAAGCCGGAAAGCACCGAAACGCCGTTCCGGCACTGCTTTTTTACTTTCTCGTATACGAAGTGTACAAAGAGAAAATATTGTAATCGCCAAAAAATTCGAACTCGAGATTTTGACGAATCTCCACGTTTTAGACCTCCCTGAGTCCGAAAAACACGATTTTGGAATCATGACTGTGTGTCTGTCTGTCTGTGAACACGATAACTCGAAAACTAATAGAGACACAGGGATGAAATTTGGTATGTGATCTTTACACATAATTTGTAGGTTTCTATCAAATTTTGGACAAAATCCGTCCACGGGAAGTCTGCCTGTCTGTCCGCGGTCATGAGAACACTATAACTCAAAAACTTGAATAGCTAGATGGATAAAATTCGGTGCACAGTTTTATCGTCATGAATGTAGGTCCGTATAAAATTTTGGGCCAAATCCGACAAATGTTTGACTGTCTGTAGGTCTGTATAATCGCATACTTGTAAAAATTATATCTCATAAGCCCTTTGGCTTAGATAAATAAAATTTGGCATCACGGATGTCTTGGTTTCAATTATAGATCTGTGCCCAAATTTAGTTCCAATCGGTTAAATAAAAGGCGTTCGAATTGCAAATTCAATTTTTTTACTCCGATTCTCCATGCGCAGCGCATGCGTACTTGTAGCAATCTCTGTGCACGCGGAAGGATTACGTCACTTTGTCCTATAGAGCCGGCAATAGTGGAAGTGTGTGATAGATGCGTTTTAATCGGTACTCATCTCTTTGAATTTGATTCTTTACCTAAATATTTTACAATCACTATAATCTACAATGAAAAACCTTCTGATAGTCATTGCATTCCAGGTCACAGCAGGTGCGAATTTTTTTATCCACACGGGGGGGAGAGGAAACAGGACGTTTATGGGAAAGTATACGAGAAAGTTTAGGGGAGACCACTCCCGCTGGTTTTACGGGAGATAAGGGAGAAAAAAAATTGCATAAACCTCCTTAAAACAGCGCGATTTTCATCAGCCAGGTTATATCGTTCCGATACTGATTCTTTTGCGACTACACTACCACTGACTAAAGTCTACTCAGAAATAAAATTGTACTCCGGGAAATAATGTCTACTGTCTAGTAAAATTTCATGCAAATTATCTTCTTACTATAATCATTGTAAACCATAAAAGAAGAATTTATTATATTATTAATATTATTGATTTTTAATATATTTATATTATTAATTTATAAAGGAAGAATGATTCTGAATTCAGAATGCAAAACATGGATTGCCTGTGTAATTACTGCCAATTTTTACAATTGGAATTTTTTTTTGCGTAACCTTTAGGTCACGTGCCTAGAAAGGATTCACACTGCGGTAGAGGATATCAAGAGGAGTGTCGGAAAGGAATCTCCGAGTTCGAAAGACTGAAAATGGATGAGAATGATAGGCAGAAATCGAATAGGTACACACCGTCCGAAGATATTTTGGTAAGCAAAAAGCATGATTTCATATACATATTTAAGCCAATCAATATTAGAACAGCTTACATTGCTTGTTCAGCTTAATTGGCATTTTTAAAGTAATTACACTCTTAACAGTGATTGATTAATAATTTAAAAAAAAAAACATTTGTTCGAAATTTGAATTAGCAAAGAGAGAAAATTATAAAAAAAAAATGATTGATAGTAGTTGATTCGATATTGGAACAAAACGCATGCTTAACGTGGTCGTCTAAAGGCTTTTTACGTCGACTTCCATCACTAGATGTCGCTGATCGCAACTCGGCGAAAGCGATTTGCTCATGTATATTGTTACACTGCATTGCCTTGACGGAGAAGAAGCAACGTTGTGCGCATGCGCTCTGACAGAATCTTGGAAAATTTTCTCTGTATATAACGTTGACGATATCATCAGAGCGCATGCGTATTATTACGTAGTTTGTAATCATATATGTGTAATTTCGTTTACGCGTGAGTAAGCACCCGACCAGTGGGAGCGGGGTGGGGGATGGGATGAATCATTTAAAGATTCTAAAGCATTTATACTGCTCTTTAAGTGTAGCAGGAATGCGTCACTTTTAACACTTCCATTCGTTTTCTAAAATATTTATTTTCCTGCATCCAGTTTATCTCATATACAGAATGAGACAAAAGCCTGTAGATGAACAGTGGCGTACCTACATAAAATGGCCCCCAGGGCGAATATCGAAACTGCGCCCCCTTTTTTTTCTCTTAAATTGTGATCCTCATTTTCTTTCCGGAAACTTTATGCCGGGGAGTGCAAAGATTAAAAGTGCAAATAAACTTTAAAAAATGCCATATAAAACATTTTTGAGTTGTTAGAATTTACAATTTTTCTAAAACAACACTGAACATTTGCATTTCATTTATCTCATATTTGAAAAATAATATAAAATGTGTACAAATCTCTTAATCAATTGAGAAAAAAATCCACACACATACGAATAAAAATGAGAAAATTATATGCATTACTTTTTTTCCCATATATATACAGTAGGAAAAGCTCTAAACCTTGCAGTAAATTATTTGCTAACACAGATAAAATCATGCAAAAGCCTTAGGGACAAATATATTTATTGTAATATTATTCATAATATAATTCATCATATAATTTCACATATACCTTTAAATTTATTAATCAATTTACAACTAATAAAGTTTGATAATGTTTTATCTAGAACCTTATGACAAAGTTGAAATTCATTGCACGAAATTAGGGGATATGCTATTGCAGGTGGAAAAGAATGCTGATTCAAACATGAAATAAAATTACAACTTAATTAATTTGTTTATAACATGTACAATTGCAATTCCTTATTATTTTATTAGACATTATTTGTGTTCATAAAAAAAAGGATACATTATTTCTAAAAAATTTTGGTGGCTTTAGAGTATCTGAAATGTTGTAAATTAACTTTTCTGTCTTTTAATAAAGCAAAAGTTTTTATAATTACAAGTACTTTAGTACTAAAATGTTTATGCATGTACTAAACATAAGAATTACAAACAAAAAAATAATTACCATATTTACATATTTAAATAATCATTTTCTGTTAAGAATTAGTAGTTTGGTGATTTGATAGTCAAGGCAAATTTTAATGCGTTTGTTAACAGTAAAATTAATTGGCGACGATAGCGTAACTCTGCGAGGAAAGAAAACACTTCACATTACGGTAGGAATTGAATTTCTCCTTTATGTGTTTGTTTTCGTTAATTATTAAAGAAATCCCTTTCATTTATCTTTATTTCAACATCAATAAGGACTGATAGTTTTTACCAGCAACTGCAAAACTTTACGCGGTTTTTTCTCTCTTGGCGAGTATTATTTGTATGTTTGTTTGCGTTTAGTAGAACAACTGCATCTAGGTATTGCGAAATAAAATTTAAAATAAACACTATCGCATTTTCATCATACAAATTATGCACTACGCAAAAAATTGAGGTATATTTTCCGTTCTTCACTCTTCGCTGATTGAAAATAGGAATGTTACTTTCGCTAACCATTTATCACCAATTTCCGAAGAACTGATATCCTGTCAGTATGAATCAGGGATACCTTGAAAAACCATCAGAAACCCTGAGGGAAATAATCATTCCTAACCATCTTACCGTATCTCCAACCCCACCGAGACACAAAGTTGGGAAGCAACCTTCTTTAAACAAGCTTTTCTTTGCAGCAACAAACAGCAAATCAACAGCAAATCTTTGAATCATAATATTACTTGTTATTTTGTCGCAGCTTGAGATTTCCGTGTTATAAAAATGACTGTATCCTTAAGATTTTCCCACACTTTGTTGAAACTATTTCAATCTTTAAGAAACTTGGAAATAACAGCTTCAAAAAAGCTTCTTATCTTTTAGATATAACCAATTGATTCCTTTATTTTGCGCCCCCTTGCAATTGCGCCCAGGGCACGTGCCCTACCTGCCCCACCTTTGTTACGCCACTGTAGATGAACGTTAAGAATAGGTCGGACATACACAGACGAGTCATTTTTAATCTGGAACTGTGGTCGAAAACGCAATGTATGACCGTTGGAGGAGTCGCCGTGACACTGTAGTAACAAAAGAAAGACCCCAGATAAAGTGTATAACACGGATGAAATGCTGTACAGTTTTACAAGAACATAATACCACAAGTTTAGTTATGACAATCAACTTTATACAGCCAAGTTACTTTGTCGTACAACAGTAGCAAATAACAAAATCAAAGCGTCAACAGTATTTGCCTATATCAAATTTTCATTTGATTTAACTTATATTAGGAGTGAAATGTAAATCTAAACAATATGAAGCAGAAACTTTATTTTGAATTATTTCGGCATTGGTTATGTTCTTTGTAGCTGTAATAATCGTTTAGTTCTTCAAAAATCTATAAAAAAATTATCTTTGGAATTGCAGCATTTTTTTCTAATTGCAGTATTTTTTTCTATTTCTTCCGAAAGGACAACGACAAGATATACTTAGGCTGATTCATATTCACCAGCATTAATATCTTCTCTACCTCTAGGCAATCAATTACCTAATCTAATCAACTAATCTTCTGCCAAAGGGAAACTCATACAATGTCAAAGCTCAAATAAGTATACATTGTGCCTCATAGTAACCATTCACCTTCCAAAAGTCAATTCCCGATTTCAGTCGACGGACTATGTCTAACTCAGCATAGTATATCCATGATCTAGAATCACGTAAACCAAAATTTTAATGAAGAAATTCATTACCTTTCAAAATGGCTCATATTCTCTAAGGCAAGGAACGAAAAATACTGGTTGAAATATTCGCTTGAATTTTTATGATATTCCCCTCGGATATGAACTTTGAAATATCCGTCAATATTTATTCAAACATCCTATTTGCAAATAGGTTTTTGAGGGAGAGGTTTAAAGCGAAGGAATTTCTATCTGGTATTCCTCAATTCTGTTCCACGGGAAACGTCATAAAACATATTTCTAACTATCATTTAATTCTCTTCCACATGAAATGTCGTAAAACATATTTCTAATTATCATTT
>BGPR01000442.1:406318-561632 GCA_013235015.1 Araneus ventricosus
AGAAAAAAAAGGCCTGATATATTTATATAAGCGGTGTTTTTGAATATGTAATTGAGACTTAAGCTGAACTTCTTTAAAAGTTATCTTTCTGCAGTTGATTTTTGATTGTAAAATATATTTGCAATATTGAAATGTACTGAGAATGTAAAGATAAAATGTTGCTTTTGGTGGTATCCGAATAGATAAGATGTAAGAAAAGAAGATTAAAATTTTAATAATTGTTATTACGCAATTGCAATTTTTCAATTTCATATTATTTAATATTTTGAGAGTAATAATATGTTATTCGATTAATTTTTGATTAAATTTGAGTCCGGTACAAGAGATGCCATTTGGTAGTGATTTTGAGAAAAAATTAAGTACAAGATTCTGTATTATTTGTCAAATTAAAAGAAAATAAATAAAAAAGACTGAAAAGCAGAAAACAATAAAAATAAAAGCTGCTTTTAAAAAGCAAACTTTATCGATGTTCCAAAACGTGAGATTTTTTTTTTTATAGAACTTAGAATTTTTTCCAAAATGTAGACCCAGAAATGTCAGAACAAATAATAAAAGCGCGAGGCGCTGAAAACAGTACTGTAAGGAATTAATCTTTAATGAATATCAAATGAAGAAAATCATAAATATTAAAATTAAAATTATTAAAATGTGATTAAAATTCCGTTTCATAGAATTTTTCTATCAGCCCTTCACGTTTTATGATTTTATTTTGAACCCCTGCCCACGATTCTGAATAAAAAACATTTTCTACTCTAACAGGATTATCACTAAAGAGTGTTTTTTTTTTTTAAAATGACAGGAGCTGTCTTTTTCAAAGCAGTCATTGATGCTAAAGAGTATGGACTACTTTACTCAAGTGTGACTATTTTGTTTCTTGAAGTTACCTGATTCTTTTGTTTCTCTCGAAGTGACTCGTGATTCTCTTTTGTTTCTCGAAGTGACTCAGATTTCTTTTTGTTTTCGAAGTTGTTTTCCCAATTCTCTTTGTTTCTCGAAGTGACTCCCCACCTCTCTTTTGTTTCTCTTTTGTTTCTCTGAAATACTAATGAATGGAAAATCATGAAATACAATGAAACTATTATAATGTAAATTGTTTGGCTTTCTAATAAATAAATATATTACAAAATTCTTTTTGTTTTGAATTCTTTCAATGTGTGATGGATATGTTACCTCTATGTAGATCGGTCAGATGATATGAAAAGTACATACATAATTTAATAATTCGGGACTACGTTTTGTAAAAGTTGAGTCAATATATATGAATTTCAAGAGTAATAGATAATTTGTTGGCACCATGTTCTGATCAAAATGCTACTAATGAAACCGAAAGCTTACGTCACTCAATTCATGCTATTTTTGCACTCAACTTTAAGGACTCGAGATAGTCGCTAAACTACAATTCCTGATTTTCACTCTTTTTTTTGTAACTTGTTGCTACCCTTTATCTCTAAAATAAGACAGTAGTTATGTTTTCAACTTAAGTGGAAGTTACAGATATAGAGATCGCACAAATAATTCATGCGTATTTTTGCTCCAACTTTGCAACTCAGTAGTCGCTTAACTAGAATTCCTATTTTCTATTCTTTGTAACTTCTTGTTGTTACCCTTTATCTCTAAGATAAGACATTAACAGCATTTAACACATGCAGTCATCGAGATAAGGACGATCTCCATCTTAACGTCTCCGTATGCCTTACGCAGAACCAACCCTTCTGACACGGAGGAAACCAACCAATGCTAAACCATACCGATACTATGGAAAATTAACACTAGTCTGGCTCAAATGAAGACGCATTTTATGAGATGTGCCAGAAAACAAGCCAACAACTAATGCCATAGCTGAAACGACACAAGTCTGGGATAAACCCATGGCCATGACGCCCCAACCCCAGCCAACGCAATCAGCTCAACCGCTCAGCCGCGTACGGGTAACCTCTACTACTTGCTTAACTTCTTTACTTCTTTTTGGCTTAGTTCTTTGTTACTTTGGCTAAGCACATTGATCCCGCATCCAGCCAAACACTAACAGTGGTTGGCAGTTGTAACTGGCGTCCGGGCATAATATGATTTTTCGCCTCTAATGTTATCATCGGTTTATAAGGGTTACATTAGCTCCCAAGTAGGCATTACTTTTCGCCCCTTCATGGAATTCCCTCACTTAAAAAAGTGACATAAGCGCACTATGTTTTGTCCCATGGCGTTCTTTAAGACTGGCGCTCAAGTATCTATACTCCCTTTGGACCCCTTTGTCGCTGTATACACCACTGAAATTACTCTAGCCCTATTCCCCTAGATCTCACATACCGTGTGTCTTCTTTTTTTATTCCTCACTAGCCACTCTCGCCGCCCACTTTGCTCAGAACTACCTTGGCTACCTTGCTGATTCGGAGTTTCCATCAGTCACTACTTTTTCCACTCAGCATGAAGATCAATGGAAATGCACCATAAACCGTAGTAGATTTCTCATACTTTTGCATACAACAGATTCCTTTTAAAATTGCAAAAATCTTTCAATGTTTCCTCATCTATAGTTGTAATGCTTCTATAAATTGTTCACGAATTTCGGCATAAAAGTCTTCAGATCCATAAATACAGAATTGCTCTATCTAAATAGTTTCCATCACCTAAGGCCAAGTATTTTACAAGTATTTTGATACACAGATGAAAACCATGGGATCTATATTTAAAATAATATAGTAAAACCCTCACAGATTCTGTCACCCCAATCTCCACAGACCGATTTATATTTTTTTTTTTCTTCTAGCTTGGTATTATGACGTTCAGATATGTCATCAATATCGCCTATTTCCCTCCTCTCCATTTCGAACGAAACCGAAAACACTTCCTCTGTTCACTGTCTATGGGCACACCTTGTAGAAATTTCGCCCCAATTCATCTAACCTGCCTGACAATTTTATTTATGTGAAGCTATGATGTCTAAATATAAATATCATGGCCGCCTGTCCCACCAATTCTTACTTTTAATGAAATAGAAAAGACTATTTCTATTAGTTAATGGTTTCTATGGGAATTAAACAGGTTGCCAGTAATTAACAAAGCCGATGACGGAATTGACAATTTTATTGTATGAAATATGACGTTCAGATATATAATATAAAGTTCTTCTCTTCCCTTACCAACCCCTTATTTTCAGCCCAAAATCGAAAAACATATAGAGAATGTATGGTGGCGAAGTGTTTTTTCGTTTGTTAAAAAAATGGAGGGGGGAGAAGAAGAACTTTATGATATATCTAGACGTCATAACATTTCAATAAAAAAAAATGTCGAAATCCGTCGGCGGTTGTTCCTGGTGAACTGTCCAAAGCATTTTCCCTATAGAGAATGTACAGGGAGAGTAATTGATTTCTGTCTCGAAAACAAGGTTAGCAGGCAAACCTTTGATTATTTATATCAAGACGTCATAACATTTCAAATGAAAAGAAATTATCAAAATCGGTCGAATGGTTGAGGCTGGCTGACTCGGTGAAGGTTTTTCACCAAATTATTTTAAATATATAGATGGTGTAAGCACCGATAAAAGGCACTCGACTTCAGATATCAAATGCAGTGAAAGCAAAAGCAGCGGAGATGATGAAAGGGCTTTCAAGAAATGTTCTGAAGCACTGCTTCGAATAGTGGAAAATTCGTATAAAGAGGTATAGGGATCGAGGAAGGGAGTACATTGAAGGAGATAATGCCAAAATTATAAAAAGTTAAAAACAAGGTTAATTCTAGCCACACCTCGTATTAATGGCCTTTCCTCTCTCGCACATACGTGAAACTTTACAGAAAAACTTTGACTCCTTGAGATTTTTTCGATTTACCTGGAATGTACGTCTTCGATCCAAGTCGCCTGCGTCATAAACGGACTGACTGTGAACGCGGGATCGTGAAAGTGGCATAGATGCATTCGGAAAGCCCGGGCGTTCACAGAGTCTGCTAGGAAACGTCGTGGTTCTGGGCTGAAAGAAAAGCAAACTCTCAATTGATGTGGCTCTCAGTAGCTTATAAGCTTGCCTTTCCATTACAATTGACAATTAGAAATATGTTTTATGACATTTCCCGTGGAAAAGAATGAAATGATAATTAGAAATATGTTTTATGATATTTCCCGTGGAAGATAATGAAATGATAATTAGAAATATGTTTTATGATCATTTCCTTCTGGAATGAGAATGAATGAATGGATAATTAGAAATATGTTTTATGACATTTCCCGTGGATGAGGAATTAAATGAAAGGAAATGAAATATGTTTTACGACATTTCCATGTGGAAGAGAATTCAAATGATAGTTAGAAATATATTTTTGGCGACATTTCCTGTGGAAGAGAATGAAATAATAATAGAAATATGTTTTATGATTTCTGTGGAAAGATGAAATGATAATTAGCAATGTTTTATGACTTCCTGTGAGAAACAAATGAAAATGATAATATAGAAATATGTTTTTGGACATTTCCTGGATGAAAATAAATGATACTAGAAAGTCATGTTTTATGACATTTCCCGTGGAAGAACGAAATGATACTAGAAATATGTTTCCGTATGATATTTCCTAAAGAGAATGAAATGACAATTAGAAATATGTTTTGCGATATTTCCCGTGAAGAGAATGAAACGATAATTGAAATATGTTTTACATTACTCCTCGTGGGATGAGAATTAAATGACAATTAGAAATATGTTTGTTTATTTACTTCCCCATGTAAGAGAATTAAATGATAGTTAGAAATATATTTTATGACATTTCCCGTGGAAGAGAATGAAATAATAATTAGAAATATGTTTTATGACATTTCCCGTGGAAGAGAATGAAATGATAATTAGAAATATGTTTACGACATTTCCTGTGGAAGACAATGAAATGATAATTAGAAATATGTTTTATGACATTCTGTGATGAAAATTAGACGACCATTGATGACATATCTAGACGTCATAACCTTTCAAATGAAAAAAAAATTTTTCGAAATCGGTCTGGAGATTGGGGGTGACGAATCTGCGAGGATTTTACCATATTATTTTAAATATATAGATCCCAACAGTTCCATCACAATGGCGTGTCAAAAATATTGTAAAATACCTATTGTAGGTGATGGAAACTGCTTAGTTAGGGAGATTTAATTCTGTATTTACGGATCTGAAGACTTTTATGCCGAAATTCTTGAACAATTTATACAAAACATTACAACTAGATGAGATTTATTGAAAGATTTTACAGTTTTAAAGGAATCTATTGTATACAAAGAATGTGAAATCTACTACGGTTTTATGGTCTGTTCCATTTATCTTCATGCTGAAGCGAAAAAAGTAGTGACTGATAGGCTCGAATCAGCGAGGTGGCCAAGGTAGTTCTGAGCAAAGTGGGCTGCGAGAGTGGCTAGTGAGGAATAAAAAGAAGACACACGGTACGAGATCTGGGGAATAGGGCTAGTGTTCAGTGGTGTAGCGACCGGGGGTCAAGGGAGTATAGATGCCCGGGCGCCATTCTTAAAGGACGCCATGGGGACAAAATTATAGTGCGCTTATGTCACTTTTTAAAGTGATATTCCATGAAGGGGCGAAAAAGTAATGCCCTGCCCCGGGAGCTATTAACCCTTGCTAAACCGATGATAACGACTGGGGGCGAAAAAATCATATTATGCCCCGGACGCCAGTTACCTTCGCAACGCCACTGTTAGTGTTTGGCTGACTGCGGGATCCCGTACTTAGCCAAAGTAGTAAAGAACTAAGCCAAAAAAGTAAAGAAGTTAGCCAAAGTAGTAGAGGAAGGTTACAGCCGCACGCAACTGAAAACGGGGTTGAAGCTTGAGTGGGTGGCACAGGGGTTGAGAGGCGTCATAGCCATGTGGGTTTATCCCAGACTTGCTTGTCGTTTCGCTATAACGTGAATTGTTAGCTTATTTTCTAGCCACATCTCATAAATGCTGTCTTCATTTGAAGCGAACTTCGTCATTTAATTTTCCATAAATGTCGTATAGTTTTAACGTAGGACTGCGCTCCTCCCATTGGGGTCTCAGAAAGGAATTTGATTCACACGCCAAAACGCCACAGAACGTGGAATGGGAAATCATCCTTATCTCGGTAACTGCATATGTTAAAAACATAACTAATGTCTTATCTTAGAGATAAAGGGTAACAACAGAAGTTACAAAAAGAATAGAAAATAGGAATTCTAGTTAAGCGACTACTGAGTTGCAAAGTTGGGCAAAAATACGCATGAATTGGTGACGCGATCCTCTATATCTCCGTAACTACATAAGTTGAAAACATAACTACTGTCTTATTTTAGAGATAAAGGGTAGCAACAGAAGTTACAAAAAAAAATTGAAAATCGGAATTGTAGTTTAGCGACTATCGAGTCCCAAAGTTGGGCAAAAATACGCATGAATTGGTGACGTAAGCTTTCGGTTTCGTGAAGTAGCATTTTGATCAGAACATGGTGCCAACAAATTATCCTATTACTCTTGGGAATTCATATATTGACTCAACTTTTACAAGAAACATTAGTCCCGAATTATTAAATTATGTATGTTACTTTTCATATCATCGACCGATCCTACACAGAATTGTAACATATCCACTCACGATTGAAGAATTCAAAACAAAAGAATTGTCATTGTAATATATTTTATTAAGAAATAAAACAATTTACATTGTAACCTTAGTTTCATTGTATTTCGCCAATTTTCCATTCATTAGTATTTCAGAGAAACAAAAGAGAATTGAGAGTCACTTCGAGAAACAAAAGAGAATTGAGAGTAACTTCGAGAAACAAAAGAGAATCACGAGTAACTTCGAGAAACAAAAGAGAATCACGAGTCACTTCGAGAAACAAAAGAGAATCGCGAGTAACTTCAAGAAACAAAATAGTCACGCGAGTAAAGTAGTCATACTCCTTTAGCATCAGCGGCTGTTTGAAAAAGACAGCTTCCTGTCATTTTTTTAAAAAAACACTCTTTTATTAATCCACTGTTAAGTAGAAAAATATTTTTATTCAGAATCGTGGGCAGGGGGTTCAAAATAAAATCATAAAAACGTGAAGGGCTGATAGAAATATTCTAACTAAAACGGAATTTTAATCACATTTGTAATAATTTTTAATTTTTAATGAATATTTATGAATTTTTCTTCATTTGATATTCATTAAGGATTAATTCCTTTACAGTACTGTTTTCAGCGCCTCGCGCTTTTATTATTTTGTTCTGACATTCTGAATTCTACATTTTGGAAAAAAATTCTAAATTCTATAAAAAAAAATCTCTACGTTTTGGACATCGATAAAAGTTTGCTTTTAAAAACGCTTTTATTTTTATTGTTTTCTGCTTTTCAGTCTTCAATTTTTAATTTATTATTATAAATAATACGGAATCTTGTACTCAATTTTTTTTTCTCAAAATCACTACCAAATGGCATCTCTTGTACGGACTCAAAATTTAATCAAAATTAATCGAATAACATAATTGTGCTCTCAAAATATTAAAATAATATGAAATTGAAAAAATTGCAAAATTTAAACAATAACATTTATTAAAATTTTAATCTTCTTTTCTTACATCTTATCTATTCGGATACCACCAAAACAACATTTTATCTTTACATTCTCGACATTTCAATATGCAAATATATTTTACAATCAAAATCAGCTTCAGAAAGGAATGATAACTTTTAAAGAAGTTCAAGCTTCAAGTCTCAATTACATATTCAAAAACACCGCAACTTATATAAATATATCGGGCCCTTTTTGTTTTCGAAAGGCTCACATGACTCCTTAAATCTAGAACTCACTCTTTAAGATAAAACTGTATGATGTCTACAAATCGCGATTACTTTGTTATTTTTGAATTGGTTAATCGAAAGAAAAATATTTACAAAATTATTATCAGTTTCAAGTTTTCTGTTAGTATCCACTTTAGTTAAGAAAAATATTTTTAAAATCTTTGCGGCATTCTCCTGGAACGTATTTATTGATAACTAGAAAATTCACCCGTCATGGTATGACGGGTGCAAATTGCCTTTTCATTCGAGAGATTTCCCGTCAAATTTGAAGTGTTTAAATAGATATGTATGCGAGAGAAATGTTTAACATTCATTGAAAACAAATAAAAGAAACATATGTTTTATGACGGGAAATATATATTTTTTATTTACATATTTCTTTATTCAAAAACCTCTTCGTAAACAACATTCAGAGTGAAGTATTTTTCGTTGTTTAACAATTTTTCTTGTACTTCAGATGTCTTAGTGTAAATTTTAACGTTGCCAAAAATATCAAATTATATCATCACGATTGCACTAAATAATTAGATGCATCGTGGCGTCCAAACTATATTACGCGCATGATATAGTACTACCTCAATTTAATACTTTCTATTAAAAAACAGAAATTAATTTGTATGATTAATATAATTTAAAATTTCTCGGGAACTATTGATCATAGCGAGATAAATTTTATATCGATCGATAGAAAATTTTATTTCACTATTTTAGAGCTATCAAATTTGAAATTTGAACGACAATTACTCTTTTAAATTTAAAATTACTGAAATTTGGGTTTTCTAACAATGAAATAATGCTGTTTGACGTCTCGCAGTGATATGGCGCGAGTTTTATTGTTGGTGACGTCAGAGCGTTACAGAGAGATCTGGGCTATTATATTAGTAATACAGTTGGAGCGCAGTTACGTAATTAGGTATCGTTCACCATTTGGTAGATTTCGAGTTCCTTATTTTAAATTGTACCTAAGTGTCTGAAGTTTGCTATGCAAAATAGAACCAACTCCATTCTGTTGCACTTCAGACTATGTTGAAACGTATGAAATAGAGCCCCACTTGTCACGTAGCCCCCCATGAACCCCACTTGTGAACCCGGGGGGGGGGTTAAAAATTTGAGCAGACTACGGTTCGACATGGAAGTGAGTCACCAGTCTTAATAATACTGGTAAGAACCGAGATCTCGGTTAAAAGTAATGTTGTTTTTGTTAATAAAACCAAAGTTTGTTGATTGAAGAATAAATAACACCACTGAACAAATGCACAACAGACTACTAGAGATGCAGTAATTAATTTTGGAAAAATCCAACATTAAAATTTTTACCTTTTCGTATATTCATTAATTCGTATTTTAATGTAATTCACCGAGTTTTGACAAGCAAACCGACTTGACGTTCTTTTTATTGGCAAAAGTATTTTTAAAACAGACTGGGATATTATGATGAAATCTTATTATTATTTTTTTTCTTATTCATCAAAAATAAAGACGATTATTCACATGACATTTTCCTTCACGACAATTATTATAACGTCATTAGTCCAAATCAACTCTGTAATATATTTTTACCTTCTGGTATATAAAGTATACTTACTGCAAATAGTCATAATATCGTAAAATTTTATTTCGTTAGCACTTTTGACGTGATTTCAAAACTGCGACATTAAGCCGACATATTTCGTGTAAGTTCTCCGCATCTCTGAGGTGCCTTTGGCTTGTTGCCATTTGGCGTTGCACTTGGCGTGGCAATCCGATGTGAAACACCGTAGAATGCAAGACGTTTCTATTTAATCTTGACGAATGAAGGGCTGTTTCAGAGAGGGTGACAAGTTTGTGAGTAAAAAGCGTACTTTTGAAATAGAGCCTACGGGATACTTGGCGTCATTAAAAAAAAGACGTGGAAGAACACAGTACTAAAATAAACACTGACGCTAGGTTTGTTCGGGGTGGTGTTTACTTTTTTTATTTTTGGTTTTCATGTGTGTTTCATCAGTAATTAGAAATCAGGCTCTGCCCCCGATAGATAAACTTTGAAGCTGTCTGTCGGAGACACCGCGTGAAACTCTTCATCAGGCTTCAGTTATTAACTCTCTTGACGGAACATACTTTGAATACCCATTTACTTACGGTCATAATGACCGATATTCCGGTCAGAGGGTTAAAAATAGTAATAGAAATAAATAGAAAGTTTTTACAAAGCACCCTTTTATTAGTGTTCTAAAATGCATACAATATTTTTTTTATCAAAAATCTGAAGGTTAAGGTAAAAATTGTTTAGTTTTGTTATATTAACGTTCCGTTTTGAAGCAACTCCTGGGACGATCCTCGTAATTTCGAGCCCTATAGTCGGATGAAGAGGACGACACCTAAGCTGGAGCCCCTCTTGAAACTTCCACACCACACTAGCGAGGTTTATGTTTGACCCACGGCATCAGATTTGACGCACCCTAGACCCATATACTCTCCTACCGCCATTAGAAAATCATTGGACAGGGTTGCCGTAAGTAGACGAGTCTAAGTAAGGAGGTAAGCGAGTATGAAATCAACCGCAACGTTTGGCGAACTAAGCACACTTCGTAGGGCGAGAATTCGTTTTCGACCGTAGTACAAAGCGAAACGAGACTTCCATCGATTCTATCTGCGCCTATGAAATAAAGCCCTTTCCTTCACCCCCAAAATGCAGTGGAATATCCCGTTTCCATAACGCCCGCCACAGGCATGTCTGGTGTCTAGGGTTTGTCTCGTGGCGATGATGCGGTACACGACAGGTCTGTCAGAGCAATGGGGTTTCGAACCTGGAACGCTCCAGCCCCGACGCCAGACCTTACCACTAGGCCACCGCGCCCCGGCAAGCAACAAGTTTGAGGCGCTGATATAAAGTAATCTAAGTAAATTAAAATTTTAATCACATTCACACTATATTTTATTCTTCAATGAATGGATAAGAATTATCTTTCTTTTGATACTTATTGTGGTTTCATTTCCTTATAGTATTATTTTCAGAGCCTCAAGCGTTTGTGATTGTTGCTTTGACAAGCGTATTTTTGATTTAAAAAATATATACAGTCAAACCCCGTTATAACGAACCTTCAACGGACCGATCCATAAGTTAGTTATAACCGAGAGTTCACTATATCCGATTTTTCAAATATTGTCTACACACGATTTCTTGTTGCCCTTAAATGCATTTCTGTGTTGAACAAATTAATTATACTAAATTGCAAATTAGTAATGGGCTATAATAAATATTTGTTCTTAAGAATTAAGCAGTGAAATTATTTGCACTTACTTTTATGTCTCCAAAGTAAGAAAATAAGTAGTAGTTTTCCATTAAATAGCTGAAATTAAATTTGAAAAGTGGAAATTTTGGTTAACTATATCCAAATTCCTTGCTTTTAAAGATCGTTGCAAGCATTTGAAAATACATTAGTGGAGTAGGAGTTTCTGTTGGAACCATTTGAAAAGCTCGTTATAGCTGGGGGTTTTTATATCACGGGTTCATTATACCGGGGTTTGACCGTATACATGTAATAATCTCACTTAATTTTACTTTAAATTCTAATATTATATATTTTAAAATCTTAGTAAAATCTTAATGTACTCCAAAATCACTTTTCTTAAACTCCAGTTTCATTTTATTTTCAGCGCTGGAGGTATATTAAATCTCGCATTTTGGCATATTTATTACTAAAAGAATATTTTAATCGCTTCCACGCGCTCACATAAATCTCGAAATCAGCGACTTGTTGACGCCATACTTTTCCCTAAAACACTTAAGTAATTTACTAAAAATAGCAAATATTCCCTTCACTTTGATCACGTGTCTCTATGTTAATCCCTTATCTGAGAGAATGCAGGGATATTTTCCATTCTCTTTTGACTTGAAACTTTCGTATGTGATGTATGTATATTCCGCCACTCTCCCATAATAAATAAAAATAGTTAATAACTCGGCCTGTACCTTATTTTACGACTACAACAACGGAATCATTTTATACATATATTCTGCATTGTAGTATAGTCATAAAAATTGTTTTAAAAGCTCTTTTCTTATTCTTGTTATTTTGTACTTTTTAGTCTTTAACATAAATCACGATTCATCATTACAAATATTATTTTATCTTGCAATCCATTTTTCCCATTTTCGCTACCAGATGGCCTCTCTCATATTAAATTAAACCTAAATAAAATTAAAACATTAATTTATAATTAAGTTCTGAAAATATTAGAATATTGTATTGCCATTGGAAACACACAACTATAGAGAATTTCGTAACTCTAGCACATCAGGATGTCAGCGAAAATTCGATTACAAAATTCCATCTTAACAAACATGAAATTTACAAATATAAAACAAATCAAGTTAAATAAAGTCGTGTAATATCAGAAATGTGACTGTTTTAATAACAGTCATCTTTATTAGAGCATGAAATGTGTAGTATTTCTGTACTTCCAAAGTTGATTCAAGAAGCAAAAGAATGATTTTTAATTTTAAAAAACGTGAAAGAAAATCATAATGTAGTAATAACTTTTGTTTTGAAAGAAATTTAATCTATACAGCTATATTAGTTTAAGAATGCACTAGATTCAACATTAATTAAAAAATATTTCCAAAAACTGATTATTCGCTTTTGAAAATTCATTGTATCTAGTTCTTCGAACTAATGATAAAAAAGAAGCAATTTCATAAATGCATCTCATAGAAATTACGAATGGAAGCAGATTGAATTACGATTTCTCCCTTTGGTCGAAGAATTTAAGGGACTTTAAAAAGGCGGGAACTTCAGAAGGGCAGTTTCATCGAAATTCTTATCGAAGGATTTGCACTGTGCTATGCTTGGTTGGATAGTCCAGCAGATATCGAAGATGCTAAATTTCGTTTTTCCTTTTATTTATAGAAAAAAAAACATTTTCCCTTGAAGATTAGAATTTTAAGCATTTCTTAAAAATGAATTGAACTCAACTTTGCAATTAAAAATGATTTGCAGATGCTAAATTTCGCTTATTCTTTTATTTATAAAAAGAATTTTTTTTAAATAAAAGGATAAGAATCATTATTTATAAAAAGAAAATAATTTTATTTATAAAAAGAAAATCATTTTATTTATAAAAAGAATTTTTTTATAAATAAAAGGATAAGCGATTAAAAATGAATTTAACTCAACTTTGCAATTAAAAATGATTTGCAGATGCTAAATTTCGCTATCCTTTTATTTATAAAAAGAATTTTTTTCCCTTGAAGATTAGAATTTTAAGGATTTTTTTATCTTAAAAATGAGTTTAGCGCAGCTTTGCAATTGGAAACCAAATACATTTTGTATTTTTTAGTTTATTATTTTAAACTGGATCTACTGATTGTTTCAAAACGCCAAGACTAGCACTTTTTGACGATTTTACTCCGGAAAGGGGTGGCAGGCAATGAGTAAATTGAACGCATTTGAGGAGTTTTTTCATTAGGTCAAGCTAAGTATAATGTAAATATCTCCCCCTCCATTTCTCACTTCACCCCTATTTTTGTGAAATCAATTCTGGCTGGCGCATGCGCAAAAAGTGCTGAGGGATTCGAAATCTGATAATCGTCTATAATATTGAGTTGTCTGTTGTAAAGCTGAATAGCTGAAGCAAATTGTGAGGCTCCTAATAATGCAATAATTGATTTTGGAAGAATTCAGCACTTGAATTTTACTGTAATGTTTTACGTGTCTCAAGATGTGCACATTGGAATTGGTTCCATCTTGTGAACTGTATCCAAATATGTTAGGAAATAAAGAGACTTTTTTTCCTTCGAAAATGGATTACTTTAATGTACAACAGTAACTTCAGTCTTATTATCATTACTAATATAATAGCCCAGATCTCTCGGTAACGCTCTGACGTCACCAACAATAAACTCGAGCCATAGCACTGCGAGACGTTAAACAGCATTATTTCATTGTTAGAGCACCTAAATTTCAGTAATTTTAAATTTAAAAGAGTAATGGTCGTTCTAATTTCAAATTTAATAGCTCTAAAATATTGAAATAAAATTTTCTATCGATTGATTTAAAATTTATCTCGCTATGATCAATAGTTCCCGATAAATTTTAAATTATATTAATCATATATTTCAAATAATTTCCGTTTTTCAATAGAAAGTAGTAAATTACGTCAGTGGTATATCATGCGCGTGATATAGTTTGGACGCCGCGATGCATCTGATTATTTATTGCAATCGTGATGATATAATTTGATAATATTTTTTGGCAAAGTTTGATTAGCGGAGAAGTGCTTTGTTTTGAAACTAGATTTTCTATCTATCTAGATTATATCTACTAGATTTTCTAGATTTTTTTTAGACCAAGAGGTTTTTTGAATAAAGAATTATGTAAATAAAAAATATGTATTTCCTGTCATAAAACATATGTTTATTTTATTTGTTTTCAATCAATGTTAAACATTTCTCTCGCATATATATCTATTTAAACACGTCGAATTTGACGGGAAATCTCTCGAATGAAGAGGCAATTTGCACCCGCCATACCATGACGGGTTATTTTTCTAGTTTATGAAGAATCAAAATTTTGAAGAAAAGCGTAGCAAGTTAAATCTAGTATTTAAATGTTCTAGAATGCCTTATTTAAGCAGAAAAATTAACATATAGATTGTTTATAAACATTTTGTTTGTTTTATAATAGTTGATGGTTGTCTTGTTTTGTTTTTGTTAGTTTTATGATAGTTGGTTGTCATATATATGTTCAATGTCTTTTTTTTCCAGGGTACACGGGTTACTACACTGGCAAATGCTTCGACACGGGCGTCACTCACAGCCGAGGCGCCCACCAGGACCTCTGCGACTTGACCAGCTCGAAACTGGAGCGGCTGGTGGCCGAGAAACGACCTAAGATAAACGACTGGTATCGGTGTCCCGTACTCTACCCTCCTCAGCCGCCAGTTATGGACGGATATCACCCTCCTGAATTCCATCCTTGCAATCCAGTACCCGGGTACGCTGGGCACGTCCCAGGTAAAAAGTCTGGAGAAAAAATACCTCTCCCTCATTGTTGGCGAAGTTTAGTTTAGTTGAATTATATTAACGTCCCGTTTTGAAGCAACATGTTGGCTAGTTGGGGACGGGCCTCGTAATTGAAGAGCTGAATGGATGAACATGTTAAATGACAATTAGGGTTGACTCATCCCTCAACTTTCTCGTATATTTCCAAATATACATAAATGGCATTCATTACACATAGTCAAACATGAACTGTGTCTATGTTTCATGCAATCAAATTTTCTCGATTGACGTGAATCAAAATCATCTGTAAGAGTCCAAAATATCTTCTCCAGTAACTGTTTGCCACTATAGTTTTTTTTAATTACAATGTTTTTTTTGCGTCTTTTTCTATAAGTTTTTTATCCGCACATCGTACCGTTTATATTATGCTTAATGTCCTTTTTAGCAGCAACAGCGAGAGAAAGCACATTATAATCTCTTCGGCCCACGCTCCCCTACAGATGTTCCCACCGATGATGGTTCGTGTTTTCCAACAATATCTAAAGTAGCTGTTATCCGAAAAAACCTATTTCTACGCCATATTAAACTTCGAAAAAATATCTACTCATTGATACCAATCTGATTACTTGCACGGTGTTTTTTCCTTATTTCAGATATTTTTTTATTAAAAATGTTTCTGATTTTAGACGCGGTAACTTGCACACAAATAAAGGTAATCAATATTTTCACTGCATGAAATGACAACCGCATTTAAATAAACGCAGTGACGTAGCTGACGAACATGTAACATGTCGCCCTCCCTTTAAATGTTACATAGGGCACATAAATCTCAAAATGAAAAAATTCCAAGCTTAAAACTTTTTATTAGTAAGATAATTCGTCGTTTGACGCCTTCGAACACTGACAAGAGGCGAAAAATGCAAGTTGTGTTATTTATTTTTTATGTTCACCTTGATTGAACTAGTGCCTTTGCTCTTCTTAGTTGTAAAATTGTATTCCTGTCAAAGAGACCTGCAGATTTGTAAACAACGCATTTTCGTTGCGCAGGTTTTTGCAAAAATATCGAAAGTTACGTGGAAGCTCATACTTAGAGTTGTCTCCGCATTTCACTACTCAGTCCCGTATTACTATTTGTCCCGTTTTCTCCCAAAACTCTGCGTCACTGTAATTTTAAAATGACTTGCGCCCAATTTTATAATTATGTGAAGGAAGAAAATGATATAATTAAGAAAGTAAAATCGACTTTAAAATATGACTGGGCTAAAAAGGATTAATCTTGCATCTTTTTTATTATTCTACGTGTTCATTTTATTAAATTGCTTAAACTTTATTGATTTTTTTTATCAGAGTAAAATAAATCATTACCTACTTACTTTTTTCATGCTTTATTTATTTAGCACTTAAGCCTTTATTTACCGAATTGACTTACTAGCAACTTTTTTAATTTTGTTTTTTAATCATTAGATATTTTTTTTATGTAGAATAACCCTGGGAATGAGGAAAACACTTTTTTAATTAATTAAAATTAATTAATTAATTTGATTAATGATTGAAAAACCTTAATCTCTGCCTTCAGCTACCATTTACTGCTTGTCATTGGGACTCCGTTCTCCGTGTTCTTGTGAATACTTTAGCAAACCAAATGTTACGGTTGCTACTTTGGATAGATGCGGTGGTCAATAAGCTAACTTGGTTATCATTATGGTCTATAGCACCAGGGCCAGAAATTACTTTAAGTTATTCTAGTTACTGCAACAAAGAGTAGCTACTGCATCTCATTAGGCAAGGTAACTTTGAAGATACAAACCACCGTTGACAGGTATGCATGTGTATACTGGCTCGTGCAGGTGTGAGGAAACTTCACGCAACACTGAAGGAACTAACTCATAATAACAATTACAACTTTAATAAACTTAACAAGATAAAAGTAAAGTAAATGATAATTGAAATTAACATGTCGACCACAGGAACATAAATCATAGCAAGAACAAGGAGAGAAAGAGATGAGAGATGATGCTTGAGCCTTTATAGTACTCAGCTCTCCACTACGCATGAGCAAGGTAGACAGCGCACGCAGGACGAAGCTGTAGCCACAATACTGTCAAGAAAAACGGTCATATTGCGAAGATATGTATGAAGGTGATTGAAGCGGCACTTTAAAGTACAGTATGTAGATAAAGGGTTAAACGTCCCGTATCAATGCTTGGCAATTATGGCCTACTCATACTGCATTTCGAGCTTATTTTAAAGTCGAGTGTTAGGCCCGAACTTCTCTACTCATGCAATCAGGGTCGTATTAAGCCCTGTAGACAATACAAGCTTCGGTGGCCCCATTTTCCTCTCACCAATTTCCAAAATCAAACATTCTTTACTGATTTCCATTTAATCTCTATGCAAGCAGCTTTTAAGGTTTACATATTAAGATAAACTGAAATCAAAATATACTCAACTGCGGGCCACCTTCAGAAGAGTTGGTTTCAGTACCTTTCGCAGATTTAAAAAAATGTAAAATTTAAATTTAAAAGTAATTTTTAAAAAATGGTAAAAAAAATTACAAAACTTGCAAGAAAATGAAAATTACAAAATACTCATAAACGTTGTTTTTACTCGTCCATCACACATCACAAATATTTTACTTTCATGGGGGTTTTTATGCTGCCTGAAGAAAATTGCGTCTCTGTCGGAGTTTTTAACTTCACTCGTTTTGCTGCCGTACGCTATAGTGTGAAAAAGAATGATCGAGGTAAAAATCGTTCAAAACATTCTACAGGAAAAACCGTTGGACATATAGCTACCGAAATTGGCACTAGTTGCTTCTTGTGTAGTAGGTGCTCAAGCAGAAAAGGTTTTCAACATTTTAACTATATTTTTAATTAAAAATTAATCGCAATGTTAACGTTTTTCTTCAATAACTTCGGAGCATATTATTGCACAAAAACCATTTTTTCAACAATTCAAAATTCAACGAATTAATTTTTCAATGATGTCAATTTCATTTCCCTACAATTATTTTTCTAATTTTAATAAATTTTTAGAAACATTTTGAAAGGTATTTTACAACTAGAAAATCACCCGTCGTGGTATGACGGGTGCAAATTGCCTCTTCATTCGAGAGATTTTCCGTCAAAATTGACGTGTTTAAATAGATATATATGCGAGAGAAATGTTTAACATTGGTTGAAAACAAATAAAATAAACATATGTATTATGTCAGGAAATATTTTTTTATTTGCATGTTATTTACATATTTCTAAAAAAAATCTAGAAAATCTAGTAGATATAATCTAAATAGATAGAAAATCTAGTTTCAAAACAAAGCACTTCTCTGCTTGTCAAACGTTGCCAAAAAATATTATCAAATTATATCATCACGATTGCATTAAATAATGAGATGCACCGTGGCGTCCAAACTATATCACGCTCATGACATACCACTGACGTAATTTACTGCTTTCTATTAAAAAACGGAAATTAATTTGAAATATAGGATTAATATAAAAATTTCTCGAGAACTATTGATCATAGCGAGATAAATTTTATATCAATCGATAGAAAATTTTATTTCACTATTTTAGAGCTATTAAATTTAAAATTAGAACGACAATTACTCTTTTAAATTTAAAATTACTGAAATTTAGGTTCTCTAACAATGAAATAATGCTGTTGAACGTGTCGCAGTGCTATGGCGCGAGTTCTAATGTTAGTGACGTCAGAGCGTTACCGAGTGACAGTTTAACAGCGTTTATGAGTTATATTAGTAATTATTTTCATTGTTTTAGCTACTGCGTTTATACTCAAGTGCATTGCGACGATAGTAAATACATTTTTTTGTGTGTGTGTGGACGTTATTGTGCACGTAATAATTATGAGTAATTATGAGTAAAATAATATAGAGATAGACGAGTCAAGCCTAAAACAGTACCATACTACGATGTTGCGGTCTAGAAGTTCAAATCTCATTTTATTTATTTATTTATTAAAATTATTGTCGTTAAGGAAGAGTTGTTCATATTTGTAAATATGAAATTTTATAATCGATTTTTCTCTCTTTCCCCGATGTACTAGAGTTTTGAAACTTTCTACACTTGAGTGTTCTAAATATCCATACGCCATTTTAATATTTTAAAAACATAAAATCTGTTAATCGTTTAATTTAATTAAATCCTGATTCTATGCCTGTGACAACACCTGGTTGTGAATTCGAGAAAAAATTGATTTCAAGGTTCCATAATATTTGCAATAATGAATTATAAATTAAAGACGAAACCGTAGAGAATGTTTAAATTAAAAAAATATTCTATTTTTTATTACACTTTTAAAAGTGTGTTTCTAAAAACTGATTTTAATTATCATTTTATGTTTTCTCATTTCTTTCTCTTTCAGGCTACAGAGATTGTGGTCTCGGTCAGTCTTTCGGCAGGTCAGCAGGAAATATTTTAAGGCAACGGGAGCTGATGTTCTGCGATGGCATGAGGAAACCATAATAAAAATTTGTTCTTACGATTCTGGTCCTTTTCTTTTACATTAGTGGTAATTTTCTAGTCCCTTAAAAAATTTCAACTGTTTTTGTTATATAATTGTCATCTGTACTCATAAAAGGCAATGTTTGTGTGCGTGTGTGCGATGTCCAGACGAATCTATCGCACTTGCAGCCATGAAATTTGGCACACAGGTAGTCTTAATGGTGACTCAATGCAACTCGAAGCCCGAATTTTAAAATTTAATCTAGAAAATTTTTTATTTAATATTTTGTGTTGTTATGGGCGATGTTTCGCGCTAATTTCTCAATAGCATGGTTTCCGATAAATGTACGAAAAAAATAAATGCATCATCGGAAAGAGCAAACGATTTCCGTTCTAATGAAGTCTGTTTGGAACGTCTAAAGTAATTTACTGAATTTTGAGAAATTTTTGAAAAATAGTCATTTTTATGGTTATTTTTTATTAGGATTTCTTAAAATTCTCGCATCTGACGTTCTTATAACTCTATCATTTTCATTTTTTTTCAGCTCATAACTGAAATATTTCTGTCGGATTTAAAATAAGAACGGTTAAAAAATCTCTTTCCGTTTTTTTTAAATTATTTTTCCCTGATCAGTTCAAATATTTTTTTGCTAGCGAGATTTCTCAGCGAAACCTTCTCCGGGCGATTCCCAGAATGCATTGTTACAATTTCATTGGCTGGTGCGTGTCCTTTCTCGAGGCAGATGACGTCATATATTATCGCGTTCTTCTCGAAGATTATATATTAAATGAATGACTTCGATAATTATTTTTGGCAGTGTTTTATCGTGTTTCTTTGCCTCGCATATTTCGTTTGCTGTCTAATAATGATTTTCACGTTTCGCTTGCTGTCTAATGATTTTCAAGTTGCAATTTTTAATATAGTTTTGGATTAAGGTATTCGATACTATTTTTCTAAAAATCAATAATGTTTATTTTTTGTTTTCAAAACTTTTCATGTCTTTGTGGGCGAGGGGTTTTTTTCCCCTTCATTTTGTTGAAGTCCCGATTCCACGGGCAACGCTATGCGCGTACTGCCAGTTTGAAATAAAACTGAGATTTTGCAAACAGATCTACGTGCTATCAAACTGATATTGTTTCCACTTCTGAAATTGTTATTTTAAATTACTGCCAAAAACCTCTGATACTTAATAATGTGTTTCGTCGCATCGAGAAAAATGTCATTATGATTTAAACATGATTATTTTTCCTAAAAAAATAGCTTCACTATTAGATTCGGCAACCGAAGTAATGAAAACTTCCCGAAAATTTTCTCTTTTGCAAGTAATGTTTCCCTCTGTCATAAATATTTTCAGTTAAGGTACTTCCTATTGTTTCAGCAGTATAACTTATCTTTCCTTTGAATGTGCACCGCGTGTCAAAGGTTCTTGTATTGAACATTTATAAGAGAAAATATAAGTTTCATTATTTTACTTTATGTTTGAGTTATTGTTGTAAGTCAACGTACAAAGATATTAAATTACTTTAAAAGACATCTTTTGTTTCAAACCATCTTTCTTTTCACTCTGTATATCAACTCAATATCAAACCATTTTTTTTCTTCACTCTGTATATCAACTCAATACCAAACCATCTTTCTTTTCACTCTATATATCAATTCAATACCAAACCATCTTTTTTCTTCACTCTGCATGTCAAATCATCTTTTTTTCTCACTTTGTATATTCTTGCCTAATTTAAGTGGATCTTCTGTGCAAATTGCATAATTTTATTTTTTAAAAATTAGCATGTATTAACGTATGCCACTATATTAGCAATAATATTTTTTAAGAAAATAAATAATTATCTTCAAGTTTTACAGGAAAGATGAATAAATTTTTAGGCAAAAGTTTTAGATCTTTTGAAGTATTGGATTTAAAAAAAAAACTTCGATTTTTATTTATTTTTAATGACAGGAGGCTGTCTTTTTCAAACAGCCGCTGATGTTAAAGGCGTAGGACTACTGTACTCGCGTGACTCTTTTCCGATTTTCATTTTTTTGTGTAACTTCTGTTGTTACCCTTCATCTTTAAAATAAGACATTAGATATGTTTTTAACATATGTAGTTACCGAGATATAGAGGATCTCCCATACCAAGTTTTGTGGCGTTTTGGCGTGTGAATCAAATTCCTTCCCGAGACCCCAATGGGAGGAGCACAGTCCTACGTTAAAAATAATAGCATTCGTATGTCTTAAATGCTTTTTTTTTTAATTTAACATGCCTCTTTTTTGAACTGCTATTCTAATGGAATTCTTTAAAACATATTAACCTGATTAAATGATTCATTACTATTTATTTTCTTCATTATTGAACTAATACGTAAATATTTAAATAATTGTGCTTTTCATATTTTGAAAATTTCATATATACCTTCGTCGTCAACCTTGCTGGACGCTAAATTTGTTTTGTATTTTCGATTCCCTAGAAAGTTCAGCGATATACCATATAAAAACTGTACCATTGCTTAGTTTTACACTTCGATAATTTTCTACTGTAAAAAATTGTACGTATCATTATATGTTTCTCTGAAAACCGAAAGGAACAACGGACTAATTTTGTGTTAGAAATTCATGCATTATATTTCAACGGAGATTTCGGATTCCTCAGAGTTTAATTTATAGAATTTTAGAATATTAAAAAAAGCATTTTATATTGTGATACTAAAAATAATTAAAATAAAAATAATGAGCTCAATGTTTACACAAAATATAAATTTATTTTTTACTCTGGTTTTCCAAAGTTCAATCAAGTGCAATTTAAAAACTGCATTGTTCTTTTAAACAATTCAGTAATTTCAAAAAAAATCATTTTTGATAAAAAAAAAAATGGATCATTATTATTTGATGTTCTGTGCATTTTTTCATATTTCTTTTCTTCTATTTATCTTTTCATATAAAATCGACATTTGTTGATATTAACTTCAAGTTGCAGAAGTGGTGTTATCGAACAAAGTCTTTTTCTGCACTCCCTTTTCAGATAACAGATTATTTTCTCTTAGCTCGGAAGTGCTCCTTTAATCTGAAATAAATGAGAAAAATTATAAGAACATTGACAAAAAATTTCGTCGCTTAATATGCAACACCACTTATCTCGATTTTTCACAATTTCAAAGAGGAAGAAAAAACTAAATTTTTCGCAATCAATAACGAATATTTCTGAATTTTTTCAACGTCTGGTATGAGCACGAGACTACATGTTCCTACCAGAAGTGAAAAAATTTCAGAAATATTCGTTATTGATTCCGAAAAATTTATTTTTTTCTTCCTCTTCGAAACTAGGAAAAATTGGTTATTGATAGAGAAAAATTTAGTTTTTTCTTCCTCTTTGAAACTGTGAAAAATTGGTTATTGACTGCGAGAAATTTACTTTTTTCTTCCTCTTTGAAACTGAGAAAAATTGGTTATTGATTGCGAAAAATTTACTTTTTTCTTCCTCTTTGAAACTATGAAAAATTGGTTATTGATTGCGAAAAATTTGTTTTTTTCTTCCTCTTTGAAACTGTGAAAAATTAAGTTACTGATTGCGAAAAATTTAGTTTTTTCTTCCTCTTTGAAACTGTGAAAAATTGAGATAAGTGGTGTTGCTTATTAAGCACCGATTTAGCATTTTAATATCAAATCAATCTGAAAAAGCAAAGCATTCGTGTACCTTAGAGCATGAACTTTGATGAATCCTTCAGCATCAATAGGAGCGTAATCACCAGGGAAATCCATGCTGAAAAAAGCAAACGCACCGAATTTAATTAATCTTACATATCCAAGATCTTAAAGCTAAAGCTCTTGAAATACGATGCAGCGAATTAATAAAAATAATGAGAGAAACACAGATTTTTTAAAAATCCATTTGTAGAGGCATTTTCAGAAACAAATTTTCCCTGATATTCCATGACTTTAACACTTATTTTTATTAGTTTCAGAAATCTATATCAATGACCACTACAAAGTACTCTGGAACCGCTATTAATTAGGATTTAAAAGGTTGTGTCGTAAAATTAGCTGTTTATTCGAAAATACAGTGGAGTCCCATATAATGTGAATAGGTATAACGCGACGAAAAAATTTCGATTAGTTCTTATATAGCGTGATAAATAGTTCTGCGTTAAACGCAAGATAAGGGGCCGTCCACAAATGATGTCACGCTTGGAGGGGGGTTCGTGAAATTGTGACAGTTTGTGACAAGGGGAGGAGGGGATAAAAAGAAGTGTGACATCACACATTTTGGTTAAAATAAAAACATTTAAATTCAGCAGATTAAATTTGGAAGTTATTTTGAAATTACCAGAATTTGAGGGTATTTTTTTTAATCGGGGCTAAAACAACTTTCATGTGATTTTTTTTTTCACTTATATTCTTTTCTTTTCGAAAAAAACCTTCAAGGTAGGTTTTGAGAATTTGGTAGCAGCAGAAATTCTTCACCATTAGAAGAAAACCTCCCCCGGTCACACCCTTGAAATGTCCAACAAAAGATACGTCGCCCCACCTGGGTGAGTGGTAGAACTGGTAGTGGCACAAACAGGTTGACCTTATCTTTGTATAGAGCAGGACAACATAAAAAGGTCTTAAAGCACCGATAAATCGATCTGACTCAGAAAATTATAAATTTCCATTCCTCTTTGCTGCATAAATTTTGAAAGCAGATGAACTTCTTCCCCGATCAGTGGGAAGTAGTTACAAAGTGTTGCCATATGACCTCTACTGTTCTTCGGTGCAAAATGTGCTTCCTACTCGTGTTTGCAAGCATTGCGGTTTTTATTTTGAATCCAATGTCATGTTGAAGAAACACAAAATTGGTGTGCATAAAATCACTGGAAAGTGTCAACCAGAAGTTTGCAGAGTTAGACCGCTTCGAATAGCTGCACGCAGACAAGAACTCGTGGCTCTAATTGCTTTCACCGAAAATGTGAAATTTGCAGATTGGGTGGATGAAGACGACATTGACATTAGAGGGCTTACTATTCCCGAGGATGAGAGCGATATTAAAATGAACGAGTACTCGATGAACGAACACATATCTTCTCCATGGAAGGAAGAGTCGTGGTAGTAAATGATTACGAGTAATTTCTATTTTATGATTGTGTATATAATTTTATAAATGTTCATATAAATTAATGTGACAAATGAAATGAGATCGCAATTCCAATATTTAAAACTAATATTGAGGCGGTTTTTTTTCAATTCAATCTGTTTAAGAATATTTTGTGTTCATAAAGTAAATATAAGATTTAAAGCAAAATATATCAAATTCCAAAATACTACTGTTTTCAATTGCTCTTTTATATTAATATTTTATTACTAATGTATATTAATAATGTTTTTGTTGTAAACCTCAATCTTATTTCATACAAAATAAGTATACATATAATCATTATTATTGTTATGCTCACAAATGTCATTACAACATATAGTTAAAGTTTAAAAATAAAATTTGAAATATGATCTATAACATAGTGCTTTGTTTCTGAACTGCAAGTGTATGTTTATGTATTATAGCGTGACATGTGACGGGGGGGGCGGGGTATGGTGAAGTGCGACACTTTGTGACAAAGGGGGAGGGGGGTCAAAAATATTGAAAAAAGTGTGACATCATTTATGGACAGCCCTTAAATAAATCATTTTCACATAGTTTTTGAGGTTTGGTTTAGGCTTGACAGTTTGGGTTTGAGACGGGTGTTTGCTACTAAGCTGCTTTGTCACAAATTGAGGAAAAAATTTCAGAACTACGTCTCAAATTGAAGATTACACACGGGAGATGGCCTCGACACTTGTTGATATTAACTTTAACAAATGTCCACACTCCATTTGTAATTATATTAGTTTTTGATTTTTTGTTTAAAAAAACAAATGTATTTACTTTACTTGTTGTGTATATTATGAACAGTGAAAGTGACAGTTTAAAAAAATGAATGTGCTTTTTTCCTAAAATTAATAATACATAAACACATTTAAACATACAATAAAAGAGGGTTTTATTCATCTTGAATTAAAGTTAGTTTTATATATATTTGAAATAAATCTATAACACTAACAGTCGGTTCGCAATGAAATTATATTGCCACATTAAAAAAAAAGAAAGAAACTTAACTTTCCTTGCTTTAAAATTTTAAAAATTAGATGCACGCGAATTAAAACTTTATGCTTCCTTATTTAATTAGTTTTCAATGAGTTATTAAAAATTTACTGGCAACATTGTGTGAAATTATACAAGTAAGAAGGATCTGAAAGTTTCCAAGTGATGTTAAAATTTTTAAGCTCGTGCCTTTAGTTCTTAAAATATTTTTTTTATTTTATTTTCATCTTTTTTTCTTGTTACTGTCTGCGCAAAATACACGGGCTAAGCATATTATGTTCATATTTCCCTTTAGACAATCCATATGTAATTCAATTTCACGAACTATAAAAAGCGTGTTCTTTTCCGGAGGTCTTTAAAATACTTTAAAGATACCTTGCTAATTCTTGGTTGTATGACGTGGTTGGCGATTTCCTCGCTAGTATCTGGACGTGGCCTTTGTAGAGATGAACTCGAACGGTCCCGTTGACGTCCTTCTGGCTAAGCTGCAGGCAAGACCGAAGATAAGAAGCTTCAGGGCTGAACCATAACCCTGAAAAGACCAAGGAATGAAATAATCTTCTTACTTAGGGTTTTTAAAACTTCAGGACTGAACAATAACCCTGAAAAGTCCAAGGAATGAAATAATCTTCTTACTTAGGGTTTATTAAAGATTCAAATTTTAATTTTAGATTGGAGAATTTTTGTATTGTTAATAATCTCTTCTTATGTTTGCCGTTCATGTTGTTTCACCCAAAACGTATTCTATAGGGAAAACTAGGGATACTTGTCCCTACGCGATTTTCTCAGATTGTGAGATAATCGGTAATTTGTGTGTGGCATTTTTATTTCACCTTTGGTCACATGGTCAATTGGAGGGGATTTTCACTCCGATCTGAAAAGCCAGCATAATATAATCTGAAAAGTCATCATAGGTAAAGATATTTTGGAGATCCAAAAGTAAATTTTCACTTTTTCATTCCTCAGTGGATAGAAAATTTAGTATTGAAGATATGAATTAAAATATTTCTGAGTTTTAAGCATACTTCTAACTATAATTTGATATACGATGTTATGCAGTATCTTAATTCTAAGTGATTTAATTTTTTTAGATTATTTAGAAAAAGTAAGTTAGGGATATTTGACCCTATAAAAAGATATTACAGCTTCGATGTCGTAGCCGACCGAAGCACGATTTGTGGTTGGGATCAGTTTTCTGGTGATCGGCAATATGGCAACTCAAATATAGAGAATAATTATTTAAAAATTGTTTGTTAATAATTATTTAATGAATAAAATTCCTTTTTTAATATGATAATTTCAAATAATTCAAATAATCATTTTAGTAAGAATTTTAAAAAGAATTGAAATTTAACTAATCTATTTTTTCCTCGCCTGAGAAAGAAAGGTTTATTTATATATTATTTTAAGAAAAATCTTTTGCTCGATCTATTTGTCATTGCTTGGTTTTATTTAACGTTTCGCCATTTCTGTTGAGTTTGTCTTTCTTTCTTGATTTGAATTTTCTCCTAAAATATATTTTTAATCTTTTGCTTTTATTTTCTTTAAATATTAGAGGAACCGAGTAAGTCTATTAAGCTTCTCAATTTCTTTTTTGTACATTTTTTTAGATTCTTTTTGCGTTTTGATGCTTTTTTTCCAAAACCGGCAATTCTTCAACTCGCTAATGATGACGTTTCTATGTTTCCAGTTCCATTGCTGTAACTTTTCGTTTAATTAAAAAAATATTTTAATTATTTTATTAAATTTTGAATTAATTTAATTTAATCACTAGATTTAATTTAATGACTTAACTGATTTAATTTATTTACTAGATTATATTAATAATAACTGCGTTTTATAGTAACCATTTTATTTAATTTTTAATATTAGTTTCTTTAATATTATTTGATAATAAAGACCTTTTTTCTAATTCAGTAGTTTTAACCTAATATCTGAATTTCGCTTACATACAAATGGTCAAAAGAATTTAAGTACTCTTTTCATGTAGGGTCAAGTATCCCCACCCCTATAGTCAAGCATCCCTAGCTTAAGGTCAAGTATCCCTAAGGTTAGGAATACTTGATCCTAGGTGATTTCATAAAATATATTTATTTTATGATTAAATGAGATATAAGTTTAGCATAAGTGCATTTGTCATTATTAAAAGCAAATCCTTTTATGATGCTAGCATTTCAAATATTCGAGAAATATAAGAAAAAGTAAAAGTAGGGTCAGATATCCCTAGTTTCCCTTACATAATATTTCACGAACACTATCAGGATCTTTAAATCAAGTTTGTTAAAAAAGAGTGCCATTGTCGAAAAGGAATTCGACAATTTTCTCATCGTGTTGGAATTTTAAAATTGTATTTTAGGAGAAGTTTTTTTTATTTATTCATACTTTTTTCTCCTGCATTAGAAGAACATGAAATGGTTTTCATTACATATGTTTAAGCTCAATGAATTTTTCGTGAGCTCGTGTTCTGTTTAAGCAAGTTCAGAGCAATTAAGTAAATGCTCCTCCATAACCGTTATAGTTTACTCTACCTTAACTTTAATTGAAACTTATTGCAAACAAACAAATTCAACTTATTTTTAATTACGGAAGACATGTAAAAATAATTTTAAAAAATAAATCAGTACTTGTAAATACTAATATTGTTTCAAAAATCAAGCCAAATACTTTCAAATTACATTTTTCATTTTAGTTTTGTAATGAAACGCACTTACCGTTGTAAACTTGTTCAGAAAACTTGTTGGATAAACTTTTTTTAAGTTTATAAACTTCCTGAAATAAAATGAGATTAAATAAAAACATAACTCTGAACTATTTATTAAACTATTTATAATTAAATAAAAGCATACATTAAAAGTATTCTGATTTGCTTTATTAGTAAAGACATTTGACTTTAAAATTGTCTTTTAAGAAGATGGGCAATTGTAATAGCCATAAGGGAAGTGAGTAATTGAATAACATTTGAATAAAATTCCTTTTCTTACGTTATATTTTCATATTATATTTAAAGTAATAATAACAATGAATATTACGAGAAAAAATAGTTCATTGAATACCAAAAAATATAATTGTTTAACAATATTTGTTAAAATATTTTATTCAGAGTTATTTTGCTTTTGAGCTCATTCCAAAACAAAACAAAAATCAGAATTTTACATATTTTTGTTCAAAAATAGAATCTGTTTTTAATACACTATAATAAATAAAAATGAAAAGATCGAATACAATAACTTTTTAAAAACCTTTAGAAAAACTCGTTGTGAATTTTTTGACAAATTTTATTAACGTGGCAATGGCTGCTGCGCAAAATTTATGTATTGACCCAAGTTAATTTAATAAAAGTTATAAGTATTTTGAAGTTCACAGTAAAAATAAGTGGTTTTCACATTTTTTGATATTTCATTTTTTATGTTTGTTCTTTTCATCTGGTTACAACAAAAGAAGTGTTTTCCACACGATGCTTTCATAAAAACTAAAAGGACATTTATTAACTATCGACTGAGGGCCGCGATGGCTTAGTGGCACAGTCTCGGTTTGGTGGAATCCAGGCTGGAAACCAGCTTCCGCAGAAGATCCGCCGTTATGTGGGCATGCTGCCCGCCAAACCATAGGCAGTTGGCCAAACGTCCTCCCACTGGTGTGCTACGAGAGCTTGGAATTGGGGAGTGCCAGCCCAGGTGCCGTTCTTGTTATCTGTCCCCGACTCAAAATTACTAGGTACGTCCCAAAATAGCCCTCCTGTTGCTTCAAAACTGGACGTTAATTAAACTAACTACCGACGTTTGGCCAACTCGTAACATTTAGCTGAGTTTCAACTAGTTAATTTTGCTATAGGCGATTAGCTCTATAAGTACAGTAAACCCCATTAAACCTTATTAGTTCGTTTCAATCATCAGCCCGCTTCAACCTCTCTTGTTATAAAATATCAAAGACTTCGAACTGAAAGATATTAACTTCTTTTTTTAGAGTTTCACCTTTTTAAGGTCCCAGGTGAATCGTTTATTGCCTTAACACGTTAGTCGCTACGACTCACGTCTGAAATTCGAACCATCTATCTAATTAGATGACTCCTTCTCTGCTATCTCTTAGCTACAATAAAGGATGGATCATCTAGTTAGATAGTCGGTATGAATCGTATTTGATTGCCGTGTGAATCGTATTTGATTCACGTGGCGATTAACGTCTTAATATAAAAAATAAATGAAACAAAATTTTGCTCTACCCGGTCTAAAGTGAATATCTCCAGATCTGTATGAGCTTCATAAATAATGGTTCCTCCAGGAGTTTCATACACACCTATAGGAAATAGATAATATTATACTAAAGCCAATGGAAAAAGGTTCTCTAAATCTTATATTTTAGCTATAATAATTTCCCAATCTAATGCTATTCGATAAGTCAGTTATCCATCGAAGCAGAGGTGCAGTGGAGCCGGAAAGCACCGGAACGCCGTTCCGACACTGCTTTTTTTACGAGAAATAAATAACAAAAAATTGTGAAAACGTCCTTAAAACAGCGCGATTTTTGTCACCCAGGTTAGAGCGTTCCGTCACTGCTTTTAGAGCGTCCTGGCACTGCTTATATTGCGACTACACCATTACATCGAAGGTTTTTGCTTGTATTTTGCGTTTGATTTATGGTTGACAAGTTACACTTTTTATCCATTTAGAACTAAACTCTCTTTAATCCTTCCTTGAAATATTTTATGTTCGATGTTAGAAAATGTTGGAGCGTAATTAAAGCCTGTTCAGACCCGCTGCATAATTCAGAAGTCCTTAATTTTTTTGAAATTTTTATACTGATAAAAATGATGTCCTCTTTTGGAGGCATTATACACTGAAGAAAATTGATTAAAGGTGTATCTATGCCAAAATACATCTGCAATTCTTTGCCATTTCATTTATAAAACAACATATATAATTATGAAACACATTCTATAAATGAATTTTAATTACAAATGAATTTATTGATCCATACTATCTATAAATTAAAATCAGCAAAATGCTAACTTTTAACTTGTTTTTTACCAACATATTGAAGAGAGGCTAACATTCCCATAACTCTTCTTCTCGCGTCTCCGAATCTTAATATTTTTATTTTCTAAGAGTGACAGGCGATGTAGTATTCGGCATTCAGCCAATAAGAGAATTAAATATTCTTAACCCGAATTTACATTGAGATAGTGCTGGGTGGAGAGGAGGAACATATGACTCCATTGGGATCACGCTTCTATCAATCCCATCAATTAGCTAGTATGTAGAAGTAGCTTATTGGTGAGATTGAGTCATATGATCTCAACAAGATGATGTTGTCTTCCTGTGTCCCTACTGACTACGATGCAGTAGACAGGGAAATGTTGTTGAAATGCCCAGTTTCGTCGAAAGAAATACACAATGAAAATACACAATTTTAAACATTCATGTAATATTTAAAATTGTATTTATCTTAAAACAGAGCCGGAAAGTAGCATATAATGCGTTAATAAAATCGAAAACTTTATGCTTACCTCTTGATTTAATCCCTATAAATCTATTTTCTACAATATCTATTCGGCCGATTCCATGTTCTCCCCTGTGGATAAAAGTTAGAGCATTTTATATATCACTTAATTCATGTTGATTCAGTGAGCCAAGAAAGATTTTGAGTAACTGGTGCAATAATTACAGTAATGCATGCAAATCATATTATCGTTTGGTTCCTTATGGACGTGTTTCTGTTTTGTTTATTTTGGATTCACAGATCGTTTTTCAGTAACCCTCCGATTTAAGCAATCGCGAAATCCGTTTGGATACTATATCACGCGCCAAGGTAGAACCAATTCTTTCTTTAGCACTCAAAGCGTTGAATTCTGTGTTCTCTGAGTTCGTTTAATTCTTTTTATTTAAAACTGCTCTTAAAATGGTTAAATTCCAAATAGAATGATTGTAATTAGCTAAATAGCTTTGTTAAATATTTAACCGCCAAACAAACTTTATAGCTAACTAAATAGAACGATCGCGAACAATTAATGGCAACCTTTCCATAAAATGAGGCTCTTATTTTAAGTAAACATTGTGAGCTACAGCAATAGCACCATCGAATTTAATATTTTTCAAAGTATCCTTAAGCCATAACATTAAAGAACTCTACTTTTCACATTAATTAACATCTTCAAACAGAGTGTTGAAATTTTGAAGATTCCCATTGACGAAGCATTACACCGGAAGTCTATCGATGCAGCGGAAGTTGTACATTGCCCCAACTAAACAAAACAAAAAACTCGTCCATAATCATTTTAATACTGCAAGTGTTTTTTTTTTCAAATTAAACATTAAACGAATATCTTTCAGTCATGTCTTTGTTTTAACTCATTGTGAATAGCAATGATTTTCTTTGTGATATAAAGGACTATGAAGAAATATAGTTATTTTTAATTATACTTACCCAATCTCATTCAAATAAAGGAACAAATCAAGTGCCGAATCTTTCGTTACTTGATCTTTTAAATTAGTGACTTTTACCGGAACACCTGCAAAAAAAATTATAATAAAAACACTTAGAGCAAATTTATACTAAAAGACATCAAACAAAACTATTGATTCCATGTTCTAGAATTTAAAAAAAAAAAATCTATATTTGCCATATAATAAATTTTATGGCAGTAAATATCAGATCAAAGTTTCTTTGTATTAATTCTGTGGAAAAATTACACAGATAAATAACATAGATAAATCATAAAACTAGCTAAAATTGTAATAACGAAAGCAATGTAATGAAATTAACAATTGTAACGAATATCATAAAATAAATATATTATTTCCTTCTTTGATAATGATACAAAACAATTGACAAAGAAAAGGAAGGATATTTTTGGCACGTAGTAAGTTTTATTTTAGGTATAAATATATATTCAGAAATATAATAAGATTTAATTTCCATTTCAAATATGATTTAAATTATTCAATTGTTGCTTTAAGGTATGTGCCTACCCTAAAATCGACGTTTTTATGAAAATTTTCGAAATTTTTTTTATTACTTTGTATTAAAGCCCATACATTTAGGATTCCAAAAATGGTCTACTTTAGTTTCTCCGATAGTTAGAAGCAAAGTTATTGCCTAAATTATGAACCAGAAGTCAAATTTTCGAAACCGAAACTAAGCCATAGAAATGCAAAAAACTCATCTAAACAGTTATTTCTTTACTCTTAGACAATGTGAATGTACAATTTAGTTTTTAAATATAGAATTAAGTTTTATTTATTTTTTTATTATTGTTCTAGGCGTATCTGGCAACTGTTTCTCTAGTTACGGGATATTTTACGTAAAGAAAATTTCGCTCACTCCAAACAATGTTATTAGGTAGTAAAATAGCAGTTTAATTATTCAATTCAGGCAATATAAGGCTGATGACTGTATTTAACCATCTTAATGTCAAACTTGAACCAGAAATTATTAAAAAAAACTACATAGAAATTGATATTGAGAGAATTAAGAAATCGAAGCGACAAGTCGAACCAAAAACAAAATTATCAAGAAAAAAAATTTAAAGTTAATTTTTAATTAATTTTGATTTAAATTTAAGTCAAAGAAGGCTCAACTTACAAATACTGTGAATTTTAAGTTGTTAAAATATGTATATAATTTTTTGTACGACTTTAAAATCTTTATTTGCGTTTTCTAGAAAACTGTTATTTTCATTTTTTGACATTGCGATAAATCTCATTTCTTAAAAAGTATTTAATATATTCAAATGAAATTTAATCACAGTGTTCTATACATCTCTAGGTATGTTATGAACCTCAAGTATAGCTTAAAGTGCATAATTATTTATTTTAGAGCTGTTTTTATTTGAAAAAGTGATAGTTTTTTTTGTAAAATGCTGTTGCGTACACAAACTTTGGTATATCTTGGTAACTTTAAGAGGTACACTAAATATTCTGCTTCATAACACAGGCAAATGTATACCAAATATATTATTGAAAGAAAAAGGGAAATACATGCATTAGAATTTGTTATAGGAAGTTTGGCGTAAACGTCAATTTTTACTAAATTTCGACCAAAAATGGTCAAAATTTGGAAAATAAAAAATTTGTTCATTAAAATGGCATTTGAATTAGCAGTTTTATGCACCATTATAACTGAAAACATAAGTGTTGAATAAAAATTTCCTTTTTTTTCAAAAAAAAAGTGCTCCGAAGGTAGGCACATACCTTAACATGTCATTCACAACAGAAAACTGAATCATTCAGTTAAAACTTCCATTAACTATAAATTTTAAAATAAGAACTTAACGAATTTCAAGATTAATGATTAAGATTAATTTTTCAAATGACATTTATAAACTCTAAAAAGAAGAAAAACTGTTCGCAAATTAATTTCCTTGTCGACTTGTTTAATTCCGCTAAAATTCTATCACCCTATTAAATATGCAAGAGCTCACTACGACATTACTCATTTCCCACCGAGATTCGAACTCTCTAATTCATTTGCTTGCCATATCGAAGCTTTTAAAAATTCCAAGGATATTTTCACTCTCTTTAGCGAAGCTTAGAAAGTTGGTGAACTTTGTTTAAAGAGATCTCTTCCTTCCGCTCCGATGCATTTATTAATGTTCTTTAATTCTGTTATGTTAGTTAATGTTCTTAACTTTATACCAAATATCAAATTCTTATTTCAAGTATTACATTTATCATGAATTATTTGTATTTAGTACGGTTTCTTAAAATTTTATCTTTATAATACGAAAATTTAGGTGTGTAAGATAATACAAAAGCGAATGATGATTTTTTTTTCTTTTATAGGAGAAATTGGCAAGTTTCAATATTTATTGTCTATCTATCGGGAAGAAACGTTCAGATATAAAGTCAGCTCTCATCTGTTGTCATAGAAACTTGAGTCAACTCATTTTTCTCAAGTGACACTCAAAGGAAGTTAGGCTCCTTATCGATGGCTTCGAGAACAAACTGAAAATAAAACTTTCACATGATCCTTCTGCCTGAAAATTCGCTTCTAACGATTGCCACTTCATAGGTTTTATGTGTGGTATATTTCGTGACTTACAGATTGTAAAGAATAGCAAAAATTTCTCAGCAAACAAAGGCGCATATAAACTCTTCGAAACAAATTATAATTAAGATAAAGTTTAATTTATTTTACTTAGTAAGTATCAACTATATTTTAACATACGGTTTACCATTTATTAATTCTTCCTATCATAAATCTTTAGGAAAAAATTGTAGAAAGATAATAATTGTAATCTTCTCAGGCAAATGAGTTGCTTTTAAACATAAAAAAAAAATGAAAGTGTATGTAGGCTTTCCATGAAACTTTTAATGCATGTTTTACTTATATTTGTTTAGTAAACAATCAGTATCAAATGACTATAAAAATAAACTCACCTATAACTTTTTTGGTACATGCAATTATTTTCTTAAGAGATACTTAAAAGATAATTACAGTTTATATTTCCATTAGTTGTATATTAAAAGCTCCTACAATGGTAAGATTTTTTATTTATTTCATCTCTAAAATATTATTGGAATTTGATGTTTGAACACGGGGGTGTAGTGGAGCCGTAAATCACTGGAAAGTCGTTTCGACACTGCTTTTTTATACGAGAAATAAATTAGAAAAAATTGTGAAAGCATTCTTATATATAACAGCACAATTTTTGTCGCTCAGATTAGAGCGTTCCGGTACTGTTTTTAGAGTGTCCTGGCATTGCTTCTTTTGCGACTACACTACTGTGTGAACCATACTATATGCAATTTTAATAAGTATGATATATATAATTTAGAATTAGTATGACAGTAATTAATAAAAAAGTCTAAAAAAGAAACACTTAAATATCTAAAATGAGAAGCTTGTTGATAGTTTGAAATATTGGTTATCTACATTGCTCTTGTTGCTAACATAAACTACTTTTACATATACCTAATATTAGAAGCTATTAAATATCTTAAGTCGCTGTTCGTTAATATCAAACCATAAAAGCAACCTTCTTTGAATTCAATGTCGAGTATCGCTGGCTCCTCCGGCGATTTCAAGGGATTCTTTGTCATGCGATATAAATCCTGAGGGGGCACAGTCCAAGGATCTTCCAAAACACCTGATTCGTAGCTGTCGAACGATAATTTATTTGATTATTCCATTAAATTATTCATTCCTTCATAGTAAGTAATCAATGATGACAATTCACGTGACGTGAATCATTCGAAAGGTGTTAGTATTTTTTCACGCTTTTAACTTAATTTCGTTCATGGTTATAAATTTCAGGTTTATAAAGTTGTAATTTTGTGATAGTTTTTTCACTCGTTTTCTCGGTATGCTAGAGTTCTGAAATTTTGTACAGTACTGAATTTCCGACGACAATACAATATTTTAATATTTTGCAGAACTTAATTAAGAATTTATCGATTAATTTTAATTAAATTATCATTCACTATTATAGCTGGCAGTGAATTTTGAAAAATTAATAAAAAATTCCATAATAATTACAATAACAAGTTATGAAATATATCATAGACTAAAACGTAGAAAATAATCGGTGAAAGAAATCAATTTAAAAAAACCATATTTTAAAAGTTTATGAAGAAGTAGAAAATAATTTTTTATAAAAAAATCTGGAAGTGAAAACAAAAATTGTAAAAGAATGAAGAAATTCGATAAAAAAATTCTGAAAACAATTCGATAAAGATGTTAAGCCACAAAGAATCTCATATGAAAAAATTCCTAAACATTCATTAAAAATTAAATATATTATAAATATGATTAAAATTCAAATTCACTCAGGGTATTCCTATCAGAGCCTCCCACTTTTACGACTTTTGTTTCCCTCTCCAGATTTTTGATAAAAAAAATATATTTTCTCCTTTTTAGTACATTTAAAAGCATTTTTATTTCATTTTATTAATAATTATTTCTAAATAATATTGCAATTAAAGATGCAATCTGGGCGTGCCAACTGATATGCTAAAAAAGTGTGCAATGTGAAATTCAAACGAGGAACCAAATCTGTACTGTAGCTGACGGAGAGCAGTTTGAACATCGGTATCTTGTGGTAACTAGTTGTTTTTCTCTGTTTTTAACGTTTCGTGACATAACCAACTCATAAATGTAAGTTTTAAGCCTTTTGTTCTGAGAATTAATGTCCCAAGGTATTGTTTTGTACTAAATCGATGATGCTCTACAATTTTTTGTAATTGAATTGTCTCCTAAATTGTACCGTTTTCGAGATAGGAACGCTAACTCCGGATTTTGCGGCCAGGTGGTGTAGCGCATAGCCATTTTCCTATACCAAAACAACACTTTCATGACTATAGCTGTCGTCGTTCTGAAGTCAAGGGGGTTAAAGTTATTTAAGTGGGAACCCTATATATATGTGTGTGTGTGTGTCTTTCGATCCAAATCCAAATTTCTTGCTCTGAAACTGTATAGATATAAATTTCTTCTCAATTCAAGATGATAGAACAAGTTAGAAAAGTATTTTAATTTATGATAAATGTAGTATTTTAAAATAATTCATTACGATAAATTGTGGGTTTTTTAAACAAAATATTCTTTATTTATTTGAAGAATTTTGTCTCTTTATCAAGTTTTCTTAGAGATAAAATTCTAAAGAATGCGTTATAAATTGCATATAAAGTGATTTATACATTTTTAAAGAAATCCTTTATATCAGTTTTTATATTCATATTGTGCTTTAATGTACGAAATAACAGCTAAAATACGCTTTACTCTTTAATTACGACTAATAAATTCATCAATTTTAAGATATATTTATCTATGTTTATTCCATAAAATTACTTCGAATCATACTATAAAATTGCTTCCGATCATACTAAACTTTAGAAAATAAAATATTGCGGAAAAATCGATAATTGATAAAATTATGATAGAAAGGCAAAAGTTGCTATTATAAGAGGAAAAAATTCTTTATGTATACTTTATTTCTTAGAAATTTATTCTTTATGTTGATTTGTCAAGAGGTCATGAAGAAGTCGAATTTCAATAATTGCGACAAATCTTTTAGTAAAACTACATAAATATTTCATTGTGTTTTCAGAAGAATTATTTAAATTGTTATGAAAAGGAAAATAAATACATGACAAAACGGAAAGTATCTTAAAATCAGATGCACACATAATAATTTGCATTCAAAAACAGTCTCTCAACCAGAATTTTCAACAATTTTAGTATTCTTAGTAAAACTGATTAAATATGTAATCACGTCTTCAAAATAATTATATAAATTTTTATAAAAGGAAAAATAAATACATGGAAAAATGGAGCTATCTCAGAATCAGATATACCGATAGTAATCAGAATACAGAAATATCGTCTGACAACCAGAATTTTCAACAGTTTCGGTGGGAAAACGAATGGCTTTTTGATGTTCTAGATTCACTTGTCTGTAACGTGATCTTGATTCTAATGATGTTCTTTCGTTTTTTCTTAGTATCATTAGTGAAATATGGATGAATTAAGATGTACAGGTAATAATAACAAGACAAGAGCGGAAATACTAACGTCGTTTTCATCAAGGTGAATGAAAAGCTATAGAATGTAATCATACAGAACATCTCCAAGAATTTAAATTGAAGTCGTGTATTTTTTTTCGTAAATTGAATTGCAATAATATTCTGGAATTATTTATTTCAAGTATTATTTATAAGTTTTTACAGAGTTTTTACTATAAACAACCACAAATTATTCATGTAAAAAATCTAAGTGTTCAAACGAACGTTATGTAAATTTTGTTTTCCGGCCAAACTGCAATAGATGAGACAGTTAAACTTATTTTTATGAAACCTCAAATCCTGTTTCCAGCGAAAACAAATGTTAAATAATATATTCTCGCACGAACCTTTATCAAAACAATTATTAAATATTCTCTGTGAGAGAATTTTAGGAACTACAAAATTTATTGCGAAGAATTATTTACATATTTAATTAAAAGAAAAATTCCTCCAATGATATCGAATATGAGAAATATGGCAAATGTGTTATTTTGTCTTAATTTTTCCGAAATTGTATACCTTATATGCATTAAGTTGGCATCCATACTCCATGGAGCTGATGGAGTTACTGGAACTGGAATATTTTTGGCCTATATTTGAACAAAAAGAGATAAAATTATGACAAAAAATTTAAACTTACAACCATCTCACATTCAAACATGTTTATTGTGGCAATTAATGATAAAGCTCAGCTAATAATCTTGTCGGATTAAATACAATATTAGAAAAAGAACAACAAACTGACGGAATTTTCATTTGAACTTTGGCCTACAGTGTCTTCTTTTTTTTGGCGTGAAAACGTCTTTCCTATCGTTAAAGTGATAGTCGGTCGAGTGTGACAAAATACCGTCAGATTTTTCAGTCGCTAATAACTACGAGACAAATAATGCGAAAAGAATAGTTGACCCCACAACGGATAGATCATATCTGTAAGAGTTTGTTGCATAGTATTTGATTGCCTGTGACGTCATCGTACCCGTGTAGGCGCATGCGTCTGATTGTTATGAATTAGCATTATGTAAGGTTATAACTAAGTTAGTGTGGAAACGCGTTTAGCTAGAAGTTTGATTCTGGCGTCATTTTAAAGAACTTGAGGAGTATTACTAGGACCCAAAGTGAGACAATAAAAATATTTATCAGAATATAAATAAAAATCGGTATTAAATTGAAAATTTCTAACTCCGCATGTTTTTTTATTATAGCATGGAGAGTTTTCTTTCGAATTGTACGAAACTTACAGAATACTTGACAATACGTAAAAGAAACATTGTATTAAAATTTGAATTCAAAAATTGGAATATTACAGGAAATATGAGCATTTGTAGTAAATAATTTTTTACTACTCATACGCGAAATATAGTCATATATACTGTCAACAGATGGCGCCATCAGAAGCTACTCTATAAATAAAAATAAGAAAGGCACAGTTCGGGTCCGCGTCGTATATTTTTCGGGAAGACATCGGGATAAAATTGTAAAACAAGCGTTTCGTAGTAATGTGTAATCTAATTATCAATCTCTTTAATACAATATTTACACAGATTAGTATAATGGTTACAGAATAGATAAATCACAAGTTTATAGCATGTAACAAGGTCTGTGGTAGCTTGTGGTTTATCTATTCTGTAACCATTATATTATGTGCAAATATTGTATTAAAGAGATTGATAATTAAATTGCATATTAATACGAAACACTTGTTTTATGATTTTATCCCGAAGTTTTCTCGAAAAATCTACGGCCGGACCCGAACTGCGCCTTTCTTATTTTTCTTAATTTTTTTCCTGAGTTTAAAGAATTGATAAAAAAGCAGATTTTTCTGTGCCTGTAAAAAATTTCATGTTTTTTTTATTATTTTTATTTTTTAAAAAGACACCAAGGAAATTTGTTTTGCTGCATTTCGTATTGCAAACTATCAAATATAGAGGGAACTAATGATCAATAATAAGGAATTTCTTGTTTAAAAATTTTACATTCAAACTATGGATTGATGTTATGCTTTATTATTTGTTTGTGATATTATGAACATCAGGCCAAATGGGTTATACCGAAGGGAAACACTTTTTATGTAAAATATCTTTCTATGAGATTTTGTAATACTAGATAAAAATAGAAGTTATTTGACCAAGAAATTATCATTAAGGCCTTTCTTAATGAAAAGAAAAGTAAAACAGCATTAAAATGAATTTTTGTAAACAAAAAAGTTAGATTTATTAAAAAAAAGTTTGTGGAAAAAGTTGTTTTCCGCGGATTGATGTTTCCTAGCAACAAAATCAAGGCGGTCAGAAATTTTTCTTACTTTCTACAGTTTGCAAGTTCTTAATTCGAGAAACTTTCAACGTCCGAATATTTTGTGTTCGTAAAATGTGTTCATAAGCTAATTATCCATGATCCGAGGGGTCCGAAAACCAAGGTTTAACAATACTGGGTTACTTCTTTTTATTTGTTATGTTAGTAGTAAATATTATGTTATTTGTTGAACTATGGACGAGTTTTCTGGTTTGTTTTCTTGCCTGTAATACTTATTTCCAGTGTAATGATAAGTCATGGATCTTCAAAGCGGAAGTCCAACATACAAGCAGATAAAATCAAGGTTTCTAACGTAAGTAAACAAACCAGAAAACTCTTCCATTGAATGCTCAATGAAATTTCGAAAATTGAATTCATTTCAATATAACACTTGGCTTAAATGCTTAAAGGGCTTATGAATAATGCTCATTGAATGTGTTACCAGCTTATTTGCAACATGAGAATTTTTTTTGAAATTTGTTGTGTATGCTATCCTTAAACTCACTTTGGCATATTTAATGAGATCTTGACGTCCAGGGAAACGCTCATAGAACTCCTTCAGTCTCCAAGGAGATATTACCTGTAAAAATATGAGAAAATGATTTTTGCAAAAGTAACATTTTCTTAAAACATTTAATGTTCAGCAACGGATTCCGAGACTACCACTTTCGGATGATTTTACACCGGAAAGGGGTGTCAGGCAATGAGTCATATGAGCTCATTTCCGGAGTTCTTTGTTAGATCACGCTCAGTCAAATGTAAACATCACCCTTCCATTCTTCACTTCCCCCCTATTTTGATGAAAATAACTCCGCCCGGCGCATGCGCAAAAGAGCGGAGGGCTTCCGAATCCGTTGCTGAACAATATTTAAAAACATTTGCGTATTTTCCATTGTCATTTAAAATAATTAGTTAATTTCCATTTTCTATACATTTCTTAACATTTCGCCGTGCGCTAGTTAATCCCAAGTAAAAACTTTGTGATGGAATGGACAGAAATTAAATGAATCCACAAAGCCTTATTGTGTCAAAGTAGAGTTTCTCATTCTGTTTTGAATATAAGTTTAATTATCTATTGACTTTTCCCATCCGTCACATCCTAGTTTAAGTTGCTGATGAAGATTACAGAAATTTTGGCATGTATCGAACATAGCCTGAACGGTTTTCTTAAGTAACCAGATTGACACGATGTTCGCTATGCGAATATAAAATGCTTTAGAAAACGGTTGCAAGTATTTAATAACTAATTATTTTAAATGGCAAGGACATCAAGATGGAATGCATTTTCAGTATACCAACTTCCATCTGTGTTTACCCCTTCAAGTTTGGCTTCTAAATTCTGTGTTTCTTAGTAATTCTAACATTCCATGAACAAGCACAATGAGATCAAGGTGAATTTCGACACTGCTGAAAGTTTGTCCCTGAGGTTTGTTGGTAGTAGTCGCAAAGGCCAGTCGACGTGGAAACTCTCTATGTGAAAATACAAAGAATAACTCCGTTTTAGGAGATGTCGACTTGCTATTCAGAATAATTATCTTAGCTCCTGCTCGTTCACTTATTACAACAGTACAAACCAGACAATGAATTCGAATCTCTTCCGAGCTCACTTTTACTTCACAGAGCTTCATTGACTAAGCCAGAGTTCGAGTTAAGGTTTCTAATCAGCATCACTGTAATTTCAATTTTTAGAGACTATTATTAACTTATCAGGTAGAGGGCATGAAGCAATGAGTGAATTTAGATAATCAGATAATTGACTGCTGCAGATGGATCTTCTGACCGAATAAAATCAATTGAATTGATAGTTACGAAGTTACAATAAATCATCGCTGGTTTTGAAATTTTTTTAAGACCTACTATGAACATGAGACCACATGTTCCAACCAGACGTGAAAAAAATTAGAAATATTCATTATTGCAGTGGTCCCCAACCCCCGGGCCTCGGACCGGTACCGGTCCGTGGATCAAATGGTACCGAGCCGCCCAAGGAACATTAAATTATTTCCATTTTTTATAAGCTTTTATTCAACTTGACTATCTTCCTTCAAATCTTGTGATCGATTTCTTACCCCCAGATGGAACCGTCTCGTTGCAAAGAAACAAGCTCAGGGTTCTCATTGATTTAGCATTCTAGTGAATTAAAATGTTAAATCACTTTATATTCATTTTTTGGTGTAACTGTATTTTATTTTGAATATGCTTAAATATTTGTTTATTAAAAAACTAATTATTAAAAATTGTTTTCAATGTTTAAATACAATTAAATTAAAATTATTAAATCAAAACAATCTAAAATATAAACAATCAACGTCCCCGCCCCCCCCCAGCGGCCGCGGTAAAATTATCAAACGTTGACCGGTCCGCGCAATAAAAAGGTTGGGGAACACTGCCGTTATTGGTTGTTAAAAATTCATTTGAATTTTCCTCTTTGAAATTTCAAAAAATTGAGATAGGTGGCGTTGCTTGTTAAGCGACGAAATGCGGTTTATGACCTGTAAGTCAAAACGTTGAAGTCGACTATGGATGACTTTTAACGAAAGAGTTTAGATGTCATTTATTAACTCCTTGATGCTTTATGGTGCCAACATAGATGTCACTTACATCAATGTTGGCACCATAAATCTCGTTAAGCATGTAGTTGAAACACATTCTTGAGGAACATCGATACTGAATGGTGATATTTCGATCCATATGGGTAATTCGACTTCCAAATTTCAAAAACTACTTTAAGCTTTTAAAATTATGATATATTAATATCAAATTGATATAACCGTCGCTTAACGACGCTCGACTCTCTTTAGTGCCATGGTGGCTTGACATGAACCTCGCTTAGCAGAGTTATAATTGAATGGCATTTGTTGGATGAAGACGCAGTTTCCGTCCGTAGATTGAACATAGACACAATTACCCGGTTTGACAGTTCATTCAACGTATCAAACGCAAATGTTTCGATTTTACACCATTGGTGAGGGTAGAACGGCTCCAAAATCATCCACCAAAGGTCACGCAAAGGGATCAAAGAGTGGTGCAAGAAAAACCTTGTAAGCTTTTTAACATCAGATGATGAAAGATACTAAAGGAATGAAAAAAAAGTGCGACATTCATGGATAATTCACATAAAACACCGAATTTAGTTCATTTAATTTCCACATCAACATGAGAGCTAGTGATAAAAATGTCGACAAGCAAACATTATTTAATTTTTTAATGGATGATAATCATTTTTAAATAACATATGCGTGAATACTTTACAAGAAGAAGTAAACACTATATATTGTATTTTTTTATTATAGACGTTTTAGATTCAGGTATCGGCATGCTAGCTTGTTTTTGAAAGCAAACGAGTACCGATGCAACAAATCACAAACACCAATTATTTATTAGCTTCTTACCGAAAGAAGGTGTTCCATGCTAAACCTTAATTTATGTCTTATGTTTACAAATCAGGCAAGATGCCGTAGGAACCAACTCGAAAATACAATTTTGAGTTAGAGCTACTTTCGCAAAACAGTGCAGAAGAATATTCTAATGGTACGTTTTCCCAAAAATTGTTAATTGCATTGTAAATAATCTGTTGTGCAGTAATTTCAATTCAGAGGCAACTCGTGTATAGGCAATTTTCTTCTCTGTCTATATTTAATCAGTAATTTATTTAATTTTGCACATAACATTTAAATCCATTAACAATTTAACGCAAATTTTCGGAGGAAACGAAGGAAAAAACCGAGGCAGAAAATTGAGCTCCTTTAGATGTATTTTTTAGTTCTTTTTTCCTTCTACGAAGAGTATGCAAGTAACCACCATTAGTGGTTGCGTTATCCCTCTCTTCGTAGAGGAAAAGTTGCTGATGAACTACTTTTTCCCTCACTTCCGATTTTCATCTGCTGCGCATGCTCAGTAACAATACGTAGTTTTTTAAACCTTTCGAAATTAATTTTTATAAGTAAAAAATGTTAGTGGTGCAAATGTGTATCATTGTTCAGAGAAAGATTTAAAATATTACTAGTATCTTCACAATTACTTCGCAAGAAACGCCACGATTGCAGTTGCAGTTGCTTCGATTTTGAACGGCAAATGTTTGCACTTAGATGCAGTTTTAGATTGTGAAACCTAGATTCATAAAATGACGTTTAATTCCTAAGCCCATAATGATTAAAACTATTTTAAAACATGATCTTTTTAACATAGGAATACGTTCCTCCCATTGGGATCTCAGGAAGGAATTTGATTCACATGCCAAAACGTCCAAAAAAACGTTGTATGGGAGATCCTCTATATCTCGGTAACTACATATGTTGAAAACATAACTAATGTCTTATTTTAGAGATAAAAGGTAACAACAGAAGTTACAAAAAAATTTGAAAATCAGAAAAGAGTCACGCGAGTAAAATAGTCCTATGCCTTTAACATCAGCGGCTGTTTGAAAAAAGACAGTCTCCCGTCATTTTTTTACCTTTATTTCAGGACACAAAGCGTAGCAGGATAATTCAAATCTGACTTGATCATTTCCTTTTCCTGTCGCCCCGTGAGATATGTAAGTGGCTTTTTCTTGGACGGCTACAGAAACGAGCGATTTTGCAATGCAAGGTCTGGCGAGGGAGGTTCCAAGAAGATACCTGTTTTCATAAATCGCGCCTGCTTCAACTGCAGGCCAAATGTAATCTTCCACGAAGGTCTTCCCCAGGTCTTCTATAACAACCTGTTCAGAGAGAGTAAAAATCTAAATTATTTACTTAGTATTTGTAATTTTATTCTCGTTTCAGAATAAGTAATCAAAAGTGACAAAGGACAAGGAAGTAAGATTTCGCTATATCAACAACAAGTGGATCTAATAGCTACGTATGTTGAAATAAAAGCATAAATTCGCTGTTGGTTCTAGGAACGAAGTTTTTAATGTTTGAAAGGTTTTAAAACATCAGTGTCAACATTTTTTCATAACCTTCTCTTAAGAATTTTTGTTTTTTTCCGTGTTTACTTTTTAAGGTCAGGATAAATCTTTCGACATTAGGCAGTTTTCACGGTCATTACATTACGACATTAGCAACTGGTTTCATAAAACCTTCTGATTGTTCACAACTTTTTATTTTCTCACATATACAGAGCAGAAAGCCGTCTCATTGAGTCCGTACCCGTGACTCAATGTTTTAATGGGCAAGACACGTGAAATTTATTTAAGACAAAAAACCAGATATTTACATTACATACAGCACAGAAATTTACACTATTATACAAATTCGTATTAACGTTCTTTTCTTTGTAGTTGAATGCGAAGCATTTGGTTTTGGAGACACGAAATATTCGCTCACTGGAGATACAATCTCAATCAAATTTCGTACAAGTTTTGGAACGAGACTTTGGATGTTTTTTTTTTTTCACTTTTTTTAGGGGATGTCTAGTCATTTGGAGCTTATTGGTAGAACTCGCTGAAAAGTTGAAGGCTAGAGAGATCGGAAGAGATCTCTGTTTTCACTGATGAATTTCACTATCCTACGAATGTTTTGTCTGGAGACGAGGTTATTGGCGACTCTTTTCAGCCATTTTTGTTCGAAGTTTTGCGCTGCCCTCCTCATGTGCCAAAACACTGTTGAGGGCACACTCCGTGGCATAGTGAAGTGCCGTGCCAGTACCACCACAACTGCACAGAGAGGTGAAACCTTTTGAGGTAGACAGGGAAAGGGCCATGTTCAGAGAAGAAGATAACATCCTCTCTAATTCAGTTAGTGGGACGAATACTAACTGAGGTATGATATTATAGATTTTCTTGCTTGTATCGCCATTGTTCCAGGAAGTTTGCCACTCCTTAATCCTTTGTGGACAGGTAACTTTTTAGAACACTGAGATCGGGCTGGCGCACTTTATGCGCCATTTCGTTTCTTCCAACGCTACGCCTATTTGATTATACACAACTTTATTTTTTATGGTATAATAAGATTAGAGGTGGAATGGATGGATAATACTAACATTTGTGCTCGAGTTTGAGTCTCTATATTCTTCGTGAACTGGATTATTCTCCATGTCAGTCTTAGAATCAGTTGTTAGGCCGCTGTACTCAGTCACTTCTCCATCGAGATACAATGCATCAGATTCGTCCTCAGATGGTATTTTCTTGCTTAATTCTTCCAAAACAGCCGAATATTGCTCTGTAGGGATAATTTCCCGCCATTTCGTGATAGCCGGGTCGGGTTATGGAGAGCTTTCCATGCACTTTCAAGCCCGATCAGACCGAACTGACTGATTCATTGTCAGTGGAAACTATCGGAACAAGTAGGAGAAATGTTGATACGAGGTTAGACGTGTGGCAAGCTGTATATCTTCTATAGTTTTTATTCAGCTTATGATAAATACCAACTGACACACTCTATACGCCGTACCTGTCCGCAAAGGGTTAAGTATGCTCTTCCGGAGAAGGGTTAATATTATCGTTAAAAAATTCGACCTTGAGATTTCGATGAATCTACACATTTTAGACCTTCATGTGTCTGGAAAAAAAACCATTTTTGAATTCTGTCTGTCAGTGAACATCATAACTCAAAAACGCACCACGCTAAACGAATGAAATTTAGTATGTCGTCTATAGGAGGTCCACTATATGTGGTGGTGTGTGGTATAACACAAAATTATAGAACTGATTTGTATCAAATTTTGGAAGAAATTCGTCAATGGGAAGTCAATCTGTCTCTCCGTCCATATGATTGTGATTATGCTATCTCAAATACGCAATAAACTAGATGGGTGAAATTTGATCTGTGGTTTTATCATTAGAATCATAAACATGTATGTAGAATGGCTAATTTTTCACGTGGCTAGTTTAAATGAATATAGATGGAAGCACGAGTCAGTCGGCTCTAAATGACATAATGAGTCCTTAAATGAATTACGCGTCATGCGTCGGTGTGAAACTTCTCATACACGTGTGGAGTGTTTAATCGTTGCGCAGACGATTCCTGGCAATCGAAGTAAATAGTAGTGTCTGCGAACGGCAGAGCAGCATCGTAGGGCGTTGGCAAGTGGCAGATGGCTATTGCTTCCCATTTTAGTAATATCTAACTACTCTCTTTAACTTTAAAGCCCCTCTTAAGCTTCATCTGTAAGTACTTCATTCTATATAAATAATGTTAATGTCTCTCAATAAAGATATTTAGTTTTCTAATTTGAGTTTTCGTTTTCCTCGCACATTTCCCTAGATGTACCTAGCCAAAACATCCATTTTCTTTAATTAGGAGCGGTCTAGAAGTATCAATCTCGCTTTGGGTGCGACAGTCCCTGGATAGTATCCTACAAGTTGTATCTCCAGCCGGGTTTATTTCTTGGATACCCAACCGTGCATATATCAAAATTTGGATCCGGTCAATGGGAAGAAGTTCAGAATGCACACTCGATTCTCTTCACTGTGCTAAGCTGCTATAAACATAAAACACGCCGTACTGTGTAAGTGTACTTGTACACATGAAAGCACAGAGAAGAAAACTTCTGCTGGTTTTTATTGATGTACTTTTGTCCGTTAGTTTATGCCAATGACGGCGATTCGGGGGGTCACCCATGCACACATACGTTTAGCAGAAAAAATTAAATGTTTATTTTATTTGTCAACGTTCAACTGTCAACTTTTACTTCTATGTCTCAATTCGCCCAGAGAGCATCAACAACTTAGCATTTTGTAGCTAAATATTTAAATCTTGCTGTCTCAACCCCATACTTTTAGTTATCTATAAATGTTTTTGCCCCGCCCCACTTATAACTCCCAATCTCCGCCACTGAGTTAAACAATGCCATTTTTCCCCGTGTTAAAAAATGACTAATTATCCTGCCATTCACCAATTATTAACAAATATTTAAGTGAATCTTAATATTTCCCCTTATTACCTTATATATGAAAGCTAAATATTCATTTACTGTTTATTAAATTCGAATTATTGAGACTGTTTTTAAAACCATCTGACCTACATTAGAAAGAGCTAGAATATCGATTTAAAAGAATACCAATAAATATTTAAATCAGCTTAACAGCTTATCCACCAAATTTCCCATTCCAGTTATAGCCTGGTGAAATTTATCCAATTCATGATTTTTTTCGTTACTGTTGCAAAAAACATTTCGATACAACGATTAAATTACTTTAAAAATTAGAAAATGCTTTCATATGAAAGCTTAAACAAAAGTTTTAGATCATTAGTATGGAAATTGGCAAGAGTCCAGAAATTCATTTGATTTTAACAAGCGGATAAATTTAACATACTTTGATGACAAAAGCTTATTCAAAGAAGATTTATATACCCTCATTAATTATTATTTTAATGCAATTCGCAGAGTTTTGGGAAGCAGACTAATGGATGTTCTTTTTAATGGCAAAAGTTTGTTTAAAGGAGACTAGGATATTCTGTAACGTCTCATTTTTCTTATTCCTCATAAAGAAAAGATGAATATTCACATTATCAACATCACTAGTTCAAGTGAACCCTGTAAAATATTTTTACTTTCTGGTATTTGAGGTATATAAAGAGAAAGTACAATAATACCTCGGTTTTCATTGACTTCGTTTATCGTCGGTTTCAGTTTTCGTCGATTTTTTTCCCGTAAAAAATTTGTCTCGGTTTTTGTCATTTGCCTCGAATTTCGTCGGCGCGCCCACGTGACCTCGCTTCAAATTTTGCAAAAACAAACGCCGAATGAGCAAGTTCGGACAAGTCTGAGACCGAAAAATTTGTGTTCCAATCCACATATTTATTTCTACACCTCTATAATGAGGGGGAAATCCGTTTCATACGTAATAATCTTGGGGAACATTTTTAACAAATTATATTCGTTTCAGAATTAGAAATGTGCTTTTAACTTTACGAGACTGTTGGGACACATTCGTAACTGTCCAGTTTAACCGTAGGTGCTAACTGCCAATCTATAAAAAGTTCTTGTATTTTATTTTATTGGGAAAAGGCCAGGCATTTATTAATTTCAGGAACTTCATCTTGTGTCGCAGGGATTTTTTTACAAAATATTCGATGAAATGACGGTACTACAGAATGCCCTGTATTCACACAAGTTCTGGTGCAAATTCGCAAACATTTGGAGCTCGGAAACCATTCCGTATACAATCTCACTATTCGTGCATGTACGCAATCTCACCATTCGTAAACTGTTGCGTGTTCTCCATATACGATCGCAACCTCAAATGACTATGGCCTTAAGACCAGGGTTGCCAGATCAAATAGCAAAATAAGGCCAAACCTTCATCAAAATAAGGCCAAAAAAGGCCAAATTTTACAAATTGATTGAAGACCTCATTGGCTATGAGAAAATAGGCTATCTTCATGAAAACGAATCCCACTTGATAGGCATATGTGCTGTGCAATACTCTATTATTAAACTAAAATTTAAGTGAACGTATTTTAAAACATCCTTGTTATATTCAGGAGCTACTTCGTTTGACAGCTAATTATATATAATTTGAAATGCGTAATATCAAAAATTTGTTAAAAACAATAGAATAATTAATTAAAAATTGTTCTAAAAATTATTAACGAAGATAAAGCAAAAAAAGGCCAAAAATGAATATAAGACCAAATGAAGTTTCCTAATGCCAAGAGCTTTGAAAAAAGGCCAAATTTCCATAATTTGGCCTTGAAAAGGCCAATATGGCAACCCTGCCTAAGACCAACTACAGAGCTGGTGAACAGCGGCCTCTAGTTTATCCGGTCGGCTTTTCTTGCTATGCTTTCCTAAATGATTTTGTGTTTCCTGCTTCTCCTAGTAGTTTGCACGTTAAATTTCGAATCATCCTGTATTTATTCGTGTGTGTGATGAATGTATTTCAAACGGTTATTGTTAATGCTTATTCCTTTTTACATAAAGTTACTACCTTCTTTGCTCCTAAAGCTGTAGCTTTCTTATACGCTTCATCAAAATCTTCTTCTTGCCCAACATTTGCCTGCAAAGAAATAAAATTCAGTTGAAGGAGACAAATTAGATAGCCAATACATGAATACCTATGATTGTAAGGTTTGAATGCATTATTAAGTATGACAGTAAATTATCAATGTCTGGTTAAATATTATAAGTTATGAATGCATAATAAACTAACAGTTCATTACTGCTTAATAATCCCTAATCAACTGAAATTTAAATAATTGTAATTATAGTTAATTAATTCTATATGACGGTAAATGCATAAGATAAATTTCTTTTAGATTTTAATATAATAGGAATAGTACGCTTTTTATCGTAACCTGTCTTACAAAAAAATATAGTGGAACCTCGCTTAAGCAGCAAAATTCGTTCCAGAATCTTACCCGCAATGCGAAATATTCTTTAAACGAAACCATTTTTTCCATATAAATTAATACCATAATGCTATAATGCATTCCATGCCGATAAAAATACTAAAATTTCTTTATGTGATAACCTTCATTCTGAGAAAATTATTTAAGGAACGTGAATTTTTTTTCATCTATTGCAGAATGCACCTACCTGGAATGCGAAATAGATTTGTAGAAAAAAAAATCAAAATAATTAATTAATTATTATGGTACATATTTATTTATTTTTTACTAGAAAACTGTCTAGAAGCATTTGTTTTGCCGCCGCTTCAAAATAAACCAAAAATGCTGCACAGCATTATCATTAAATACATTTGTAGCGCGCATAGCCACTGCCTTATTAGGGTGATGCTTCTCAATGTACAATGCAACAGTTTCCCATGCCTTCAACATTTCTCTTATTGCGCCCGAAGATTGTTGCTTTGCTCTCCTCCTTCTCTGGCAAACTCTTCTCCGCAACTTATTGCTGTGGAACACAACGAAATTCCTTTAGGTCTTCGGTGGTCAGCTCTTGGTTGCACTCTTCGCATACTTACGGATCCTACATAGCAGGGAATGAGCTCGCTTCTCATTGGCTCTCAGTTTCACGTGACTTGGCTTGCTTCTAAATGACAACGTGAAACTAAACATTACTTACCGATTCTGAAGGTTCGTTTTATATTTGTTTTATTCTAAAAACGTATTCCTCGTTTTCTTGAGAAACATTTAAATAATCATAATTAGAATGTAGTGTAGATTTCTCCAAGATGCGATAACAGAAGACAAAATAATAATTAAAATCCCACCTAAGAGAAGTGCTATGGCATCCTTAATAAGCAAGCCAAGTCACGTGACTCTGCGAGCCAATGATAAGCGACCACATTCCATACTATGTAGGATCCTTAAATATGCGTGCTCTTCCACAAGCTCGTCGATATCATTCTTATCCACCTCCAGTTCCATGATCTTGGCCAAAGACACAATCCCGTTGATTGCAGGCTCCACAAGTGTTGTCTCAAAGCTCTCAAAGTCACATTCGACAACGCTATCCGGTCAAAGCTTCTTCCAAACAGAAGTGAGGGTTCTCTTAGTAACAAAATTAGAACTTCAAAAAATAAGTTAAAAATTATAAAAAAATAGGCATTAATAAAACCTTAAATAAACCACAAAAAAGCAAAATAGAACGAAAAATACAATTAGAATGAAAGCAAAATGGAAGAAAATTTTAAAAGAACCAAAATGGCGATTCTCCTCAGAGGCCACACGCCATTGTAGCTCTGAAGCAGGACAAAAATTTTCTGAATAAAGGAAAGACCATTAGTCAAAATTATTCCTTTATGTGGCCTTCAGAGCTACAATGGCGTGTGGCCTCTCAGGAGAATCGCCATTTTGATTCTTTTAAAATTTTCTTCCATTTTGCTTTCATTCTAATTGTATTTTTCGTTCTATTTTGCTTTTTTGTGGTTTATTTTAAGGTTTTATTAATGCCTATTTTCTATAATTTTTAACTTATTTTTCGAAGTTCTAATTTTGTTTTTTGTGTATTCTATCAGAAGCAGCTGCATATGCGCCTTTCTGTATAATGCAAAAGAATTTTAATTCAAGTTCTATTAATTTTTAATTTAATTTTCGTTATTTTATCAATTTTAACTGTTCTCTTAGTAACCCTTTCCCACGCATTTTCGATAAGCTTGAGGCAGGCAACGATGTGGAAGTGAGATTTCCAAAACTCTCTGAGAGTTAGATTGTCACTCGTTATGTGAAACTTCGCTCCTTAAGCGAGTCTTTTTTTTTTTTTTTTTTTACAATTCGTTTTGCTCGTTATGCGAATTTACTCGTTATGAGATGTGCTCGTTAAGCGAATTTCCATTGTACTTTATTCCATATCTTTATAATGTAATAAATTCACGTTCAAGTTGTACATGTAAAGTGAGTATTACAAATTCAAATTTAGAATGCATGTCCTCCTCTTCTGCAATTGCTATTTGTAATATCAAGAGGAATTCTTTTGCCGTTTGAAATAATTGTTTATTTCTTGCTTTATATTTTGCTTCGTAGCATAATTGTAGATCATTTTTTAATTCTTTAATTTTATCTATTTTATTTAAATTCGTTTTCTAGTTAAATTAGGATCATTCGTATTCTCTAATGTTATTCGAGTAATCTAATCTGAACTGCTCCGATGTTTTAAATTAAAATATATTTAATAAGTTTTACTTAAGTAAAATATTAGACTACTTTTAATTCTTCAGTTAATAAGTAATTATATCCAAGTGGGTTGGAAAAAATTTTATGTTAAAATACGGCAGTAGACAGTATAGGATAGAAGCTTAAAAACTTCCTTTCGAATTCTCACAGCCCTCAGGATTGGTAAATAGAAATCCGAAAATTGTTTTAGTAAGGCAATAATCTTTCTCTTTCGCAATATATACTATCTGATCAAAAGTATCCGGACGCTTTCGGATTTTCACTTTTTTTTAGAATTTCTCCGGAAAGGCTGAACCGACTGCCCTTGAATTGTGAAGAATAGACTCTAACTCACATTTTAGAGTGAAGATTCGGTCACGAGGGCAATTAGGGGGGACCACCAAAAAGGGATGAAGGCGAAAATGGAGTTTGACCCATCTTGTTTCATAGAAAGCTGATAACGAGATGTAACTTTCAGCAATGGTTATGTTTGATGTGCATAATATCTACATGCATTTTCGTGAACACAACACAAATATTTGGGAATATATAAAGGTTTTCTTTAAAAAATCTCAAATTTTCCCGCTTGGTTTTTGCTTATAACATGCAGAGTTTTCATAAAATTATACGATACCTACAGAAAAAGTGACAATACATTAGAAAAGCATTGTGTAAAAATTTGGAATAAATACTTTGAATATTAAAGAAAATATGAGTATTTGTAGTAAATATTTTTTACTGCGCATTTGCGAGATTTAGCGTAATTTTTCTTTCGCAGCTTCAAAGCCAGATATGTAGGACAACTTATATAAAATTCCAGTCGAATACCATTAAGATTTAGAAAGATATCAGAATTGCAGTGAGCAGAATTTCTGCTTCCCTCTAGGAGAAACAAAACGATAAGGTTTTTTCCACAAATTGATATTTTTAAACTTGAATTTTCGAATAATTTTATAGAATTTAATAAATATTGAATATGCTGAATATCCAGGCATACTTACAAATAAAATTCATAATTTAAATTCCAGTTCGACTATTTCTATCCGAAGATCCAAGTTTAAAAAATATTCAATTTGTGGATAAACCCTCATCGTTTTGATTCTCTTAGAAAGAAGCAGAAATTATGTTCACTGCAATGCCAATATCTTTCTAAATGTTAAAGGTATTCGACTAGAATTTGTATATAAGTCGTCCTACATATCTGGCTTTGAAGCTGTGAGAGAAAAATTCTCATCTTTGAATTTTTTCTTGTTGAATTAAAACTTTCAAATATAGCCTTTTTATCACATTATAACAGTATGGTTTGAATGAAAATGCGAGAAAATTAAAAAAAGAACATTTATTTTAAACAATATATAGTTAAATAACTAATACAGCTTTATAATGCACAAATATACTTATACTGTATAACTTGGTTACTGAGAAGCTTCTAAACAAAATGTTTTATAAATCAGATAGAAAACAATTCTCACTCAAAAGAATTTCTCTGAAGAAGAATGCTCTAACAAAAAGAATACTTTTAACCTCAGTTAGGGGATTAAAAACTAAATATAAATACTATATATTAACACTATAAATAAAGTCAATTGAAATTCAAATATGAAATAGTATTTTTTGCTTTAAACAACGCTTCCATATCAACGTTAATATTCAAAAATTTATGAAATTTAAACGAAACATCGCGTAGTAAGTAAACTAACGTCATTGGATATTTGAGTGCGCATTAAAAGATACGAAATAAAAACGGAAGTTATGTGCATGCTACGAAATAACAGCGGAAGTAAGAAGTATACCCTGACTAAAAAAGCAATATTTTCTTAGCTTTGACAGCTGTAAAAACACGTGAATAAAGGATTTCATAAAACAATAAATAAGTTTGAATTTTATTTTATAACAACAAGAGCATTGTTGCAATTTGAACTTAAATTTTGAAACGTTAATTACAGTTAGAGAAAAAATTGTACAACAATTAAATTGGTATCATTAAAAAGATAAGTTTTTGCTGTTTAAGGTGATGTAAAAATAATTTTCGAACCATAAGTATTTCAGAAGTTATTGGTAAAAATAGCTTAATTTTCGTTATTTAATTAAATAAATAAAAACCTTATTCAAATTTTAAAATATTTTTACGGCGTTAGTTTCCTCTTGTGCCAATCCGTCACTGTGCCAAATTTGGTCGTCGTAAGTCCAACGGTGTGGACGTGCATAAAGAACCAAAAAACACACACATACTTCCCTCTTTTATATATATAGATTAAAGAAGTAGCATTATAATTTTTCAATACTGAGAGCTAAAAGCCACTGGAAACCAATGTATTGAGAACTGGAGAAAGAGAGGTTTATTTTCCTCTTGAATAGTCTATTATTTTTGGAGAATTTTAATGGAATATAGGTGTCACAGAAATATAATACAGAATACGATATTTCAAATAAAAAGGCTTTCCATATATTCCCTAAATAGAGCTCAAAATGCAATAATACAGATGATGATCACAAAAGGATATTCATGTTTGAATAAGTAACGTAATTTAAGCCATTCATAAAAGTCTGCCCTATTAGCACAAAATTCTCTACAATATTGTTACGCTATCTTCATGATATTGTACGGCATTCAGAATATCGGAAAATATCGTGGAGATATCGTACAATATCTTGTGCTACTAGAGTGAGCTTCTAAACGTGTAATTCATGCACGCTGTCATCGAAATTATAAAAATTATTTTTAAACTGAATTACAGAAATTTCAGTTTCATTTAATTTGGAGATTTCCATATCTATTCTAAAATTTGAAAATTGTCTTATTTTATAAATTGTAATCTGAAATCATCCGAACTGTATACAATATCATCATAAGCAACAGCAGCTCGTTTATTAGCGATAAATATTCGCAGCATCAGCTACGATTATTTCAAAATTTCATTTTACTTCCTCAAATTTTGTCGTAGTGTTATGAAAGAGGGTCATCGGTACGCAGCTATTATATTTTTAGACAATACCTCACCCCACGTTAGGATTTCGGGGGAAAAAATTATGGTAACCCTACCTAGATAAGATCGAAATAACTTTAAAAAGTTATGTGATATCAATACTTCTGGAATGAAAAGACTTCCATCGGCTTTAGCTAGAAGAAAGTAAAAGCCCAGTATGCCTATCATATGATGTCTGTTTAAATAAAGATAAAATATGAGATAACTAAAAAGTCTGAGAATCTACCGACAATGGGAGAAATATCTTACTGCTGATATTAGAGATATCAGAAAAAAGTAAAAGAATGATTCTGATCATGAATCACGCCGTGTAGTGCTTCGAACTTTTCAGTACCAGTTAGAAGGAATATTAGAAATTCTTCTGAAATACTATGATAATGCAGTAATATTAAAAGCTAATTTTAAGATTGGATGAATATTTGTGACTTCAAGATTATTTGTATCTAATAACAACGAAACATTGATTTATCTGTCTATTGATGGAATTAAAAAAATAAAAACTCTTTTCGGCCATTCATAAACAATATTATTAAAATAGGCCAGATGTTTTATCATTTTATTAAAAGATACTTTTAAATTTAAGAACTGGCTCGATGAAATGTCATTTTTATTTTTACTCTCTCGCACATAAAAAGTTGATTATTAAAAACTTTCAAAAAAGCAGAGAGAAATAAAGAAGCATTAATAACGCAACATTATTTGTCTTTCAGACTGATTCATCCACTTTCATCATATCAAACCACATTTCATAGAGGTTGAAAGTTGAAAAAGATATTTCTTCACAAGCTAGCTTTTTTAAGAATTAAATCTTGTTAAACTTTTTTATATGAACTATTTATTTATAAGTGAAAAACGACACAATCAGAGAAATTTAATTCAAATTCGGGACAAATCAAAGTCATTTTTCATTCTGGTACAAAGAAACTATTTCGGGACGTCTGGTCACTTTATAAAATCACACATTTCTAAAAATTCCAATTATGTTACGCAGATATTTATTTCATTTTACACCTCACATTTAGAAAATTATAATTATGGAAACAAATCATATATACCTTTATCAAATCATATACATTTTATGTAGATCATATATCTCAATTCAAATTCGGGACAAATCACAGATATTTTTTCATTCCGGAACAAGGAGGCTAATTCGGGACATCTGGTCACTTTATAAAATCGCACATTTCTAAAAATTCCAATTATGTTACGCAGAGATTGAATTCATTTTACACCTCACATTTAAAAATATATAATTATGGAAACAGATCATATATACCTTTATCAGATCATATACATTTTATGTAGATCATATATCTTAATTCTAATTCGGGACAAATCACAGATATTTTTTTCATTCCGGAACAAAGAGGCTAATTCGGGACAACTGGTCACTTTATAAAATCTCACCTTTTTAAAAATTCTTATTATATTATGAGGATAATAATTTCATTTTACAACTCATATTTGGAAAACTATAATTATGGGAAAAGATCATATACCTACCATGAAAGCAATAACATCGTAACCTTTTTCTATGAGCCATACTAAGATACAGGAGGTATCTAATCCTCCGCTGTAAGCCAACACAACTGTCTCCATCTCTCAAGTCAGTCAAATCCAATTTCCTGATAAATTGGAATTGCCGATGCCGGTATTTAAAGATGATCCTTATCACCAATTAGCGACGCTATCATCCGACAGAAGACTCGGAGATTTCAACCTTGGAAAAAAATGTTTCCAGAGAGATTTTGTGTACAAATGTTACCTAATCAGAACCCAAGGTTGAGCGCCTCGACAGGTTCCTTATTTATTCACCTTAACTTCCTTAACATCTGGAGAATACTGTTACGTTTTCTCAAATTGTCTCCGTTTTATATTCTGTTTCAAGATGAAAAATCTGACATAATGCATGCGCAGTTGGTTCAAAATTAGCACTATGAGCTACAGCGAATGTGTTGTTTCTATCTTTGGATGAAAGATTTTGGCCGATAACAATGCGAGTCATTAAGTATCTCAGATATTGAGTACTTATCTGTTATTTGACTAAAACAGCATAGAACCTCTGTTACTAAGCGAAATATTGATTTATTGTGTCGGCGTGGGTTGGCTTGAAGTAAAATTTATTTTTAACGAAATACAACCCGTATAGATGGAAATATCCTAGAGTTTCCCATATACTCCACATCACAATGTCACTTATACTGTATTGTCAAAAAAGATTTAGCCTGCTAGTTGTAAATTCAAACGCTCCCGACTGTTAACAGTAAAAATGCACTGAATATAATCAAAATTGGCTTTTCTACTTACATTTATTTTCTCACTTCTTTTTATGTGGTAGCTTAGATATCTTTTGGATTATTGGAAACTATTATCTGCAACAACAGTTTTTATTGCATAGCATTATCCAGGGGAACCTTTTTGCACTGATAGGCCATATGAAATTTGGCAGTTGGGTAAAAGGCCACACGAGCAAAATCTTAAGGGTTATTGTTCTGTAATTATTATTATACTAGCCGCCTTCGGCGACCAGCTGATTCGCCCATATTAGAATTTATAACTTAAAATGATTCAGTTGTATCAACAAAATGCAAATATGTAGGAAGTTTGAAATAGTTATTATCGTTGTATTTAATGTTAATAATTTTTAATTAAAGATATTTATCCGAAGAAGTAATTTCCACTTTATATTTTTAAACGTAATAAACTGTCATTTTTGAAAAAAAAATGAAAACTCAAACAGATGACTATTATATATCAAGTAAAGTGTCATGAAAAAATGAATTTCTCGTTTATTTTTTTAGATGAGACAATTAGTTCCAAAATCAAAATGAAATAAAGATGTATCCAAACTGAAATAGTACAAAAAGATCATCTTTAGATGCATAAATTCAAAGTTCTAAGTTCCCAGTTCGTAAATGAAATTTAAAATTTAGAGAAGAGTAAATGAATGCAGTTTTTAGCTGCTTATGCTCAAATATTAATTTGAAATTGTTGCTACAAATTGAAATGCACATTAGTTTTAACAAAAATGGTATAAGAATAAAAAATGAATTTTTTGAAATAAAGAAAGGAATAAACTCTATAATTCGAGCCAATATTAGACAGTCTTCAACACATTATCAATCATATGCCTTATTCTATTTAAATTTGATATTTCATTATTTGTTTTGCTCTGATTGTGATATTCTAATTGAGTTTGTTGTAGGATTGGTAAAGCCAGTGGCGGATTTTGACGATATGAGGCCCCAGGCGCAAAATGATTTTGAGGCCCCCCTCCCAAGAAAATTTTATTGATGATAAAAATGTAATGTAAAATAACTTATTTATGCTTTCAATTTTTGGTCTTCGTTAACCAATTTGAATAACATATATAATTTAATATTTTTAATTTATATAATTTAGTATTTTTAATAATTTATATAATTAATGTTTTATAATTTATTTATAATATTTTTGTATTATTTTTTGCTTCTTTTATATATAAGTGATTTTAAATACATAAATAAATCTTTTTTTTATTCAAAACAGAGATTTTTGGTTTGAAATTTAAAATAATTAAGTGACCGTGATATCTTTCGGTCTTTGATTCTATCTAGTGGGTAGGAAGGACATCGCAGTATCCAAGTATTCAAATTTGATATTTAACAGGAACCAAGTTTCAAAATTGTTTTTAATAAATATAGTTTTTGTTTTTCTTCACTTAAATTTAAATTCACTCAAATTATTCATTTATAAAATGGTAAATGAGCTCATAAATCATCAATTTATCCTTATGAAATATAATGAATTTTGCCATAAACTGAGACCCATTTTATAGCCATTTAATTTTGGAGCTGGAATAAACAGTGTCTACTCTTTTGTCCCAAAGGATAGAATGGTATATTCTAATAACAATGCAGGCAAAAAAGAGGAAAACTATAGAATTACTCTCCCGAAAAATTTTAAAAACAGTATTTTAAGGTAAATTAAGATAATTATTCAAAAAAATATTATATAGTTTTTTAAGCTTCTGCAAAGTAAATCATTATTTTTTTTATTATTGTTCCTTTCTTTAAAACTGTTCTGTTCTTTAAAAAAATGAGAATGGGAATTCTAAAGCAACGCAATATGTTTTAAATATAATATAACTAATCAAAAGTATACCATGAAAAATTTGTTTACTAATTCAGTTTATTCACACTTTTTCTGATATAAAAAATATAATTAAATAAACATTCTTCAATGGTTATAAAACAAATTACAGTGCTAAAGAGTAACAACAAATGAAATTAAACTTTAGAAGGAGATACAAAAATAAATATTATGTCAGATATATTAGTAGCAGCAATGAAATGCTACTTTTGAAATTCGGAGTAAAATTTTATGAACACATAAACAGGTGTGGAAAGACATAAAATTACTAAAAAGTAACTTTTCTTGCTTTTAATTTTGAGAATTTGTCTATAATTTTTTCATAATCGAATTCCTGTACTACAATCATTTTCAATAAATAAAAGCGATAGTTCATTTAAATGCTGTTGGCTCATACTATTCCACAAATAGTTCTTGACGCGTTTCCGAACTGAAAACGATCTCTCTCCGCTTCCATTACAAATTGGTAGAGTGAGAAAAAATTTTAAAATTGTTTCCACGTTGGGAAATGTTGATTGTAGACCATCTTTAATCAATTTGTACAAATCCATTGGGTTTGTTACTTTTTCATTTTTTGTGTATTTAATAAAATGTTTCACTTCGTCCTTGAAATAATGTGCTTCGATATCATCAGCATATTTTGTGCTTAAGTTTGTTACGCAAGTTTCAAATGCTATTTCTTCTAATTTGCCGTCAAAAAAAATTAAGTCATTTAGAGTATTGTTATAGGTAGTGCTTCTTTGCGTAAAGCAGAAGAGCATTCCTGTTGTCTTTTATTTTGAATCCACTCAGGTTGAGTGACGTCTTGAGAAAGTTCATCTGGTGGATTCTCTTTAATCCGTTACTTTGTTCAATCTTTATTTCTTAATAATTTTTATTTCGTTTCTTGATGATTTATTATATTTATAATAAAAAATTAATATAATATAAATTAACGTATTTATTATAATAATGAATCATAAAATACCGATTATAATAGCGAGCAAACATAACTTAGCTTAAGACAAATTTTATAAATGTGTATACAAGTGCTTTAACTTTTTTATAATTTAAAAATCAACTTTATTTAAAAACATAATTTACGAAACCATTTACTTCCTCAAGATTTAAATGCATTTAGAAATAAAACTATGCATGAAATGATTTGAAATAAATTAAAGAGATACCCAATGAAATGCAATAAAAATATTCTGAATCAATAGCCACAGCACACAACAAAGGCATACAAATCTTGTGTAGAAGTTCGGTAATTAAATCAATTTCAATAATTTTACGTTAAAGAGATTCGAATTGACATAAGCAGTATAGAAGATTCGAGATGCAATGGATTATAAAATATTTAATTTCTTAAAGTTTCTTTCTTACTAAAAAAAATTGAAAACTCTTACTTTTCTCTTAAAAAATCTTTTATCTTTAAATATATAATCAATCTTTTGACTTGAACGTTCGAATTAAAATTTCTTAGCGAATTACGAAATGCGCTAAAAAGGGCTTTTAGGTTACAGTATTCATTTTTACCTTTGGTAAGAAAATAATTAAGAAGAAATAAAAAAAAGGGATATTTTCCCGAATTATGAATTAAAATCATCACTTTATAATTGCAACGTCGTGTAATGCTGATGACATATCGTGGCAATCCCGAAACGAGTTTTAGTGATAATAAACATACACTGAATAAAAATTATTTAGTGTTTAAATAAATGGCAGCATTCACATTGAAATTTAATACATTTTTGCATTTTGATCGCCGCGAATCAGATAAATCTTTTAATGTTTTATGACAGAATTATTTTACTGTTCTCATTATTGTAGTTACTTTTCAACCAACGCGGCATACGAGTGGTTAACATCTACAAAAGTATCTGGAATTGCATACAAATTATATTTTTATTCTTTCAATTTTTAAATTATAAATAGAAATGTAGGTATTCGTCTGCTTTTGTGTTGATATTGCTTTCATATTTGGTAGTCGAACATGGATCTTTTGACCACTTCCATCTCAAGACACTATAAGGTCTCTCTGAGAAAGAAAGAAGAATTTTTCATTTTTTTACAAGATGCGTTACGCACGTCCTACTTTCTCCTAACTTAAAACAGAGAAGCACAACTTTTCTCTCCAATTATTTTCCACGAAAGAAAGACCAATAAGATTGAGGCCCCTCAACTAAAACATTGTAAACATGACTATATAACCCCCCCTCCCCCCCCCCCAAAAAAAAACGCTTAAAGAAAAGCACGAGTGTCGCCTTTTCAATGATACCAATTGGTATCTTCAAGGGGCAAAATTTATTTTCCCGTTCCTCTTTAGTAACAGTTCCAGACAAGAAAACCTTTTCTTTTAAAGATAGGCGAATTGTTGCCTTGCTTGTCCGATTTATGACAGTAAAATGAAACTACAGAAACTTACAAGAACTGCACTCTTTTCACACAAAGGGATGCCGTACCTTCAGTCTTTCCGGTCGCCTCCGATACCAATAAAAAAATCTAAACGAGTCCTTGCGTCTCGACTTTGCACAGAAGAGGTGTCCTGTTCCAATAGTCGGAGGGTTGCTCGAGGGTTTCTAGATCGGTTACAACGTTTTGGAGAAACAGGGCCCGGTTTCTCTGGCCCTGGCTTCGTTCCAATGTTTTCACTCCTTTATTTTTTTTAAAGAGATGAGGGAGAATCTTTTCTGTGAATCGAATTAAGGCTTCAATATCGTAAATTTGATACCGGCTTAGTACTGCGAAGTATGTTGCATAGGTTTTGAGGCCCCTCTAGATTCTCGAAGCACGAGGCGGCCACCTCTAACGCCTGTGCGGAAAACCGCCACTGGGTAAAGCACGTATAATTTGAAACAGGAATAAAAGTTTGATAAAATTCCGCAAAAAAAGTGGCATTGCATTAAGTTTAATATCAGAGAAAAGGTCACTTTCCACATTTCAAAATGGTTAAGAAGTGGTTTACGCGTAAAATGGGTTTAAAATGTTTGAAAATTGTAAAAAATAAGCATTTAAAATTTAGAGGGAAAAAAACTTTTCGCGGTAGAGAACTGTGACTCTTAACGGTACAGGCGAAGTGTTTCCACGTCATCCCGAACGAAGGAGAAGGGGGGGGGGCTTTTTTTCTCCCTTCTAAATGGAGAGTACAACTTTCCGTGACCTTGTCCGCTGGGGGTGTTGGCCATTCAGTGACCTTCAACGAATTGCGAGCAATTGATGATGCTTTCAAAAACTTTAAAATTCGCCTAAATAATATAGAGAGTTCAAACTAACAACATTAGAAAGATGAAAATTCGCACTTTAAAATGGTATAAAAATAATTTTCGCGCAATAATTACTTCGGAAGTTATTTTTGTAAAAATGGCCTGAAACGGCCAAAATTTGCTTAATTTTTAAATAATTAAAATTTGAATAAAAAATTGGAAAAAAATGGCTCAGAGGTGCACATTCCTACCTTCCAAAGTATACCTGTACCAAATTTGGTAGTTCTAGGTTCAACGGTCTGTTCTGTAGACCGCCAACAGACACACAGACATTCATCTTTATTAGTATTAGAGATTAGATTACAGACAAGCAAATTATTTCATTGCAAATTGTAAATAACTGGTAAGACAGCAGGTTTCCCACCCCTGGCATTATCTATTCGAAGATATCAGTTTAATTGTCATGCTGTATTTTTCCCTCCGATTTTCATAATATTTTCCGAAGTTCAAATTTGTTTATAACCACGATAACCTGTATAGAAATATACATTTGACATTTTAATTCTTTGCAAGAACGGAGTTTGGATTTTTCTTCTTTACTGATTTTTTTATGAAGATATTTTTGCCGGAAGGCTAATAATTTTTCAATCAATCTTGTTAGCGGTATTATGTTTGTTTGTTTTTTTCTTTCTGAAAATTCTTTTGTTGTTTGCTTATCTTGTTTGTCTTGTGCTTTGGGAAATTTCAGGCTATGAAGAGGCTTTAGTTAAACTTAGGTCAAGCCTCTTACAGAAAAATCTCCCAATTTATTTGAATCCATTTCGAATTTAGTCTATAGCCCTTGAAAAAGAACTAAAATAGAATAGATTCCTTGTCTGTTTCATTCGATTCTATCAGAGTTTATTTCGTGGTTTTTACTTTCTTTGAATTATCATTGACTTCTTTTGTTTGTTGTATGCAGCGGAATATTGCGCGCTACTCAAGCATTGTTTAAATTTTGTAATATATGTTTAAATTTATTTTTAAACTTTCTTTATTTACTAATTTAACTTATTTGATTATCTTTATGCTCTGTGTAGAAATACATTCACTAAGGGGAATGAATAAACGCATTAATTAAAAATGCATGTAATATTTTCTTTGAATGCTAGTGAGAACGCGTAGACAAATAAATACGATAAATTTTAAATCTATGTAATATTTTCTATCAACACGTATGGTAAATCGGGTGCTTACGCTTTTTTGTTTAATTTCGCACTATAGAAAACCGAGAACATTTTAAAGAAATATGCTACTTCCCATAAATGGATTTGGTTTAAAATTGGATGCAGGTCTAAACTTTTCTAGTAAGAAGCACAATCAAATTTTATTGATCTGATTCGTTGTATTTTAAGCTGGGAATTCATCTGTTCTCCATTCCATTCGTCCCAAGATTGGTTTTCCCCCACCCATTTAAGTCGAAAATTGAGACACGTAATTCACGGAGACTCTCAAGTGCGTTACCACCGCTCTTCGATCCCCCGTATTTCTCCTCCCCCACGCGGAGGATTTCCGATTTTCTAGCCTCGTCGAGAGGTCCCAATCTAGGCAGATCCTTTGATGTGCCGCTATCCTCGCATCGAGGCCCCAAATTGGAATCGGCTCATGAAGTGTTGGATTTTGAGTTCGTTGCAATTCCAACTTTACCATTCCGTTACGCCAATTTACATCGATTTTTAAAACTGGTGATTGCTTTTTCCTTCTCGTGTTCCAAAAGTTCCATTTTGCAAGAGGTGTGAATGGCCTGCTTTAAGTTATACTGTATTGTTGTTTAGTTGAATCACAGAAAGTCAATTAAAATATTTATTTGTGAAATTCTAAAAAGGGATGAAAATTAAATTGTATTTATTGTAAAGTTTAGTTAAATCAATAAAAGTCAATTAGAATATTTATTTGTTAAATTCTAAAAAGGGGTGAAAATTAAGTTGCATTATTGTAAAGTTTAGTTAAATCACTAAAAATCAATTGAAATATTTAATTGTTAAATTTTAAAAAGGGATGGCATTTAATTAAATTTTGTAAATCTTAATTGGAATATTTTATTTATAAAATTCTAAAGACTGTTGGAATTCTAGAAGGACTTAAATTAATTAACTACACAGCCGTGTATAATGATAAAATAAGTAAAAGTCTGATGCACAGCCATATATAATATGACGATATTATTAACTATTATTAATTTTGGTTATGTAAATTAATTGATTATTCTTTTTATATTTTATTTAATTATTCTTCTCACATTTTATTTACATCCCTCAAAAATCGTTTTATCTTATTCTTTAGTAATCAACTAAATAAATGAAGAATTAAGAATTTATTATTAAGGAATATTTTTTTAATTTCGTTTAAGTAAAATATCAGTTTGAGCAAGAGTTCATTGAACCTAGAGATCTCCCGCCAATAAGCTAAGCATCACCGCCCGCGAAGCAAGCCCGAGAAATATTCTCTCCATATGCCCAGCTTTCAAACAAGTAACGATTAATTCTTTACTTTCTTGTAAACAACGAATAAACTTAAGCCGAAAAATGTTCCCTCTCCACTTTTAAAAACAGCCGGCGGATATAATTCGTGGGTGTCCTTCTTGAAATTGTCGGTAAAATTCTGATTCACACACATTTCTGCCAGCTGACGATCAGTAGTTAAGAAACCTTTGACCCGGAGTGGCTCAGTTTCAGAAATTTTCAACATTTCCGACAGAATTATTGCCTTTTTTCTGCCCTTTCCGTGACAAGATTTCACTTGTAAAATTCCTTTCTAGAAGTTATTACTCTTTGGCTGAGAAGCGAACCTTCCTATTTCTTTCACCCTTGACCTGTGTACGAATTTCACGTGGGAGCTCCTGTTTAGTAACTGTCAACATACCTTGGTACCAACCTTGGTCGCAAAAATGTTCAAGAACCGCTTTGTACCACGTGGTAAGAAGTTAAGAAAAGACTGGGGATTGGACAGGAGAGCCTGGGAGTGTGAATTAATTTAAGGGGTTGCATGATTTTGGAAAACTTTTAACCAATGATAACTTAATAAGTTGGCTATTTTGGGTAAATGCCGTTGCCAAGAGCGAATTTAAAAAGAGGTGTTTGAGACTGAGAGAGGGACTTGACTTGAAAATTTTTTTAAGAAGAGGAGAATTTGTAAGAGGGTTCACATGGAAAAGAAAATGTAAAGAGCGTCTAGCACAAGAGATGAGAAAACTCGAAGTAATATCCCCGTCATCGCTGAGGGATTTTTTTGAACCGTCGAAGTAAAGACGAGGGAAAATACCGTTTGGTGCCGATTGGCGAGGAGTGCAGAAGGTAGCAGCGGGAAATAGCGAATTAAAAAGGGTTTTTTCCCTTGCGATCAGAGTTCGACAAGCTATCGTCCCAATATTTATGAATTTTATTTCATGCCGAACGATTGACATCCAGAAGTACTAATGAAATGAATATGAAAACCTACAAATCTGCGAGCAAAACCTGTTCCCAAAAACACTTCCAAAGTCTGTTTTGCAAATCAACGAGAACAATATGAACTGTTCGCCAGTATCTGATGAATAAGATTCCAGAAGTACTAATGAAATAAATGTGAAAACCTACAAATCCGAGAGCAAAACCTGTTCCCAAAAACACTTCCAAAGTCTGTTTTGCAATCAACGAGAACATTATGAACTATTCGCCAGTATCTGATGAATAAGATTCCAGAAGTACAAATGAAATAAATGTGAAACACAAAAGAAAAAGAATCCCTTGCAGAACTGAATTCACTCCCTTTTGCTGACTGTTGGTGCCTAAAACAGGAATGAATCTTCCAGCGGCCATCCTCAAATTAAGATAAGTTGTTATTCCTTAACCCTCATTTTATATTTCTGAGAAACTAAATTAAACTTAATAAGCATGATGAAACGTATAATTCCGTTATCTAATTGAGTAAAAAAAATAGAAATTAAGAAAATTTAAGAATGATGATGAGGATGAAAATGTTAACTTTAAAATGAATTGTCATGTTAGAAATGTATAATAATGTAATGTGAATTAAAAGGTTGATAGAATGCTAAAATCAATAGATTTCATGCAATTTTAATATCTTGTGTTTATTTTGAATGTGTAGGCAAATCCATACAAATGGGTCTTATTTTATCAGTTATAAACATATAAAATCTAAGATATTTACAGCAAGAATGTTAATGTTATGAATAGACATCAGTAAATGTGCATTAATAAAATATCTGTTGTTTAGAAGTAGTGTTAACATCTATTACATATGAGGTTATGTGTGTTTGATTTAATTAAATATAATTGACTGAATAAAACTTTAACATTTTATGGGGAGAATTATTGTAAGAAATCTTAAGCATCAACTAAAATTTAAATTGGAGTTGGCCACTCATATAATCCTTAAAATGATAAATTTAATAATTTAGTAATTGAATAGGGTAAAATATTGGATTTATTAATGAACATATAATTAGAAATCTGTTTGAGAATGGGTCGACCCTAATACTGTTTACTTATTTTAAAAGTTTAATGTGTGATGTCAAGCGTTGATAATTCTTTTATGGATGTCAATATTATATGTGTTTGTGAACTTGCAGAAAATTACTTAATAAATTGATTAGATTTAAAACTTGGCTTTGTTTTTCTTGTCAATACTAAAGCACTGAGAGAAAATGAACTGAAAAGGGTTATTGCGGGTTGAAATTTCTTTTAACCTTACACAACGCAGTTTTATTAGTCACTTTTTAAGTTTATTTTGATTTTTATTATGGATGTTTATTTTAAGGATATTTAAAACAGAAATTTAGTAGTGAATGCATCTTATGCCTGTTGCTAAGAGATCCTTTAAGTGGAGATATTAGTTAATGGCTTATGAATTTGTTTGATGTTAATTGAAGTTAAAGATATGAGATTTTAAAATTATTGATATGTGTAGAAATTCATCTTGAAGTTAGTAAGCAATGAATTTTAAGAATCTGATAGGCAACAAATGTAGTGACGTTTTAAATATTGAGATTTCTAAAATATTTGAAGATGTAAATTTCTAATTGAAATTCTCAAATTACTTAATCTAAAGATTTGATTAATAATGTTTTAAATTCTCTTAAATTTATCAAAGTATTTATAGAATCTTAATTTGGATATTCATATGCTGGTAATTTGATGAAGTATTAATTTCAATAATGTATTTATTGTAAGGGTGCATTTAATTGCAAGATTGGATATAGAGTACTAAATGTAAACAAGTTAATAATTCTTCTAATAATTTCAAAAATCAAAACTCCACAACAGTATACAGATACACGGAGAGATAGACGTGCAAAAAGACATACAGACTGTCAGACATACTTTCGAAAAGGTTTTTTCATTCTCAAGGAGGCTGTAAAACATGGAAATTAATTAAAATCTGAAGTCGAATTATACAACAATCGCAATATTTTTTCTATACAAAATGCTTCCTATACGAAAAAGTTAAAAAAACACTATGAACTATTCTTATGGAAAAGTCTGCGCGTTTTTTTTTATCGAAGTATTTGCTTTGCATCTATTATATCATAGTTACAGAATTGAATTTCTTTCATATTAAAAAGAAATAGCTGAATAGTTATCATGCATTCTTGTTGCCAGACGAGAACTACCAGCATAAATTTTCCAGCAAACGATAATTTTCCTGAAGTTTCCGTAATATATTAAAAAACAAAACCTATTTAATTTCGCACCGAAAAGGAAATCTTATTTTGTCAACATGACGACAAATTTTAAATAGACAGGATAGTTATGAAAACGATAAATTAAGCAGACGAAAATATAAATACTTTTATATTTGGGATAATTTTTGGTTTTTTCATCATCATTCGAAGAATCCGTTTATTGAAAAAACTGAATGAAGGAAAAATGGCAGAGAAAACGATAAAATATAACAGACTTTCAGACATAGAGGCATATATTCGAGATTGTAAGCAGATGAATTCTTGATCCAGCTGAAGTGTTTTTTGATCAGTCATCCTTAGCAGGTGTTGCCGAGTTTCATTACAAAAGGAATGCACTTTTTTAAAATCAGGAGTTTCTTTAAGTTTCCATTTCTCATTTAAAGCTGAAAATAGTTGCAGTAAATCGAAATGTAACTGATACTATAATATAATTAATTTTTAAATTTTCAGGATAAATTTTAAATTAAAATATTTTTCTTGTCACTAAACAGCATCTCTCATTAGAAGCATGTTCTACAGATATGCGATAAAAGGTTTATCATTGAATTATAAGAAAAATCATCCAAAATGTACTACGTATGCATCAAAACTAATATGTACAGAAACTGCAATGAGTCGTTGCTCCTCCACACTAGTGCCAAGACGCCACGTTATGGTTGCAGGAGTATCCATCCGAGTTCGGAGTTTTATCTTTCCCTCTGAAGTTCTCAGATCTGAATGTAGTAGAAAACATATGGAATGACATGCAACGCCCTGTCGAAACGAGAAATCCAGACCTCGGACTACATCCGAATTGGGGACACTGCTTACATATTTCCAAAAGCCCGTGGAAACAATAGAGATGGGAAAACCGAACAGAAAACCGGTTTTCTGTTTCAGTTAACCGATTTTTTCGGGGGGCGGGTTGCCTCAGTTTAAACAGGTATTATTTTAATCCAAAAACCGAGGGGGGGGGGGGAACCGGGGCGGAAAATAAGCTCGATTTTAGGTTCGACTAGACTAAAATTTAATAAGTCATTAAGCTTTGAATTTCATCATCTTAGGCCGATCACCGACAACCGCTTCCTCGAGGCGTCTGTTGGTTGGTGGATTACTGAAAGTCTTAATGAACAGATAAATATTGGCCAATGGATCGATTTCCTGCAAAATCTATACTAATAAAAAAAATTTGTATACAAACGGAGTCTGTTTTTTGTGGCCAAAAATATTTTCTTTATTCGGAAGCTCTGTGACTTCCGAAAGAATAGTATCTGCGTTGAATAATGTTGGTTCCGATGAGAGGTGTCGACTCACGGATAAACTCATTGCTGAAAGAGTCTTTATAAGCAGATTGGATGATAAATATTGGCCAATGAATTAATTTCTTGTGAAAACAATGTTAATAAAAAATTGTGTCTATAATACTTACTTATTACAATAATTGCTCATGTATTATTATTACATATTGTATTAATTACTTATTTATAATCTTCACTTATTATATTAATTAATTATTGTATTAATACTTACTTATTGTATATTATTATTAATAAAAATTCTGTCCACAAGCGTTGCTTTTTTTAATAAAAAAAGGAACCGGTTTTACCGCCAGGTTAAACCGGCGATGAAAAAAACAAATTAACCAAAAATCTTTTTTTTTTTTTTTTGGAGAAACCGCAATCTCTAGAAAACAATGGCCGTCATATTTCTTCTTCGCTCCCGTGGAGAATTTGCCAAGAAGTAGACTGGTGCATCAGTTTTTTCAGGTATTTGAGTATATAGCTTTTTTAATATTAAGAAGATGTAAAAATCAAAGCATTTGTTAACCTCAGAACTTTTTGCCTCACTTTTCCTTATAACCAAATTCAATTGACTTTTTTTGTTGTTCATGACAATTTGAATTAATATAAAGTTCATGACAACAATTAATTTAAAGTTCCGATCCTTAGCAAGAACAAATGAGTTGTTCTGAAGTTACTTCTTCAGAAGTAGCTGTAAGCTGTTCTGACAGAATTAAAAATACACCCGTCCTTACACTAAGAATTTCACTTGCTGATGAGCAGATCGTATTTTTCAGGTAAGAAGTTAAGAAAATTTTAACAGAAAAAAAGAGTTGGAATATTTATTTTTCGAAATTAAGAATAAGAAATAATTGCTGGAAATGTTCGGTGAAAAGTCGATTACAAGATGGCATCATGATTGCGCGTCCGAATATCCGAAAGACTAAAAACAAGAAAATAATAAAAATAAAAAAAAAAAATTTAACTTTTAAAAGTATACTAAAAAGAAGAAAATATATTTTTATGAAAATTCAGGAAGTCAAAAGAGAAATTGCAAAAGCTTGAGGCAATGAAAATATTACGATAAGTAAATTAAGCCGCAATGAATATCATAAGAAAGAAAACTTCTAATAACATTCTGTTACGAACCTGTAATGCCGCTTCCCAGCAATGTCAGCCTTATGTTTAGAAAGAGACATTTACAGAGGTTTTATTGGATGCCGGGGAGAATTCAAGCCAATGTTCCTGGATCATGGTGACAAAATGAAGGTCCTCGAAAATGGTCGAATTATTGTCCTATCTCTATTAGAACGGATATATAGAGAATGTACTAGATGATTCTATGTGAAGTCACATCCAGTTGGAGTAGGTATAAAAACCTGGAAGTGCTGAAATGAGTGAAAGTCTTTGGAATGTGTTTGAATGTCTTTGAATCTCTTTGGAGTCTTGTCCGCAGTGCGATTTGGTCAGTTATTAGACTCTGAGCATTATTTGTTGGCGCTGTTTCTGTTATTATTAGTGATTTGCTGTCTGCTTGTGTTGCTAATTCGTACAAGAGCTGTTGTTCTTGTTTCCTGTGCTTAATGTTTACCGGAACTTTCATTCTCTATAATCCTGCTTGTTGGAATGTCTTCACCGTACACGCACCGGCCGATTTTTCGTAGCAATTTTTGAAATATTCTCACAAAATGCATTATGAATGTGATTAAAATTCTAATTTTCTTGTACTATTTCTATCAGCAGCTTACGCTTTTACGGTTTTTGTTTAGACTGCAAGATTGTTTGATAAAAAAATTTTTATACTTTTTGCTACGTGTATAAAAGCTTTTTTTATGTTTTTTATTGATCGAATGAAGTAAGGTCCTGTTTCAACTGGTCTGTTCCGCATTTCGTCTGTTTGTCTGCAAATATGTTTGTTACGCAGTCACGACCAAATGTTTTTTTTTTTTTCGAATTTGTCATGAATGTTCCTTGAAGTCATTAAAAACGGGGTAAGTGTACGGATTTCTATTTTTTTAAATTCGTTTATGCATGGTAGCGGTTTTAATGGTTCCAATGTTTGGGGAGTCAATGGTGAATTTGGCACCATTAAAATTTTTGAGTCATTTTGGTAATAGCGAGACATTTCATTGTAATTTAGTTAATAATGATAAAAGCAGACATTTAATTGTAATTTTGTGAATGCTTATAAGAGCAGAGACTTGTGTAAATAATTCGTTTTAGAAAAAAAATGGCTAAACCTTTAAAGAAGATCTTAGGGGTTTTTTTTTTTTTTTTTTTTTTTTTTGCCTGTACGCGAGGTCTCCTGATCATTAAAAAAAATTCTTATAATAGTGCTTTTCAGAGGAATACTGGAAGTGAGAATTAGTTCTGTTAATGCGCAAATTCAGAGGAACGTTTGCGAATTCCTGACAAAAAATAAGCATAGAATTTACAAGACTCCTTATTGTTATACATCTGATTAACAACTAATAAATTTTGGTTGATTTGTTTTAGAAATAGGATGATCCTGTGAACAAAATAGTTATTGTAAAATACAAATGTTTCTCAAATTTTCCGAACATATCACTCTTGTTATTATCTCTGTTTCAACTGAAATATTTTTGAAAGCATTTACGATTAATTTTTGAAAATAAAAACCCGTTTTTTCATCTCAAATAATTTATTAAAATGGGACTCGGAAACCTTTTTTAAAAACATCAGCCGATTCACGTACTCCTGATGAAAATAAAAGTGCAACTTCTAGACTGTTTATGACCTTGGGGTAATGAAAAAAAAGGGCTGAAGTGTTCGTGAGGCAAAAATAAATTGCCTCATTCTGGCACCTTAAAACGCAATTTTGGACATTAAAATATGTTTCCTTTTCAAATGTCTTTTAAAATATTAACAGCTAACACTTATATCTTTTTCTGAAAAAAAAGTTTTTAAGGCAAAAATGATTTTTAAAATCCTTTTGTTCCACAAAGTTTATTTTTCTGTGAAGTCATGCTGTTAAGAAAATTGCATTTTTATTTTCGCGAATACTAAGAATTATTGTAATCATAAAAAAAAAGATCGACTTCGATGAATGTCAACATTTTAGACCTGCTTGAGTCCGGGAAAAATATTTTGGGAATTACGTCTGTCTGTGAGCACAACAGATCGAAAAGGGAAAGAGCTAAAGAAATTGTAGATCTACATCGAATTTTGGACGAAATCCGTCAACGGGAAGTCTGTCTTTCTGTCGATCCATCCGTGTGCTTGTGAAAACTATTACTGAAAAACGCAGGGAGCTAGATGGATGAAATTGGGTACGTGGTATAACTAGTAATTTGACCTGTCCTTACGGACATACAAATATTGAGCCACTGACAGTTCCGAAGAACGCCATCAAATTCGAGTACAAAATTTCTTCACAAAGTACACTGCTTCGTTGGAAAAAAGGTTAAAATAACCAACACAATTTCAAATTCCCATACGCACTTTCAAACTTTCCTAAACACAAAATCTGGATTAATTACCAAATAACATAAATTAAATTACAATCATAAGGAAAATAAAGAGATAGAAGAAAAAAAGAAAAAGAAAGCTTAGAAATATATATATATATATATATATTGGTTGTATTAAATACAAAAGTAGGATTTTTTGAAGCTCTTATTCACAAGATTCTTAAAAAGTTAAATAGTTTCAACAAAATGTGGGGAAATCCTAAGGATGGAGTCATTTCTTCAGCCCGGAAACCTCAAGCTGCGACAAAATAACAAGTAATATTATACTTCAGAGATTTTCTGACCGAAACCTTCATAGCGAAATTAAAAACTCGTTTAGAACTCCTACCCTACTGGGATAAAAATTAGTTTCTCGATGGGGTGAGAAACAAGCGAAGATGGTTCGGAAATTGAAATAAACGGTTAGCAGAAGTGTCATTCCTGTTTTCAATCAGCAAAGAATGAAGAACGTAAAATATACCTCCATTTTTTGCGTAATGTAAGAGCTCTCCAGAAAATTTAAAAAGACGTAAGTTTGCCATCTTTGCATTGTTTTTAGTCCTGAATATTTGAATAACTTGTATGATTAAAATGCCATAGTGTTCATTTTAAATTTTTATTTCGCAAAACCTAGATGCAATTGTTCTGCCAAACGAAAAAAATAAAAAACAGAGACAGAGAAAAAGCCGCATAAAGTTTTGAAATTGCTGGTGAAAATTAAACAGATCTTGCAGACCTTACAAATAGATCTTAAATTGACATTGAAAAAAACAATTAATTAGTTTCATTAAAGTAGCAAGGATTTCCTAAAAGAATTTACATTTAAAATGCTAAAGAATTAAATAAGCATGTAAGAAGATTTAAGCGAAAAGAAAACAGTAGAAAATGACCTCGTTCGCTATCGCTGAATGACTTGCGCATGCGCAGAGATTGCTTCCAGTACGCAAGGAAAAAAAATTAAATATGCAATTTGAACGCCTTTTTTTAACCGATTGAAACGAAATTTGGGCACAGATCTATAAATTAATATTAGCAACCATCATACCAATTTTTATTTATCTAAGCCAAAGGGTTTAGGAGATATAATTTTTACAAGTATGCGATTATACAGACCGACAGATAGTTAACCCTTTGGCGGATTTGGTCCAAACTTTTATACGGACCTATATTCATGATGATAAAACTGTGTACCAAATTTTATCGATCTAGGTATTCAAGTTTTTGAGTTATAGTGTTCACATGACCGCGGACAGACAGACTTCCCGTAGACGGATTTTGTTCAAAATTTGATTGAAACCTACAAAATATGTGTAAAGATCGCATACTAAATTTCATTCAAGTAGCTTTAATAGTTTTCGAGTTATCGTGTTCACAGACAGACAGACATAATTCCAAAATCGTGTTTTTCGGACTCAGGGAGGTCTAAAACGTGTAGCTTCGTCAAAATCTCAAGTTCGAATTTTTTGATGATTACAATACTTTCTCTTTGTATACTTCGCAGTGGCGAATCCGGGATTTGGATCAGAGGTCATAAAAATTTTGTATCGCCGTGTCGAATGGTTAACGTCATGGCTTATGTAAACCAAAACCCTTTAACTTTACAGACTTTACTCACCTTACAATAAGAATCATAAAGAACACTACAATACTTTCGATAATTTAATAAAAGATACAATGAAATAACTATCGAAATAATGTCTTCGACCGCGTCAACGCTACAAATACAAGTGGAATGACTAGAAAAACAGGAAAATTTTCGAACCTGTCAGGCCAGAAAGCAATATTGTCACGTTTTTATTATTTTTTTAAAGGGAAATTAAGAACAAAATGTTATAGTGATTTTAAATAAAATCAGGAATTCTGACTTAGATCTGGGGGGGGGGGCTGCAGCCCGATAGCCCCTCCCTTGGATTCGCCACTGATACTTCGTATACGAGAAAGTAAAAAAAACATAAGTATAGCCTACATAGAGAGTTTCGAATTAGTTTTACACCCAAAACATTTCAGAATTACCTAAAGTAATTCGATACAAAACAGTAATAGATGTTCATGGCTTAACCGAAAAAATCGTAATCCGAAACGGCTTCCCTCCTTTATTTCGGATAGCAGAAGTTGTACTTCAATAGTAAAACATATCGTTAGATTTTTTAAAATCTATTCCTGCAGGTAAAGTAGATATATTTCTGCAAATAACATAAATAACATGTATATATTTATCCCATACACAACAGTACAGAATTCTAGTTTGAAAAATAAAAGCCTCAACATTTACGAACACATTTCGTATTTTCTCGATTTATCAAAGCAACAAAATGCTGCATCTTTTACTGTCTAGACTGGAACGGAGAATTACGTCATTTTTAATGTTCTGTGCGGGAATTATTTCCTTGGTGAAGCTAGACGAAACTGGATGTTCAAGGCACGAGGTCAAAAGCATGGTGTGACGTAATTTCTGTTTATAAGTTGTTCCACTTAAGAATTCATGGCTGCCTTCCGGTTTTATATTTCATTGTTCCATATTAATAGAAAGGACAGCGAGATGATGTGGCCAACTTCCGCAAGTTGCAGCAGGTTCAGATATTGCAAACGATAATATGACATTCCTGATGCTAGCAGCACGTTTGGGTGAATTTTTTAATTCATCGTTAACTGATTAAGAATTTTCATAATATATTATATAAACAAAATAAAATTTGTAATATTTAGTAGAAATAAATATGGCACAAACAAATATTTCTATTTGTAATCTGTGTTCTTCTCAAAGAATTTGTATCAGAAAGAAAAGAATAAATATTATCGGGAATGCACGTACTAATTTATATAATCTTGTCAAGTTATTATTCATGCAAAAAATGGCATGTAAATTTCCATAACAACTGCAAAAAACACTATGAGAATTCTAAGTTTTATTTATTGTGCAGGGTTGTAACTTTTGCTACAAACACTATGAGAATTCTTTTGGAGCTTAACAGAAATAGTGGGAAGAAGTAATACTGCTGCCACAGGTATATTAATTTTTCAAAATTTAACTATCAAAACCTTATAAATGAAAGAACTGTTTGAATGAAGATGATACTGAATGAAACAAAATTTACTCCAATGATTCAATATTTAACAGAATACTAATATTTCACGAACTCATGTCGAAATGCTTCAGAGTATGATTAACATAATTGATTTCGTGAGAGGTTCTGAAAAAAATAATCTCTCTTCCAAATTTCGATTCGTTTCAATTATCTGATTCATACGAATGAGATCATCAAAAATTTCTTTGACAGTGCACGATTTATAACACTGGAATGCATAATTTGGACGATATAAAATCCATAAAATGTATATTATTTTAAATAAATAAAAGAGGTGTTAAGTTCTATTGACTTATTATTATTATTAACAGCCAAACGCCATTGTTGCTAAAAATTTATTTGATTTTTTTTTATTAATCGTTTTCAGCACTTGAGCGTTTTTATAAATTTAACTTTGCAAATGGAGTTCATGAAATGATCATTCATCAGTTTCAGAAAATGAATTCATTTCAGGTTTTATTTATTTTTATTATTTATTTATTTATTTCTCATTCTTGAATTTTGTAATTGACTAGAATTGCATTTCTAGAAGTGACTTTTTTTTTAACATTCCCAGTTTTATGTTCAATTCCTGGTACATTTTTGTCATCCAATTTTCAAGAACTGGTAGTATCTGACAATTTACAAGGGAATTTAAAATATTCGTTACTTGTTTAAAAATTAAACTCGTGGAACAAATAGCTTCAGACTAAATTCATTGGGAATTTCATCCTCCATTGGACACATGACGCATTCGTTTTATATATTATTATCGTAGAATCAAACATCTCACCAAAGTGTCAAAATTTAACTCTGAAGTTTATTGGAAAGTATTTCTGTTAGTCTATATTATTTTCAAATTCTTATCGGTAATTGGCTACTTTTTTTTCTTACTTATTGAGCTCTTTTAAAAATTTATTCAACTCGACAAGATTTTAGTTGCAGAATAAAGTGAAGCCTGTGTATAACGATACTGTCTATAACGATAAACCTGACTATAACGATATTTCCTTTGGTCCCGGTTGAATTCCTATTTACTCAATGTATTTTCAACCTGCCTACAACGATAAACACTTTTAAGACTTATCTGTCTATAACGATAACTTTACCTCGTTAGAAAGCTAATACAGTACAACACCGATTTTTTCCCCCTTGGAAAACGACACCCAATCGGCAAGAGTGTCAGATAACAGAGGAATCGGGAGAAGAGGTCTGTTGTAACAGGAGGATCCGGAGAAGGGCTAGACATTTAAATGTGCACAGATGTTTATTACCTCTGACTCCTGGTGGACACTAACCTGTTCATTCACATTTAGCACTTCTGACTCACCACTTGCTCCATGAAGTTCACTTTTAATGTGTTAACGTCTTGAATCTAGGATGGCGTGGTGTAAAACAATGGCATTTGAAGAAAATCTACAAATAATTTCGGAAATCAATTGAGAGCTAAAGCAAGTTGATGCTGCTTAAAAATTATGAGATTTTTCAGTCACGTGAGCTACTTCTTTGAAAAAGAGGAAAAGACATTGAAAACGCTGTGGGAAAAAGTAAAAATACGTAGCAAACAAAACGATCTAAAGGTGCCGTAAATGACGATGCTAAGAAAGTTTTCAGCTAAAAATTTCATTTCGAAGTTCTTAAAATGTTTAAATACAAAATTTTACATCAGCATATAAAATTATATATTTTATATGTTTGTAAAATACAATTTTATTTGGGCGATTATTTGTAAGATGAATCAAAAGCGCAATAAAATATGTTAGAATTTCAATACATGTACAAGCACAAACACATTGCATGCGCAAATCCTCAAACTGTCTGTAATAATATTTTTTCTATGTCCTTACAATATCGTTATAGACAAGTTTAACTGTATTGCAATGAAATGCTAAAATGAAGTCACTCTGTCATCAGCAAGAGAATAATATTCTCTTGCTGATGACACAGTGGTAAGTTTTCATGCAGGCACATAAGGTATTCATTTCAGACATCGAAAATTTAAAAGGATTTCCGAAAGGATAGTGGCTCAATTTGAAGATTTTAGACCATTATAAGTAGTTATTTTATGTACGTCACAAATTTTTCCCGTGATTTGACTGTTGATTTAACCCTCTCATACCGACCGAGGTGGTCCGGGGCGGTCTAGAAATTTCCCCTTAACAGCGACGGAGGCCGGTCTGAGGCGGTTGCCTTCTTTTGAGGGGAGGTGAGGTTCCGATATCGCTTAGGAGATAAACGCGGTAGGGAGTCCAATTATCCTTCCCCATCACAGCCCATTTCCGTGCGCTGTAAGGGATGTTACAGCAGGGGGTCGGGTGGAGTAAATGATCACCCAGGTTGGTAGAGTCCAATTCATGTCTCATCCTCCCAAAAAGTCCCAGTTTTAAAGGGGCTAGAAGAGAAAAGTCGCCTCGGGATTAAAGAGTTAAGTATTATAATCAGTGGCGGATTTTGACAATATGAGACCCCAGACGGAAGATTGTTTCGTGGCGCTTACCTTACTCAATATCGTAAATTCGCAATCGGCTTAACACTGCGATGCATGTCGAATAGATTTTGAAGCCCCCTCAGAGTCTTTAGGTAAGAGGCGACCACCTCTAGCACCTGTGCGAAAAACCGCCACTGGTTCTTTTGTTAACCTGCATGAAATTTTTCTCGTTCTTTGTTTTGAAACTTATTTCGCAATGAATCATAATAAGAAGGAAAGCCTCAATTAACATTCCCATTAGGAAACCGTATGTGCTTCATGTAATCTTGATAAATATGTTTATAGCTTTTATATCATAATGACATGAATATTAATGCGAAAATTTCTCTTTTTTATGCATTTTACTATGCGTCTAGCATTCTCCGACTTGTCTAAAAAATATTTATTTAGTTCTGTCACACTTTTATTTTTAACTTTCACCCTGCGTTGCATAATGTATATTTTACAGGCATGCCTCCAGAACTCAAAACCTACTAAATCTGTTTGTAGTTACAACATTTAGAAGGTTTTTCATATTTGCTGTTATTGTTTTCTTCTTATCGTTTAAATATACAGGGTGTTCATTAATTATTGTCGGGGTTTCCGTACCTCATAACTTTCGAATAAAAAATATTACGCAAAAACCGATTACGTATTCGTAAATTACAACTCAAAGAATTTTAATAATGATATTAAAAAGATTAATGAATTTGCACATGGCTGCGCTTCGTGGCTCGTAACATATCGAGACGAAATTCGATTTCCCTCCAAGTGTTCTCCAGCATTTGTGGGGTAACATTTTGGATCGCAGTAACAATTCTGCGCTTCAGTTCATCAAGGGAGGGCACAGGGGTCTTGTACATAATGTTCTTGACAAACCCCAAAACCAAATTTAGTTTCGAAAAACCACAATACATACATTGATTTTTCTTGCACGGTCGCCATTTTTATTTATGAAGTCATAATTACCCAGACTGCAAATCCGCTAAGATCGCATTGTTGCCGCGGAAAATTCTTTGAGTTGTAATTTACGAATACGTAATCGGTTTTTGCGTAATATTTTTTATTCGAAAGTTATGAGGTACGGAAACCCCGACAATAATTAATGAACACCCTGTATATATCTAAGAAAACTTAGTTTATAGGAATAAACATTAAATGCAAAACTTATCACATATTTCCCATAAGTCTCTTGGGAATAATCAAAGTTGTCCTTAATATTTTTTTCTTTCTGTTCTCATAAAATTATCGAGTTAACTTTATGTACAAGGTTTTTATAATTAAACTAGCCGTTGTACCCGAGGCTCCGCACGCTGTTTGTCTTTTCTATACATATGAAAGAAAAACAAAAACTCATATGTTTTTATATCGTATAGTTTTCGAGTTTAAATATACAACTCTGTTGTAGTACCCTCAATCCTAATTAATTATATCTAATTAATTACTACTTTAAAGGTTTCGAATAAACGACATTTTTTATCTCACCGTTTGGAGCATATATGTAAAGATTGCTTGGAGTTTTCATCCCAGAATACGCCATGGGAGAAACAAACATGCTAACGGTAGATTAATTTGGCATCGTACACTCATCCCAAATGATAAGTTCGCAATTTGTTGGACAATCGCCTTATCAGACCTTTTCCTTGTATTGCATATAGAATTCTCAGTGTGAGCAAAACCAGAGATAACTGTAACGGAGGCATATTTACAAACCCTACCCTGATAGAACTGAGGCAGGAAATCAGTCAATATCATTGGCTACGAGGAGCAGTGACGTCGTTTTCAGCTCTCGCACGTAGCATATACGGCAATCATAACAAAACAAGAGTCGTTCTACTTTTCTTCTCCGTTTTCCCACAATTGAGCACAGAAAACATTCTTCCGTGGGTTGTAATATTTTCAAAAATGAAATTATTTTTTAAAATATCATAAAAAATAAAACATCCCACACTGTAAGAAATTATACTAATGAAAAGTATACGCACGAGAGCAAAGAACAACGTCATCGGCTCTCGGCGAAGCGAGCCAATCATATTGTCCGATTTCCTGCCTCAGTTCTATCAGGGTAGGGTTTGTAAATATGCGTAACGGAGAATGTGCTATGCGGTCACCATCCAAAAGTCTGATAGCTATTCTTGATGGAGCAAGGGCAAGAGCTGTATGACATTTAGATTCGATTTCAGTAAGGATCAAATTAATTAAAAACTGTTGTTTTAGTTCCATTGAGATTTCAAGTAAGAGAGGTTCACCGTTCTCTTCAGCCATCGAATTCCCCATTACTTCATGCGCTGTTGGCTGATCTATTGTTAGTCAAGGTTTATTTGTTCCCACCATATTGTGTAGTTTGTTATATGTTACAAATCTTTGTTCAAAGCATCATGTGTTGACTTGTAGGCATAGGTAAACAAAGTTTTCCCATTAATTAATAAACATCTTGATATCAACTGCTACTAAAAGCCAGCAATTACAAAACTCAGCAACGCTCAAACAAATATTCACTACACAAAATTCAACGTTCTCATGTTAGAATGCTATCGTGAATAATTTTGGAAAATATTTTCGGTTGAGTTTATATTTTTGTGAAAATATAGAAAACGTGTGGTTGGTTCAAATTTTGTGATCCGTATTCACACCTTACTATATTATAAGCCTTGATATCCAAATGACATGACAGTAGTAGGTAACAGGAAAAAATATTCCTGAATTCTAGATACTAAGTAGGTAAAAATAAACCAAACAAATTTGTAGTTAGAAAATGTAAAGCTAAGAGGAAATGAAAGTGGAATTGTCCAAAGAAAGCAAATTAATTTTAACATTACCAAAACACATTAAAGATTAAAAAATGAAATAGGTTTAAAATGACAACAAACAAAAACGTTATAATTTTTTAAAAATAATTTTGGAAAGTTATTAAAAGTCAAAAAATATAGTATTACGAAAGTGAAACAGGTGTCGCTGAGAACTGTTTAGTCACTCACGTGCTTTTCCATTTTCGAAGATATTGGAATAAACAAAAGCATTCTTACAAATTTTATTTAAATTAATTTTCGACATCGATTAAAAATAAGCGAAAAAGGTGTACAGAAATGCTACATGTGTCACTGAAAAACTAATTTTTTGAATTATAAGCTGGTGTGAAAACAGGACGCTGATAGGTTCCAAAGTTATGGCGGAAGAACGTTAAAGCTTTTAACTCCCTTTAGAAGGGGTAGCAACTTTTCAATAGCATAGTTAATCCTTCTAGATTATAAGGACATTTCTGACGAATTTCGTTCAAATCCGTCAAGGGGTGTGGAATTGTATAAGGTTATGGCGGAAGAACGTTAAACCTTTTAACTCCCTTTAGAAGGGCTAGCAACTTTTCACACACACAAACAAACACACAGACATTGAATTTTATATATATAGATTTCACCTATTCAGAAGGCTCTAGATCCGGTTCTATGACTCCAAAGCTCCAAACGATATAAAATTTCACAAATATGCAGTACTGTTAAGCAACGGATTCCGCGACTAGCACTTTTGAACGATTTTATACCGGAAAGGGGTGTCAGGCGATGAGTCATATGAGCGCATTTCCGGAGTTCTTTGTTACATCAAGCTCAGTAAAATGTAAACATCACCCTTCCATTCTTCACTTTCCCCTATTTTGATGAAAATAACTCTGCCCGGCGCATGCGCCAAAGCGCGGAGGGTTTTCGAATACGTTGCTAAACAATACAAATGGTACGTGCACCATACGCCTCTAGGAAAACAAGAAAAAAGCACGAAAAAAATATTTAAATTTTTCATCAAAAGTGGAGCTGCGTCATTATCTAAGGCGACTTCTGTAGATTTTTTTTTATTACTAAAACAAAATTGGATTGTTCATTTGAGTTTTTTTAACTAAAAAAAAAAAAACCTGCCGAAATTCAATTCTGAATGTAAAGTCTTTTTTCGTTCAAAATACTGTTTTTATGCACGAGGTTTTTTTTTTCCTGTTCTTTTTTTCGGTTTTTTACATAGCGTATCACTTGTATTACATCTTTGTGAAATTTTGGAAAGAAAAAAAAAACGTTTTATTAACATGGTCAGTGGCGTAAATGGAACCCGGGAAATCTATACTTATAAAAGGCAATATTTGTGTGTGTGCGTGTGTGTGTGTTTGTCTGCGATGTCCAGATGAATCTATCGCACTTACAGCCATGAAATTTGGCACACAGGTAGTCGTAATGGTGACTGAATGCACCTCGAAGCCAGAATTTTAAAATTTAATCTAGAAATTTTTTTATTTAATGTTTTGTGTTATTTTAGTTGATTTTTCGCACTAATTTCTCAATAGAATGGTTTCAAATAACTGTACGAAAAAAATAGATACATCACCGGAAAGAGCACGCGATTTCCGTTCTAATGAAGTTAGTTTTGAATTTCTAACGCAATTTACTGAATTTTGAGAAATTTTTAAAAAATACCCAGTTTTGGCATCGAGATGTTACTTTTGATTTTAAATTTGTTGCATCCGACTTTCTAATAACACTATGAATTTCATTATTTTTTTCAGCTTATAACTAGAACGGTTCTGTCGGATTTAAAACAAGAACGGTTAAAATATCTTTCCCCGTGTATTTTCAATTAATTTTTTTCTGGACGGGTGAGAGTTATTTTTCTCGATCGAGTTCCTCGCGCTGCACTTTTTCGGAACGTAACTGGTTGAACTGAACAATTTTGATTTGCGGACGCGCAGGATACGCCATGACCTTCACCTGAATGAATTACTTCGATTATTATTTTCGGATTCAATTTTACATTTTGCTTGCTGTATAATAATCATTTTCACGTTCCAATTTTGTAATATTGTTTTGTTTTAACGTACTCTGTACAGTAGCGCTAAAAAAAAATAAGCAGGAAAATCAAATAATGTGTATCTTTTGTTTTGATTTTGTTTTAAAAACTTTTTCGTGTCATTGTTGTCATTTTTTCCCCAATCCTGATTCCACGGGCAACGCCGTGCGCGTACTGCTAGTATTATATATGTGGGATCCCTACCGCGGGCCGCCAGGAGGCGTTCCGTCCACTTTCTCTCTACCAGCTGACGTCACGTCACATGATCTTGTTCTTATGGAGAACAGACTTGGTTCGATTGAGGGCCGGAATGCGATGCCTTAACTGCCCACGATCAGGGGCGAATCCAGGGGGCTATCGGGCTGCAACCCCCCCCCCCGAGCTAAACCAGAATTCTTGATTTTATTTAAGATCACTATAACTCATTGTTCTTACTTTCCCTTTTTAAAAAAAATAATAAAAAAGTGACAACATTGCTTTCTGGCTTGACGGGCTCGAAAATTTTTCTAATTCTCTAGTCATTCCACTTGTACTTGTAGCGTTGACGCGGTCGAAAACATTTTTTGCCTAATTATTTCATTGTATTTTTTATTAAATTATCGAAAGTATTGCAGTGTTCTTTATGATCCTTATTGTTAGGTGAGTCAAGTCTGTAAAGTTAAAGTGTTTTGGTTTACATAAGCCATGAGGCATGACATTCGTCATGACAATACAAATTTTTCATGACCTCAGCCCCCCCCCCCAACCCGAATTCTGGATTCTCCACTGCCCAAGATGATTTAACATGATTTGATATAAAAGGGTAGCAACCACCCTCCTAATTATCCTCACCTTCTATGTTTTGTGCCGTCTAAGTGTTCTTCCTGTCCATTTAATATCTAAAATACCAACTGTGTCCTCATCTGTCTACGAAACTGCACTTGACTTTTTACGACTTGTAGAGGCATTTTTAAATGAATTCCACAGTTACTTAAAGCGAACTTTTCTTTACTCCAAGATCATCATTTCATGTTAAAAGGCCATCAGGTTATTTTTCATATTAGATGATATTTAAAATGTCCAACTTCATGGCCATATCCCCCAACAACGTCGCGAGCACGGCGCCGCTGAAGTTAAAATCAGGAAAGGGGCAGAGTGCAATGTGTGTGAGCGTTAAATATTGCTGGGAATACGGGGAACCCCCTGAGACTCTGTGACTCTAAAGTAGAAGTGTGGTTCTCTAGGATTGAAGTAGAAGTAATTAAAAATGAAGTGGTATTAGAAATAATTAATTTAGAGATTAAAAAGTCAAATCATTACATATATATTGAAGATTTTTTTGCAGGTGAGTATATGTGTGTGTGAGAGAGGCACAAAACAAAACTGTAAAAATATTTATTATCACAATAAATAAAACGAACTCATTTTGATTTTTAATTTTTTTATGAAATTTACTATTGATAATGAAATTTTTGCTATGTGTGAAAAAGAAGATACAAGATGCAGTATTTATTAGAAATTATATTGAATGCAGTACAAATTAGTTCAATACGTAATACAACGTTTTTAAGTATTCGTTTTATGGATCTTTGGCTTTCTTCAGTCCAAATAAATTTATTAAAGGTTTCGACAAGGAAATTAAACTGCAGCAATTTTATCAACTAAGCAACAGATGCAAAATTATCAACTCAAGTCCAGAAGAGAAGTTCTATCAGTAGTAACAAAATAGTTTCTCATTATCAGTAAGGGAAAGCCGACCAGTACAATTTTCAGCATCTATAACAGTATATTGTATAGCAACGGATTCGGAAACCTTCCGCGCTTTTGCGCATGCGCCGGACAGAGTTATTGTCATCAAAATAGGGAGAAAGTGAAGATGTTTACATTTTACTGAGCGTGTTCTAACAAAGAACTCCTGAAATGAGCTCATATGACTCATTGCTTGACACTCCTTTCCGGTGTAAAATCGTCCAAAAGTGGTAGTCGCGGAATACGTTGCTGAACAGTAGGTATAGAAGCAGTATCAAAGAGGAGCATTAGGCAAGTCAGCTGGAAAAATGGAGTCGTCGTAAGTACGGTAGCTAGTGAAGAAAATCACTCAAAGAAACTCCAAAACTTGCAGTAGATAATTGTCGCTGTATAAGAATTACATAGGAGTTCATCAAATGTCAGCAGATGACAGTTGTAGGTTCAAAAGCAGCAGCAGTATCGACGTCCAGCCAACAAGGAAGTTAATGAAAGTCTTCAAAGTCGCAGTGGCAGCAGAAGTATCAATGTTCAATGTTACAACCAACTCAACAACAGATCAGCAGGAGTATCGATGTTCGATGTTACTGTCCACAAGGTAGTTAATAAAATGTCATTGCAGGCACACAGGGAAATGATGGAAAGGTTCTCACAGATTTATCCGTTTCAGCAACATGAAATCATTCGTCGGTGTTTTTCAGTTGTTCAAAAAGACCAATAAATTTTAGCAGGTGTCAGTAGTCGTAACGAGAGTCACAGTAGCACCAGAAGCAGAAGACAAGATATCTAGAAAAACAAAGTTAATGGTGGCGGCCAGCTAAGGAAGACAAGCCAGTCAATGAAACTCCAAAATATGCAGTAGGTATAGTTGTCACTGTATCAGAAATACATAGAAGTTTATCAAATTTCAATAGATAACAGTTGTAGACTCAAAAGCAGCAGCAGTATCGACGTCCAATGTTACAACCAACAAGACAGTTAATGAAAGTCTTCGCAGGCACAGAGCAGCATTAATATCGATGTCCGATGTTACAATCAACAAGGTAAGTTAATGAATGTCGTCGCACACACACAGGAAAACGGAGGAAGGACTCTCAAAGATTTGCCCGTTTCAAAAAAATAAAATCATTCGTCGGTGTTTTCCGATAATTCATAAAGACCAATACATTTTATCAGGTGTCAGTAGTCGTAACGAGAATCACAGCAGCATAAGACAGCAAGATAGACGATGTAAACGATGGCAAGCACAGAAGTATTTATTTAGCGGCATTTTTAGGATTCACTAAGAAATGTCAGACGTAGGAGTTTATTTCAGAGCTGTTTTATAGAACAAATTATTACTCCCATATTGATCCAGGTTCTTATTGCTTAACAAATGGCAACATTTGTAAACCTTTCAATTCTGGGATTTTCATTCATTTATTTTTAGGCCAATGAAAATTCATTATGTAGTCTTTTAGACAGCATTAGCATCGGTGAGTGAGTCTTTCTCAAGAAAATTTGTAACGTCAATTTATTTTGCAGTTTATTGCCCAGAGCAGAGTTTTCGCTCCCATAATTGTCGTAGTTCTTTTTGTTTAGCAAGCGGCAACACTTGAAAATCTTCCGATTCAGCAATTTTCATCCATTTAATTTTTCGCTTTTCTGTCATGCTCATTTGCAAAGAATTTTGCCATTCCAGTAACAACTTCGAAGAATCAGACAATTTTGATTTGCGAATTTTTTGCAAAAATTGCTGATGGTGCAGCAAATCAGCCGTGGCAGAATCCTTGTGGTCAAGAATTGCATAAGGTAAATCAGAGACCACATATTCAGTGGCTGTTTCTTCAATATTTTTCATTAAAACCACTTCAATATCAGAAAGTTTATCAGAAGTATCAGGAATGTTAGTTTTTGTTTCAACAAAATCCAAGTGCTCCAAAGTTTTAGCGTCATCACTGTTTTTTAAGTTCTCCTCTTCTGGAGTTTCGAGAACTAAGCTGTCCTTAGAGTTGTTCAGTTCAGCAGATTGTTCTGCAGTTGCAAGATCAAAATTTAGAGCATCATCAGAAGATACATTTTGCTTAGATGCAATTTCACTTTCACAAGAATAAAAGTCTTCCAGGTATCCATACCTTTTCCGTTTCGGAAAGCAACTTAGTTTTCCACCCATCGTCTCACTCGGATGTTCAGACTCAAACAAAACAATACAGCAAGCTCACTTTAGCTAGCAAAGAGAAACACAATAAATCACACTCGCAGTGAGTATATCAAAATGTCTCAAAGATACGATGAGAGAGCACACGAATTCTCAAATATCAGATTCGCAAATGACGATGCTGTTTAACAAATTATGAAGTATTGTTACTCTAAGCCACTGTTTAAAATCATTTGGCTAACAACAATGCTAATGCAAATAAAATAGCATTATTGAAATATTGTTACTCTAAACCACTGTTTACAATTATTTTGTTTACCAACAATTTTAATACTACATAAAATAACATTGTTAAATAGCCTCATTATTATCATTGTTTACGTATTTTTTCCATTGTTATATAAATTTGAGTAACGTACATCTTTTTCGTATAGTCATACTAATATTATTGACACCAATTTATTTTATTCATAAGCAGTTATAATTCGACATCAGGCAGTATGTCATCAACAATTTTAGGTTTTCCACATATTTTTTCACAATATAATCGGCATTTCTCAGTTATAAATGAATAATCTCTTATTGGAAGTAGGCGCAGGTTAAAAAGTGCAAAATTAGAAACCAAACATAAAATATCATATATCCAAACTTTAATGGAGTATAAATCAGTTACAGGGCATAATTATAGGGTTGTAGGACTAGCAAAATGTCGGGGACCCGCAGCCTTACGGGAACTCATTCGATGTGTTATACTTACATAGGCACAAAGACACTGTTACTATTCTACCCTCGAGCACTGAAAAATGGACTCCGCTTACAATATTTGGCAGGAGCCTCATACTATTTAGTTACGCCACTGGTAATTTAGGATAGCGAAGTTAATAAAAAAGATATCTAATGTGTTTTATTCAAATTGCTTTTATTACTTCTGTAAAGCATTGTATTAATAAAAGGATTACTCCACTCACATGTGCATTTTCAGATTTGAAAAGCGTGAATAACCGCTTTGAAAAATTTCATATCAATCTTTCTTTCTTAGCGACGTAAAACAACTAAACTGCTTACACGCTTAGAATCACAATCCCTTCTCGATAGTTGAGCAACACCTATGAATGACGCAGTTGTCATTTTCAGTAAAGCAGATGTAACCTTCGAAAGAAATTTTAACAGTCCGCAAAAGACTGTTCCCCCCTCCCCCCGAAGCATCTAGAATTCTATCAAAATTTAGATTTTTCAAAAATTGAATTTTAATATATTTTTAAATTTGTAATTTTTACATAATTCGAATTCTTTTAATTATTTATTAATTAAATTTCCAAGCTTATTGCACTGAATATTAGAAAAAATTTTGTCGTGAATTATGCAATGCGTTCTTATTCTGTGTCTACTCATTTTTTATTTGAAATAATAGATAATTATGTAAGGATGTCATTTTAGGATGTTTAATGGAGTTAAGCAGCATTTTTTGTAAATTTTTCGGATAAATGGACAAGAACGTTACTATATGTCATATACTAAAGAGAAAAAAATCATTTGTTCAACTTCGACATTCAAGCTTATCATAAAAACGGCTGGTATAGCTGAGATATCTTTCTTCAAGTTGATGGAATTTGAAATTGCCTGTAAAAGAAAAAAAGAATCACGTGAGAGATACTGACAAGTCAAAATTTTCATAGCGAAGTTATTTCTTAGAACTCAGACTTCTTAGCGTCTCTCGGTGAAATATGCCTGTTAATACTTTCTGGTTTACTTTGTAAGCCATGAATAAATTTTATATGTTTGAATAACGAAAGCCCATTTGTAATTGGATATTATCTTTTTTTGTCTTTATTCGTTTTGTTTTGAATCATTTGCTTAGGAAAAGACTTATGAAGTTCTGACGTTTTTATTCTTAGACTACCCACTTTCGGCGACCAGCTTGTTCGCCGGGAATATAATTTCAGTTGAATCTCTTATGCATAATTTGATATTCATGAATCCCTTCAAAAAGTAATTTTAAATTTCATTTGTGATATACATGTAACCCGTGTTCTTTCAATAGCCTTGCGTCTGTTCATGAACGTCCCTAATGGTGTCAAGTAACTGTGTGTGTCATGTGACATCCAATTGTGCGCTGTCGGCATCAACTGCACTCTCTTATTTTTCCCGACATTTTACTTCCAGCAGCATGTTAGCTGGAGGAAAATATATTTATTAAAACTTAGCGTTAAACATTAAGATATTATCCTTAGCTTTCAACAATGGAAGAGAAACACTCAAATAAATATATTTTTAAGCAATGAAAACGGTTTGCAACAATGAAAAGTATTGTAAATTATGCCAAAAAAAATATTTCTAAAAATTTATTAAGATTAGAGAAAAATCGTACAACTTAATTTATATCATTGAAAAGATAATTTTTAAAATTTTCAGATGGTGTAAAAATAATTTTTGTGCTGCAATATGTTCTTAAGATATTAAGGAAAAACGCCAAAAGTTAGCTTAATTTTTATTTAATTAAAAATCTAATTAAAATTTCAAAAAACGGCTCCGAGGTGCACATCCCCACCCTCCAAGGTATGTATGTGCCAAATTTCGTTGCTCTAGGTCCAGGGGTCTGACATGTAGAGCGCCAACACACACACACATACACATTCTCTTTATTATTAGTAGAAATGAAATGTTATGCTGTTGGTTCTCTACTTTCTTGTATTAGAGAAAGTATTGTAATCATCACAAAATTCGATCTCGATATTATTGCGAATCTATACGTTTTAAACCTGCCGCTTCCGAAAAACACAGTTAGAGAATTATGTCTGTCTGTGAACACGATATCTCAACAATGGGTTGAAATGTATCTATACGGACGAAATTTGGCATGTGGTCTGTACTCCAAATTTGTAGATTTCTATCAAATTTTGAAAGAATTCCGTCCAAGTGAAGTCAGTCTGCCTGTCTATCCGTGTTCTTGTGACCACTATAACTTAAAAACTTAAATAGCTATTGGGATAAAATTTGGTACACAGTTTTCCTGTCAGAATTATTGATCCGTATTAAATTTTGACCCTATTCGTCAAAGGGTTGACAGTCTATCTGACTATGTATTCGCGTGCATGTGAAACGCGATAACTCCAAAATGAAATGACTAAGATAAGTTAAGTATGTGGTCTTCTAACCCTAATTGTACATCTGTATCAAATTTTGGTTTCAATCGGTCGAAAAAAATGCATTCAAAATGTATACTCGGTTTTCGTCATCATACTATGATGCACAAACCGCACCATATTGCGTATTGACGCCGCTTTGGGTATTTTACTCGTGCTTGAACTGTCGCCCGTTTCGCTCGCCGCGGATTCCAAGGGAAATATAAATCTGAGTACTCCTGGCGGCCCGGGTCTAGCCAAAGGTCCCCAATATTTATGTGGAGGGGGGCGGGTAAATGACACCTTTGTTAGGGAGTATACGAGAAAGTATAGGGGAAACCACTCCCTCTTGTTATTCTACGACAAAAATGAAAAAAAATCTTGGAATGAAGTTATCCGTTAGAGTGAATTGGGGTAGACAACGATATTCCATTGGATGTATGTATCTTTTGTATCACGGCTCCACTCTGAATATGCGAATGAGTGGTTCAGGAACCAGTTAAATGCTGAAACTTGGGGAAGGGAGTCGAACTTCTTCCAATAAAGAAATTTGGGTTTTTCTTTCAAGCCATTGTGTCTTTACTAATTCGTAAAAGTTTACCCAGATAGCAATTTTAGTTTGCATCAAACTTGCAGCTAGCTTGCGCTGCAAATCTGCAAGCTTGCTGCATATTTGACACGACAAGAGTGCAAGTGTGAAACAAGCATGCAGCAAGTTAACGCAAGCTTCGAAGTCACCATAGGACGAACTTGCAGCAAGCTTGCCGCGTCAAACTCATTGCAAATTATAGCAAAAAACAGAGTACGAACACAACCCGGATTAGAACTCGCGATCTACCGGTTCCGAAGCTGACGCGCTTACCACTCGGCCATTTAAACGCCGAGAAGAGAAGATAGATTTCGCTAATACATCTTTCGATTAGATTCGTATACGATTTATTTTAAACTGTTTTCTTTATTTCATTAATTTTTTGAGTTGAGAATATGATTTGAAGTCAAAGAGAGAGCGATTTTCGCTAATAACTACGTTTTGCTAGTAGAATAAATTATGAAATTAGAGTTCAAAAGTAATTAATTTAAAATGGAACAAAATGTATAAGTTTATTTTTCAACAAACATTGACTGTTTTTTCGGTTTAATTTTGTTTATAAACGTTAAAATTTCAACATTAAGAAAAAGGCGATATAGTTTTCTTTAAAGTGCGAGTGTTATATTTAGTGAAAAGATGGAAAATGTTTCAAAAATTTTTTTATAAAAAATTTAGTTTTTTTACAAATTATCATTGATTTATTGAATTTATAAAAAGAAAGACGGTCTAGAAGATGCTATTAAAAATCGGATGTTTTTTCAAAACAGAGACAACGATAATTATCTCTTTGTGCTATCTTTACATCAAGCTTGTTTTGCAAACTTGCAGCAAGCTTGCAATGCAAGGAGGTGGCGCTATTATGCACCCCAGATAGCATGCATACTTGCAGCAAGTGTGATTTTTCTTGATATTAGCTTGTCATGACAAACTTGACGCGACAACTTTGCAGCGAACTTCCTGCAAAGTAACAAAGTAACATAATCGATCACCCTCCTTTGCAAAGCAAGTTTGCTGTAAAGTTGACACGGCACACTTATACACCACGACCTGGATACAGTATATATCTGGTTTTGATCTTTGTCTCTGTTTTAAAAAACATTCGATTTTTAATAGCATCTCCTAAACCGTCCTTCTTTTCATTAATTCAATAAACCAATGGTAATTTGAAAAAAAAACTAACAAGGTCTTTTTATTTAAAAAATTACTTTTGAAAAATTCTCTGTCTTTTTACTAAATATAGAACTCGCACTTTAAAGAAAACTATATATCGCCTTTTCTTAATGTTGAAATCTTAACGTTCATAAGCAAAATTAAACCTAAAAAACAGTCAATGTTTGTTGAAAAATAATAACTTACTTTGTGTCCCATATTTTTAAAAGTACAGTAGAACCCCGCTAATCCGAAATTCCAGTTAATCTTAACCGATTTTATTTTCGAAAATTATATGTAATTGAAAAGATTACCTGATTTAAATATACATACTAAAAACAAAAAAGCACTTTTTCAGCAGGCATAATTTTGTACACATTGAAGAAACTAATGCAATTCGCAGTAAGATAAGGTCACTTCATACACATCCATTATTTTAATGAAAAGAGGAGACATATTCTCTTTCTATTGCTTTTGAATAAAAGAATTAAAGAGATAATAGTACTGAGTATTTATAACTTACATTTTTTAGCACACATCTTTTTCTTTTCTATTTTTATCGGAATTTCGGGTAATCCGAATTTTTTGTAATCCGAACAAGCACCGGTTCCAATTAGTTCGGATTAGCGAGGTTCTACTGTAATTACTTTTGAACCCTAATCTCATAATTTATTCCACTAGCAAAACGTAGTTATTATCGAAAATCGTTCTCTCTCTCTCTCTCTCTTTGACTTCAAATCATATTCTCAACTCAAAATTTAAAAAATTAATGCACGATGTATTAGCGCAATCTATCTTAGGCAATCGCGGTCTCGCTGGTTGAATGGCTAAGGCGACAGGTTAGGAAACGAGTTGTGGGTGGTTCGATTCCTAAGTTCGTCTGCGTGCTCTGTTTTTGCTATAGTTTGCAATGAGTTTGACGCGACAAATTTGCTGCAAGTTCGACGCGTGGTGACTTCGTCGTTTGCGTTAACTTGCGGCAGTCTTGTTGTGAACTTACGGTCTTTCAGTGTCAAACTTGTTGCAAGCTTGCAGAGCAAGACTGCTGCAAACTTGTTGAAAACTAAAATTTCTATATGGGACCCCAGATAGCAATTTTAGTTTGCAGCAAGCTTGCCACAAATTTGACATGACAAGAGTGCAAGCTTGCAACAAGTTTGAAACAAGTTAACGCAAGCTTCGAAGTCACCATGGGACGAACTTGCAGCAAGCTTGCCGTGTCAAACTCATTGCAAATTATAGCAAAAACAGAGTACAAACACAACCCGGATTCGAACTCGCGACCTACTGGTTCCGACGCTGACGCGCTAACCATTCGGCCAGTTAAACTCGGAGAGGAGAAGATAGATTTCGCTAATACATCGTTCGATTCGATTCGTATACGATTTATTTTAAACTGTTTTCTTGATTTCATTAATATTTTGAGTTGAGAATATGATTTGAAGTCAAAGAGAGAGCGATTTTCACTAATAACTACGTTTTGCTAGTAGAATAAATTATGAAATTGGAGTTCAAAAGTAATTACTTTAAAATGGGACAACGTGTATAAGTTTATTTTTCAACAAACATTGACTGTTTTTTCGGTTTAATTTTGTTTATAAACGTTAAAATGTCAACATTTAGAAAAAGGCGATATAGTTTTCTTTAAAGTGCGAGTGCTATATTTAGTAAAAAGATGGAAAATGTTTCAAAATTTTTTTTTATAAAAAAGTTATTTTTTTTACAAATCATCATTGATTTATTGAATTAATGAAACGAAGGACTGTCTAGGAGATGCTATTAAAAATCGGATGTTTTTTTTAAACAGAGACAAAGATAATTATCTCTTTGTGCTATCTTTGCATCAAGCTTATTTTGAAAACTTGCTGCAAGCTTGCATTGCAAGGAGGTGGCGCCATTTGTCATGGCGAACTTGGGGCAAACGCGTTTTGCAAGCGAAGGTGGCGCTGGTTGTCACGGCAAACTTGCTACAAGTTCGCTTCAAGTTTGACGCGTCAAATTTGTTATGACAAGGTAATATCAAGTCAAAATCAAACTTGCTGCAAACTTACGTGCCATCCCCAGGTAACACAGAAATATTATATAATATTTGCACAATGTTATATCATATTATGAACACCGAGGAACACCGAATACTGTAATAAAGTATTGTATTATATGTATCAGTATTTCCGAGATAAAAAAAATTTCACAAATAATATAAAAACAATGTTTATTTATAAAAATCTTCATTTTAATTCAGGATATCACTCAGTTGGAGGTTTTATTACAAAAACACCACTGGAACAATTATTCTTTAAGATGCTGAATATTATATCATACTATACAATACAATGCACATGATATTTTGATTTTTACATTAATCTGCATTGATCAATATTTTAAGGTGAAGTTATTCTTATGCTCGACAGATGGCAGCAGGAAAATAAAATAACACTTTATTAAACAATATTGAATGATATTTGTGAAAAAGTATTTTAAAAAATGTTCATTTAAATAATAATGTTTACATAGTCATTTTGTTTTACTGTATATAAAAGGCGGGCCGGATTCAGCTAATGAAGTTAACCATAAACCACAGCTCTCACATGTGGCTTATCTATTTGTTCTGTGAAAAAAATATTGAGTGCTATTCTCATCATAAAAATATGCTCGTGATTTTTTTTGTTGCGAATCTTGTATTTGATTTTCAATCAATACTGTAATTATAAATGTTAAAGGCCTCTCGTAATACATTGAAAGAGGAATAAATAAATTTCAAAATTATTTTAAAACCTTTCAAACATATTATTATAATTACTTTTAAACCTTATTGCCTTTTAATTTATTAAATTAGCAAACTAAGATACAAGAGCTAAAATTGCTTCCTCTTTGACTTCTAATTTCATTTTGAACTCGAAATTGTAACGATAAAAGATAATTTAACTAAAACTATTCAGATTAATTGTGAATGAACATGAAATTTCGTAGAGATCCGAACTTTGTAACTACATTTTATTATCATCATTTACGCTTCCTGATGTAAGTCTAGATGGTTCAGAGGTAAGGTTCCTGGCTCGCATGCAGAAGATCCCGGGTTCAAAACTCACTGTAAGTAGAGGTGTTCAAAAAATCACAAAGTGTTACCCGTACATTGAAATTAAGTGATTAACATTTTTTCATGCTTCTAAAATGTATTTTTAAAATATTCACTATAATGTTATATTATACAATATTATATAATATTATTCAGTATAGTACAATATTATTCAATATGGTATAATATTATACAGTATTATATGACATTATCCAATATTATGGAAAAACATTGTACATTATTGAAATAGTCTTACGTTTTACACTGTTTCAAAATTGGGAAAAATATTGTACAATATTACTTTCTCGAATTTTATGATATAAGACAGTATCATGTACTACTTGGGTCTGGGACAGTTCTAGTCGGAAGTAGCGTCAGAGTTTGCCCAACAGGGGGAGCACGACCTGCTGTACGGGGTATGAATGTAATGAAATTGGTCTCAAATTTTCGTCAGATCTTTATTTATCAACTAGTTGAATACCCCGAACAAAAATTTTCCCCGATGGGGCACAGCATCCTCGACAGGGGGCCCTGGCGCCCCCGGTCCCTCATCTGGCGCCACCCTTGGTTCCAGTAGAATTTTACTTGATTTGGGTAATTTTTCAATGATTTTTGATCATCAGAACTGCTTTACTATGAATAATTGTGCTGGAATACTTATAGATGTTTCAAAGAAAAACTGTTGCGTTCTGCTTTCTGTTTCATCCGTAAATCGTTAGTTAGCTCGAGTAGGACATCTGTTGAAACAAAAGAGATGGATTATTTATCCAAGTTTGTTCAGCAAATATTTTTTGATAGAATGAGTAACTTGATTACAATATTCTTTCTAATATTTAAACAAAAAAGCACCAAAAATTTTAACAAATTTCCCATGGAAACCTACTGGAAAGGAATTTTTTTTTCTCTCTGATCCACTGTCCACGAGTACATTTTTCGGCATTTATCACATACTATACGAAGCATTTATAGATAATTTTATTCTTGTTTATAACCAAGAATATAATTTATGAGATCATATACTAAATAACAAACTAAATTTGGAAGAATTGGAGATCGTTTTCGAATTTTTAATCTGCGAACATTTGTACGCTGCTACCTGTGATATTTTCTTCAAAATACATTCCAAAGCATCATTTCTGTTTTATTTTAATACAAACAATCTAATTTCAAATATTAATCGTATCCTAACGTAATAAAATAATATATGAGGCATGCCGATTCCGAGGCCTTCTAGAAAAGATGTACGGTGTGGTTGGTCCCTGTCAATGCTCTTTTGCGGAACCTGAGATTTTTTTACCATTACGTAAATTGGCATCAGTCTCTTCCGGTCTTCTTCAGATCTGACTTGATCTGTTTTCTAAACGAAACTGGGCGTTGGTTTTGCAGAAAAATTTCTGCAAAAAATCAACTTAAGGTATTGTGTAAATTATTATTATTAACATTATAAATACATGAAAAATACAATTTTACGAGTCGCAGGCATTTAAAATCCAGTTTTTATTGCACATTTACATGAAATCTAACTGCCCTTTAAATATAGTTGTTTGATTATTTATAAATAATATTTTGATGACTTTTTAATTTATTATGCGTAAATTTAGGTTTTTAGTATTTATATCTGTTATCTTTTACATGTAAGATGAATTTATTCCAGCTTTCATGTCGTGATTAGATGGAAAAAAAATTTTGCCGACATTTTTGAGTAATTATACAGAAACTAAACAGGAATTTTTTCCTCTTGTTTACATTTTTTTCTATGATTTCTGTTAAAAAATTTTCACGGCATTTTCTATCTGTATTATTCTTTAAAGTTTTCATTGAGACTATCCAACATATTTAATAAAAAAAAATTCTGGAAATAAATATTTATGCAATAGGTTCTCAATTAGTAACATTTTTCGTTTGATACTAATCACTGTAGCTTACTTTAAAATGACTTTATATATCCTTTGGCGTATTGTAATCGTAACTCTTTAATGTTAACATTTAAAAAAAATTAATTTATAAATGTTTAAAGATCAAAATGACCTACATTAATCGAGTATGGTAAGCGCAGGGAAAAATTTTGTGTTTTTGCATTATTTATTTTCGAATTAGTCAGGCACTATAAAAATTATTTTAGTATTACTAATATTACTTTTTATCATTACTGTATTGCATAGTTATAATTAGTTTGAATTTTCAATATTTGTGTTATTTTCATAAATACCATCATATCTAAAGTAAGGAAAAGTAAATTAATTTGAATATAATAATAGACATTAACAGTAAGGAATTTACAATGTCTATGGAAAAACTAAGAATAATGAGATAATGTCTGATCATGCAATAGGAAACCAAGGAAGTATTCACTTAACAATATTACATTTAAAAAATCTATGCATTATTAACTTAAAAGAGCTCAAATATAATAATTTAGTAGTCACTTAAAATAACTGCAAAAATCTTGTATGTTTTCCAAATGCACAAAATATAGAAAATGGAGAATTGGAAGATTTGGGTGTAAATTGGAAAGTTATTTAGAAGAATTTGTATTAAACTTTCATTTTTAAACATCGAGTGAAAAATTTGAAATCCTTTTTTCCAAATCATGGAAGATATTTAAATGGGACTCTTTGAAAAAGATCGAATTTCAGTTCAGAATTGAAAATATTCAATTATGAATAAAAATTCCTGAAATTCATTAAAGTAATCAATCTAAGCATGTAAAGTATACTCTAACCAGAGAAAAATTACATGGCAATTCAAAGCAATGGATAATTTTTTTAAGTGTATTATCCTTCTATATATAAGATGTAACATATGTCGTATCTAAAGTGTACATGGAAGATTAAATAATTGGTGTTATCTTTATATCATTTCTAGGCCAAAGTTAATAAATTAGGCAAGGAAATTCTTAATAAGGATGCTAACAATACAAATCATTATCCTTTATGATTTGGGTTGCCGTAGTTGCCAAGCATTGCTACAGGAGATTTAAGAGCAAATATAACATAAATAAAACATGAAAAAAATTGGGTTGGTGGATGGTTTATTTTATTCTGATAAAAAATTACTTGTCATGACTTCTGATCAATATACATTTTACCTACAAAGACTTTCAGCCATTTCTTTTCCATACTCAATTTCATAATTGCTTCACAGTTTTGATTGGTACAGTAAAAGCTTAACTAACTGGCCTACTTTTGGGAAATGCCAATTTCCAGATACCGGAAAAATGGGGAGGGGGGTAGATTGTAGGCTTTTTTTTTTTCAGATTTTTCGGCCAGTTAATTTGTTTTTGTCATTTTGAAATGTGAATTAAATATAATTTTTAAGAACACTTCTGTATCTTCCATAACATTGTATTTACAAAACATATTATGAAGATTTTAATTTAACATCGATGATGAAAAAAAAAGTGTAATCTGTAGCCGAATTTTTACCGTAAATATATAGATTGTAAAAATATAAATATATAAAAATAGCCGACGAAACTGAAAAATATTCTACTCAGCAAGCATAATAAAACTTTTAAGTGATTATGAACAAATCCCAGATTGAATATCAAAACTAATTAATTATCTTTTAAAAAATCGCAAGGGTTATTGCGCAATACGCTCGCCTCCAATTCTCCTGCACGTGATATTACATAATCTGAATCAACATCTGTCGGTATTCGGAGAGTAAATAAATAAAGGAGAAGAAAGAGACTTGCCAATCTGGAGTAACCCCCCCATTAGCTTTTTCTTTTCTTTTTTAACCGATTTTGTCCCTTTTACCTTTTTTTTTTTTTTTTTTGGTTGCCAATTTCGTTTTTAGGTCTCATTTTTCGGCAAAAGGTGAGGACCTTGGACCTTTTATTATTATTTTTACTTGGTTCTCACTTTTGCTTTTGCCCCCCCCATAAAACAAATCTGTGTACGTCACAATATTGTATAATGCTTTTTTCTCCCCCTTCTACGCCCTTCTGTGCGTAGCGGATGTTGCATTCCAGAAATTGTCCGCGTGAATGGAACGGCGCTGGAATTTTTAGAAAAAACTCATTTTCTAATTTTTCCAGTTAGTTGAGCTTTCCGGATACTTGAATGCCGGATAGTCGAGAATTTACTGTATTATTTTTCTCTAAATTATCTTTTAGATATACAAACAGGTTGAATAGAATCTCGTTGTTGCCAATATTGATGTTTCTTACTTAAAAAATTCGCTCTGTATCTCGCACAGAGTTTAAGGAGAAAATGAGACTGAATAGTGGAATATGGTGACTGTCCTGTGTGTACAGGACATATGGCAACCCTGTCTATTTTGTAAATTCTAATTAATATTGCCAGGTTTTGTGTAAAACCAGTGGGAAAAGTGATTGTGTGTCGAAGCCAAAGATAGCTGAAAACGAGTAAACTCACTTGCACAGGCATTTTTTAATACATGCCTGGTATGAAATTGAAAATAAAATTCAAATCTCATACTAACATGAATGTAAGTGGAAACTTATTTGGGTTATGAAGTTGTTTGCCATATTCTGCACTTTTCATGAATTATTGCACTCTCTGTCATTGGGTGACGACCATGAAATCTATGGAAGTGAAAGTGGTCACTGAAATTTATCAGTCTATCTGCCTGTTTTCTAAACATCATGAAAAGTATCCTTTTGTTTAATTTTGCTATGGTCCTGATTTGAAAATCATATCAGAAAATAATCTTGTAGGAAAAACCGAAAGCTTTTGTGTTGTTTTTTAATATTTTATTATCTATTGTAATACTAATTAAATCAATTGGAAATACATTTGGTGGAAATTGCTGATGTAAAAATTTCATTTTAAAAGGATTTGCAGAAAAATTTCTTTGTATATTTTAGTATGTTATTAAAATAAATAAAAGATGCTGAATAAAATCAGTTAGAAACAGAATTGAATTTGCACTTGTCCCTAAATGTCCATTTGATAGGCATCCTGTTGCAACATAGATTTGGAAGTTTTCCCCCCACTCATTTTTGTACATACCAGTTATCATCTACCCAAAAGTTGGTTCATGATAATAAGATAAAAATTATCTCTAAGCCGAGATCATAAATATGAGGTCACTAAATTAAGAAATGTTCTAATCTTCCATAGTAGTCACAATTGGGAATTAAAAGGAGGGGGGGACAAAAAATTTAGTACTACTAAAAGTACCTGGGGGGGTATAAAAAAAGGGGTAGACAATAAAGTTTTAAAATTTAGCAAGCTGTTCCTAGACAGAGTTGCTTTTTTGTAATTCCTAGTTTTAGGCAGCTAAAATGAAATAATTTAATTTTTTTTGGCAAAAAGTGGAGAGGGCAACTGTCCCCCGCCATGACTCGCTACTTATTACCTTCTCTTCATATAAGTATTTCCTGTTAGTGTATTTTGAATTGGCATATTGTACAGATAGAAAAGATTATAGGACATTATTTGAATTAAAATAACATATTTGTGTATTAGAAACATATTACATCAATAAATGTTTCATTTTATAATTAAAAGATTTTTAAAAATTTTAAGCATCTTTATTGATGAAATTTATTATAGTAATGAAGATTTATCATAATATTATAAAAATAGTGACCTAATTAGAAAGAGTTTTTGTATCATTTAATGAATTCTTATTTGGGGAGCTAGGATTTTGTATTTTCTTAGCTATCATTTACAGAATAGAATTCTTTTTTTTTCTTTTGTTAGACATTTGCTGTTCTTTTTAAATTTTTGATTTTGATGATTGAGATAATGATAAAAAAATATAGTATTTGGTAAATTCAAGTGAGTTTTTTTAATCTGCACTTAGTCTGTAAGTTTGTTCTAAAGATAATTGTTTTAAATTTATTAATCTTATTATTTTTATTAATCAGTTAATATATTGTGTAATCATTCACTTTTCATTTAAGAATAATTTAAATGCTAATATAAATGTATTTTTAATTTCAATAACTATATATTAAATTTATTGTTATATAGGCAATATATAAAATAATTTTTTTTCTACTTTTTTCATACAGCTATCACCATGGATATTCAACCAAGAGAGATAAAAGTATTGGAATCTGTAGACGATATTCAACACCGGAGGGAGCAGGTACTTTCCCGTTACTCAGAGTTTAAAATCGAAGCTCGACACAAACGAGAACGACTAGAAGATTCACGAAGATTTCAGTATTTTAAACGGGATGCTGATGAGCTCGAATCGTGGATAAATGAAAAGTTACAAGCTGCTTCAGATGAAAGCTATAAAGATCCTACCAATCTGCAGGTAGGATTTTTCTGTATATAACGTACATGTTTTTTAGAATGTTCATTTTTCTTTCTCTGTAAGTGCTTTTATTTCATCAGTCATTTAGTATTTGCTGTGTGTATTTAAATGTATTATTACCATTATTTTATAATGCCTCAAATTATGTATAGTGAAAAAATTATATTTCTGTGTAGTTTAATTTTAACTTTTATTTTGTGAACTTTCATTACATCATAGTTTTTCTCTTTCTAAAATCTTAAATATTTTGTTTTCCTCTTTTCATTTGAAATACTATTTGTGGATTAATTTTCAGTTTAATTTTCCTCTTCATTTGTAATTTCTTAAATATAGAAAAAATGTTTTGGGCGTATTATTTTTGTATTTGATTTAGTTTTTATTATTTACCCGCAATTATAATTTTTTTCAGGCATTCAAAAACATTCATTTCGTAATTGCTGAAAATCTCAACTTCTAATCACTTCAAAATCTTTTTTTTTTTCCTTTTGTACATGTTTTTCCTTGTATAACTTTCAGTTCTAAGTCCTTTATTCATAATTTAATTATGTTTGATTTGTATAATTTAGATAATTTTTTTTAATATTAATTATGTGTTAAATTCCAAAATTATCTTCAACATCTAAGTTGTAGAATGTATTTTATCTTTTTTTTAATAAATACATTATTTATTGTAATGCTATTAAGTAATTGAAATATAGTAACAGTAGATTATTTGTAATTATATATATAAGTAAATGCTATAGTATTGTATAGTGATTAATGTAGAAGATTTGTAGGATCAAGGCGTTGCCAGTCTTTTTATTTGATTTGTTTTTATTTTGATATTTTTCTTGTAATTTATAGCATAAGTTATTATAAATATAAATTCTTTGAATTGTATGAAAAAATATAATGCATTTTACTAACACCATAACTTTTGCAAAATTACAGGTTTTGAAAAACAGAAAGTAGTATAATGGATATTTAATATAATGAAATAAAAAAAATTAATAACAAGTTTTGTGTAAAATTTAGAGAATTTTATATGCAAAATGTGTATGGTTTAATGGCATATATATCTTGACTATTCAATAACAAAAATCTAATCATAAAAAAGTTATTTTTAAAGTAATATACCATTTTAATCAAAAAATATGTATATAGAGTTTCTTAACATGCTACAGGTCTCAAAACTCAACACCTTCAGTAATACTATAAATTCAACATCTTTTCCCATGGGCCACATATTAATAATACTGTATGGTTGTTGATGGTTCAGCCATTTTTCCTGAACTGAAAAATTTTGTTAAAATCAGCATGTGTTTTAGTAAAAGATAAAATACACTTAAAGAAGTTTTATAACATTTTTCTCTAAATTTGTAAAAAAAAACAAAGTTTGTATAATAAATTATATAGTCAAAAGGAAATAACATTTACTTATAAAATTCTTCTGTCAACACAAAATAATTGCAAAACACTAGACAAGTTATAACAATAAATATAGAGATAATAATAAATAATTACATTATTAGATAGTGTATGCACACACAGGTGTGTCACATACAAATGTTTAACCTGATATTGCTGACAAATCATGTTGTAATCTAAAGACATTACTTACAAACCATGCCATTCTAAAAAGTAATTACTGAGGTCACTGGTTATGTATGCAAGACACCACTAAAAATTTAAAATGGCTCACTAGTGCTATGCATTGGTATTGGAGGTACAAAACATTCAGAGAAAGAAGAATGCCTGTTAAGTTCTAATTGTAAAATTGAACCTGTTTCTTGGTGTTTTGATTACACATTGTATTGCCTAAACAAACCAAATGATTTTTGACATTGGATTAAATGAAAAGTTCTAATTATGATTTAAGTTTATACATTAAATCAGTGTCTTTTGCGTAATACTTTCTGCAATTCTTCAACAATATCTTCTGCATTTCTCTCTCTCCAAGAATGTTAAATGGCGAAGAACAATCATTTTGGATTAATAATGTTTTTCTTCCTCTATTCCATAACTTTAAAAGTTATCTTTACAATGTCTATAATATCAAGCTTCAATGGTCAAGTCTAGTGGGAAAATGTGAGATAGCATGGTTGAAAATTGGTTCTCGTTAACCAAATTAATTGCAGTTACACTCAATTCTATTGAATTAAAATTTAGGTTTAAGGTATGCAGCCGTTCCTTTCCACTTTGCATAGCCACCAAGAGAAAGACGGTTTAGCAATGTGTTTACATTGTGGAAATTCTTGTTTTTGGAATTAAAAAAAAAAACCTAGATTCCTAGCATTCAATGAAAAAGCATAGCTACTAGGTTCCCACTTTGCTGACAGCAATGCCGCTGATGGTTTTTTTTTTTTTTTTTTTTTTTAAGATTAAAAAATTTGCCCGTAACCCACTTGCAATGCTGCATGCATTGCGTGCACATGAGAACAATAAAATGTTCCCTGCGCACGCAAAACAAATGTTCTTACATTGCCAAATTATCTTGCTCTTGGCGACAAAAAGTTGGAGATGCAAAGTGGAATTGTGTACCTTAAACTTAACTTTTACCAAAATTTTAAAAATTAATAACCAGTTTTGTGTAAAATTTAAAGAATTTTATATAATAAAACATGTATATGGTTTAATATGATCACATATATATCTGGAGTATTCAATAAAAAAAATCTAATGAATTGCTGAAAATGTTCTATTTTTATTTTTTTTTTAAAAATTACTTTATGTGGTTACAAATGTGTGTTAGGTTTTCTTTCTAATTCTCTAGACTTATCTTTTCTAAAAGTTTCTCATAAATTTCTTTTATTTTCTCCCATAGGCAAAGATTCAAAAGCATCAAGCTTTTGAATCAGAAGTCGCAGCCCACAGTAATGCTATTGTAGCATTAGATAACACAGGCTCTGAATTAATAAATCAGAACCATTTTGCTTCAGATGTCATTAAAGTAAGCTCTTTTCCTGATACATTCGATTTTTGATGTTACATTTGTTTTTTTGGTCCCCTTTTCATTTTTATGCAAGATGTAGGCTTTTAAAATTGTAGAATAAAATTTTATCTACATTGTAAGAATATTTACTACATCTGTTTAATATTGCATCTTTTTTGCAACTCAAATAAACTTTGATAATTTCTTATGTCAACATTATCAAAATGAAATTAACTTTTTTAGGGGGTATAGGTTTTTTAAAAAAATCCAGTATTCATAAATCCTCTCAAAAATTTAATTGTAATCACGTTATGAAAAATAGATTAATCTGGAAATGTTGCAAAATTTTTTCTTAATTTCATGTTGTTTAATTAAATTATGAACTCTTTTTCTAATTTTGTGTATATAAAGTTAATCACTGATGTTTCTATATATGACTTAGAATGAATTGATACTTTCATTATTAACCTTTTCCTTAGAGGTGGTACAGTTGCTTTACCAGCAAAATTTTTCTTTTGTTTAGAGCCTTTTGTAACTCCTGTGCCAATAAATAATTAAAATTTCACTCCACCAGTTGAATGAATCTGTCTTTGCTTAAATCGTATACTTGGTAATATTACTCTCCATATGTTGGGTTATTTCTTGTATGACAGATAGTTTGATTGCTAATGAGAGAAAATATAAATAACTCAACAAGTGATCCAGGGAAACCTTAGACCATAAGTTTTAATTACTTGAGAAGAGGGGAATGCATTTTTGTGTTTCTTTATCAAAACATTATAAGAAGCTTTTTACTTTTCTTCTAGCCTGTAAGTTAAAGGTTGAAGTATGTAAATTGTATATCAAAGAACATCAGCTCTGAGAATGGAATTGCTCCCTTTTGATGAGGAAAGCTTTATAAGATTTTATTGTAGCAACTTAATTGCAAAGTGAATTTAATGAGTTCTTCCATTCAACAAATTATATTAAGTATCATTTAATTTATAGTATAGTATAAATATTTTAAATTTTAGCATCGATTGGAAGAGCTGCATCGCCTATGGGAATTACTGTTATCGAAACTAGCAGATAAAGGACTGAAATTACAGCAGGCTCTTGTTTTAGTTCAGTTCCTTCGCCAGTGTGATGAAGTGATGTTTTGGATAAATGATAAAGTAAGTACCTTTTGAAAGTTACTAGACATTATAATGATATAAATTTGAGTATTTGATACATTTTGCAATTTTTATATTTTACTTATTAAAGTATAATGAATGGTAATTACCATAAAGCATGCTCGTCTATTTTATCTAAAGCATTTCTTTTACTTATCAAAATTTTCATAGATACTGTTTAATTGTCAGTGTGTTTGCATTGACAACAGTTTGAATCCTTTAGTATTTTATTTATTTAGTAATTTTCAAATATTATTGGACTTGAAAGGGTAAAGACTATAATTTTCATATTTTAAAATAAATGAGTTGAATTGTTATATCAATTCTATGTAAAAGGTAAATAGCAAGGATCCTTTTAAGTAGATAATTTTGAATGAGTATATTCATACACAGCTTTTGAAGACAGCAATAGCGTTTTTTTTTTTAATCTTTATTTCTGACTAAATTGTAAATTAAGAGTAAAAGTTGGAAATTAGAATTAAACTCAAAATTATTTTGTGATTTTGTTCCTAAATAATGTTTCATGTTGAATTTTTTATATATATATATTTTTATTTTTCAGGAAGCATTCGTCACAACTGATGAATTTGGACAGGATTTAGAACATGTTGAAGTACTTCAAAGAAAGTTTGATGAATTTCAAAAGGTTTGTCACACTGTTTCTGAACTTGCATTGTACTCCTCTATTGTATTATCGGTATACTTAAACAAAGAATTATATTTAAAATGTTATTCTTAAAAATTTACAGGATATGGCCAGCCAAGAGTTCAGAGTTCAGGAAGTCAATGAACAAGCTGATAAATTAATAAATGAAGGCCATCCTGAACAGGAAACAATAAATACCAGAAAAGAGGTGAGTTTTGACAATGAAATTGATTGCTGTTGTTTACAATGTCTTCAAACCTTAGAAATGTAATATTTTCCTGTTGCATGGTTCTGCTACAAGTATTTGTTAGCCACTTTTCTTTTGATAGTAGTGTTGTTTTTTTTTAAAGTAAACTTGCTTGAAAAATTGTTTTCCTCTGAGTTTTTATAATTTTTGGTTTCTAAATATCTTTTATGTGCTTTTATATCACTGAATTGCTGAAAAAAACACGCATCAATGACCATGTTATGAATATGTGTAGAAATGTATTATTTCTTACCTTCGTGTATGAAATTTCAAAATTTAAATTTGTAGAAACTAAAAGTATTAATTGTGCCTTTTGCACCTAAAAACCATTAGACCATTATTACACAGAAAAATAGAATAGAATCAGTAATTTTTATGTTTTACATACCTTAATATGAATTAGAGATTTTTGAATGAGAAAACTTATAATGTAATCCTTTAAGACTGTCGGGCCGCGGTGGCCTAGTGGTAAGGTCTCGGCTTTGGGGCCGGAGGGTTCAAAGTTCGAAACCCGATTCCACTGAAGATCCGCCGTGTATGGGGCCTGTTGCACGCTAAATCATACGTAGTGGTCAAACGTCCTCCCATTGGTGTGGCGTGGAAGTTTGGAGAGGGGGGTGCCAGCTCAGGTGTTGTCCTCGTCATCTGACCGAGGTTCAAAATTACGAGGTTCGTCCCAAAATAGCCCTTGTATTGCTTCAAGACGGCGTTAATATATAACTAAGCCTTTAAGACTGTCCTTAATATTAATCCTTCATGTATTCCTTTAAGAATTTAATTACATATGTAGCTTCAGACTTTAGTAAGAAAATTAATTTCTATAAATATATATGTATGTAATAATCTCACTTAATATTGCTTTAAATTTTAATATATATTTTAAAGACTTAATGTATTCCCAAATCACTTTTCTTAAACTCCAGTTTCCTTTTATTTCCGGCGCTGGAGATATATTAAATCTCGCTTTTTGGCATATTTATTACTGAAAGCATATTCTAATTACTTCCACACGCACACATAAATCACGAAATCAGCGACTTGTTGGCACCATACTTTTCCCTAAAACACTTACATAATTTACTAAAAATAGCTATTATTCCCTTCACTTTGATCACGTGTCTATATGTTAAATCCCTACCCGAGAAAATGCAGGGATCTTCTGTTCTCTTTTGGCTTGAAACCTTAAACTAAGATACACGTATGTCCGCCACTCTCCAAAAAAATGACTTAAATATTTGGATAATAAAGAAAATTAGAATATAGCTCGGCTTTTTACTGACTACAACCACGAAAACATTTTGTGTAAGAAATCTGTTCCATCTGCATTCTTCTAAGTATAATTGCTATGACTTTCTCATATAAACTGGTTGCTCTGGATGCAAACATAATTTCTTTAAAATGCAGAATCTGCAGTTTCTGATATTTTGCATTCCAAATTATAGATATTCTCTGTTTTGAAGTTATAAAAAGCCCAGCTTCACACTAATTAGGTGTAAAAAATGTTCAGATTCTTTTAATTTTAAATATCATGGAATGAGACTATGAAAAAAAAAGTAATTTAATATTTTTTTGGAACAGCTGCAATTCTCTTAAAAATATTAACAATTACATTTATTCATTTAATGTTCAAATAGTACATTCATAAATGTTGGGGGGAAAAAAATGCCTTCCTTTTTTTTTTTTCCCCCCTTTTTTTCTCCTCATCTCGGCCTGTGTTATTACAAATTAATATTCTTAGATAAGTTAATGCATTACTTTTTCTGATTGAAGCCTAATCATTTTCTTAAATACCTGTAGTTTCCTAATCGCATTAAGAAAAATATTTATATCTAGTATGGTGTACATAATTCTTGATGTCTCTAGCTTAAGTTATTTTTCTGATTATTTGATGGTAAGATTAATGTAATCAATTTTCTTGATATTTTAGGAATTAAATGATGCTTGGCAAAGATTAAAGGCATTAACCCTTTTAAAACAAGAAAAATTGTTTGGAGCACATGAAATACAGAGATTTAACAGGTAAAATAAATTTTGAATATATATTACATAGTTTTCTTTTAAATGGATGATACATGGTGTAGTAATCCCATCTTGCCATATTAATACTACTTTACTTTTGATTTTAGTAATTTAACATTTCAACAAATGCATATAAAGTTGAAATTTGTTTGTAATTTGATTTTAAAAATTTCACAAATGATTAATAACTCTGTCAATTTTCTGTAAGCTGTGTTGAAGGATTTGGAATTATAAACATATTAATTGTTCTTGATAATTTATATCCTGAATTCTAATGTATTATTTTCAATGACAGAGATGCTGATGAAACAATTGCATGGATCACTGAGAAAGATTTAGTTTTGTCATCTGACGATTATGGTCGGGATCTTGTTAGTGTGCAGACTTTACAAAGGAAACATGAAGGAATTGAACGTGATCTTGCAGCTTTGGAAGATAAGGTTGGTGATGAAGCGTTTATATATTCTGCTCACTTTTTGTAAGGTATAAAAAAAGTGTTTCTATGTATTTTCAGTTTTAAAAGATAGTTTTTGAAATTTCCAGGTCATGACTTTGGCTCAAGAAGCTGACAGGTTATGCAATATACATCAAGATCATTCTAATCAAATTCAGTCCAAAAATGCTGAAATATCTTCAAACTGGGAAAGTTTAAAATCAAAGGTATATTTTTTACCTTTCTTAACTGCTCAATTTTTTAAGGGTATAATCTTTTTTTTACTAGTGCATGGTTATGATGTCCTGTTTTTTCAGGCTCAAGAAAGGCGTAGGCGACTGGATGAATCTTATCTTCTGCACAGGTTTTTGGCCGATTTCAGAGATTTGGTATCTTGGATCCATGACATGAAGCTCATAATATCAGCCGATGAATTGGCAAAGGATGTTGCTGGTGCTGAAGCACTCTTGGAGAGGCATCAAGAACATAAGGTATGCATATAAAAATTCGGATTTCAGTTATTAAATACTGAATAATAGGCTGATAAAAATAGGCTGATGTATGTAAAAAAAAAATGTACAGACTGAGAAAGCCTTAAATAGATATATTTACTCTGTAGATGTTATAAATCATCTGCATATTAAAATAATTCCAGTAGAGTGTTTGCATTTATTCGAAGGAAATGCTTTACATAGCAAATTTAGATTTTTCATAAATCATGTTTATTTTTTTATGTACAAAAAAAATAATGATTCAGCTTTAAAACTTTTCTAAGAGGATAGCATGATAGTAGAATCCAGGTGAATGATTCAATTTTTATAACTAATTTCAGCAATAAATATTTCAAGATTACTTAAACCGTTTGATTGAAATATGAATTTTACAAAATTTAAGAAAGTGGTTCATTTTAAAGCATATATCAACCATTGCCTACAAAATAGTATAGGTAACATTAATTAATCATCTAGTATCTATGACATTAAATCCTTACATTTTTTGCTTTAATTAAACATAAGACTATTTATTGAAACTATCGTGTAATTGACGGAGACAAAATTTGTGTGCTACTGAAAATTTTAATTTACTGCATTATAAAATGTTGAGGGATTTTTACTCCAAATCCAGAAGTGATAATTTTATAACAGTATTATATCGTAAATAATACTGTATTGTGTATATATCTAGACTTGATTGTTAAAATGTGAATTATTCAGGTAAATTAATTCAGCTTGACTAGCTGTAGTTGTTTAATAATTTTTCTTTGTAAAATGCATTTATAGGGTGAAATTGATGCAAGAGAAGACAGTTTCCGAGCTACTGCTGAAGCTGGGAAAATGCTTTTGGATCAAGATCATTATGCTGTTGATGAAGTAAAAGAAAAGGTTATTGTTTTGTTTCCTATTTTTATCGATTTTTTTTAACAATTGTATGTTTTATTGAAAAAAATTATCTTAATTTTAATCTACTGCATCTTTTAATCCCTCTCTCTTTTAATTCAAGATTAAAATCAGTTTTGAAGCACCTAACTGAGTAATAAAGGTCACATTACATTAACTATATCAAATGAATGTTATTCAAAATCAATTCCAGAATTTTGCAGCTGTTACTTGATGTGCCATTAAAGAAGTTGCATTAAATTTTCAACATTTTGTTCAGCTAACATAATTTTTTCTTATATTTTGCAATTGAGATTTAAATTTCATTCCATAACTTCCTTCTAAAAATTTAAAACAAGATTATGAGACCAAATTTATTTTTCTAATCCAAAAATGCCATCGATTTTTTAAAAAGAATTATCATAGCTCCTTCAAGGTTCATTAAAGAACATATTTGTATAAAATTATGCTAATTAAACTTGGGACAATTATAGTACAATGTTTTTTCAATCTAAAAGTAGATTTGTTCTGAATTATTTTTTAAAAATAATTTACAAAGTTATGAAATTTTTATTAAATATCAGTACTGTTTCTGAATTATATTTTAATTTCCTATTTTTAGCTTGTAACACTAGCCAGTGAGAAACAATCCCTGTTGTCATTATGGGAAGAACGTCGCATACTCTATGAACAGTGCATGGATTTGCAGCTATTTTACAGAGATACAGAGCAGGCCGATACTTGGATGGCTAAGCAAGAAGTATGCTTTTCTTTATTTCTAGAATAATCTCAGAATTTGTAGAAGAATATATGCTATAATTGGCATGCTTAATAATTTGAAAAAATATTGTAACTAACCTTGAAATCACTCACTTGATAGGCATTTTTGGTTAATGAAGATCTGGGAGATTCTCTGGATTCAGTTGAAGCCCTTATTAAGAAACATGAGGACTTTGAGAAATCACTTGCTGCACAAGAAGAAAAGATAAAGGTAATTTAGTTTTCAATTTCTTTGTTTCCGACGTTTTAGGTAAATTTTATTTTGAAAACTCATTTCATTTCGTACTTCTTAGGCTTTGGATGAATTCGCCACTAAATTAATTGAAGGACAACATTATGCTGCTGACGATGTGGCTCAAAGAAGAGCTGCTGTGAGTATTGCAGACATTTGTTAATTCTTGTCACTTACTAAATTGATGATAGATAGTTACTTTATTTTTGAATTCCTATTGTGTATGTTAAATTCATTTCTCATCATTTGTTATATTTAATCTGCTTAGTTGTTGGAGAGGCGCTCTGCTCTTATGGAGAAATCTGACATTAGAAGAGCAATGTTGGAAGATTCATACAGGTTGCAGCAATTTGAAAGAGACTGTGATGAAACTAAGGGTTGGATCAGTGAAAAATTGAAAACAGCCACAGATGAAAGCTATTTGGTATGATAATTATTTTCTCAGAAAATGGAACTGCTGATTATGTTAAGCAGAAGTGTCTTACTATGTTGTATCAAAATGAGCCTATGAATTTTTTATCGTAATCTATAAAATTTCAGTAACTGTGATAAAAATTCTTTCCAGATATAAATATTTAATACACTGTGTATTTTTATATATTTTGACATGTAATATAAAGTTTTAATGTATGAAAATATATAAATTTTCTAAAGCTTTTGCTATTTTTAATAGTTTTGCTTTAAAAATTGTAATTTTCTGTTGCAAATTTATTTGATGAAAGTCAAAAAGCTTTTCTTCAGAATATTTAATTTTTACTATTTTTCTTAGGATCCTACTAACGTTAATGGAAAAGTGCAGAAACACCAAAATTTTGAACAAGAACTAAATGCAAATAAAAGTCGAATTGATGAAATTGCAAGCACTGGACAAGAACTGATGGAAGCTAACCATTATGCTTCTTCACGAATTAGGTAAAAAAGAGGATTTTTTTGTATTATAAGTGCTCTTTTTCTGTGAAGTTTTTAACTTTTCTGTTATAGGAATTATGTATACATTTCTTCTAGTTGGCAAGCTTCTGCTTTAATATATATATATATTATGTCAATTTGACATTTCTCAATAATTTCTCTGCAAATTCTTGCCTTATTTTGATCTTTTAGCAGAAGATCTTTTACTTTAGTTTCTCCTCCCTCCAGCCAATTTTTTACTTGCAACATTTCATATTTCTTGATTTAAATTTAAATGATTATTGCAATTTTTGCTTATTTATGAGAGGTAATCAATTTTTTTAAAAGTTTTCTGCGGTGTATTAGTATTTGTGGCAAATTTATTTTTGTAATTAGATCTTGTTATTTTAGCAATGCAAGAGGCTAAAAATGAAATTAAATCATTGTGTTTTATTGCATCTCAAACTAACATTCCACTGTTAAAAAAATATATATATTTCAATGGCTTTAAGCATCACTTAAAAGTGATAGTGCCATGATGTTTGAAATTTCATACTGTATTACTTACGAGTAATTTTAATTTCCACATACAATTTTTTTTTTTTTTTTTTTTTACATTTCTTCATGTAATATAATTATTCATTACTAATTTGGCATTCTTAAAGTTTGTTGGAGAAAACTAAATGGTAATATTTTATTCCTTCAAATAGTGATTTTTAAATTGCAGTCTATATTCAAGAAGTGTATCATAGCATAAATTTTAGCTGAAAAACTGAAGATATTTAGTAAATATTTGTAAATGATGCATCTAAATGTTACTGTACTGGTATTTTTACTTTGCAAGGCTCTTTTATTTAGATTTAAATATAAGCATTATTACCTTACATTTACCAGATTGTGTTTAATAGTATATGTTAATGAATCCTTAGTATCTTTCATGTGTTGTCACTTAACAGTTTTCTGTGTTATTTAAAACAACATGATTATTTTCTTTCTTTTGCATTTTTCTTATTGATTTGTTTTTTACTTTGAAAATAAGTTAAATGATAATGTATCCAGACATGACACAGGCTTGGAACAAAAAAGCTGAACTTCTTAAATAATGAATAGTGCCAAGCATAAATAACAAGAAGTAAAAAAAGTATGATTAATTGAACAATAAAATAAATAAATTTAAACAAAAAGTGCTGGAGATATTAAAAATAGTGTAGAATTTTTATATAAAAGAAAATCAAAAGTGATAAAATCCGATGCTGAAATCCGCGTTTCAGCAGAAATGTGTCATGTCTGTGTCTCTCAGAAAAACTTTCTGCTGACATTGTACTACTTTCTAGGAATATAGTATTCTGTAATATTGAGGTATTTTTATTAATATTTCAAATGATATTTACTTGCATTGTTCCTTTGAAAAACCATATACAACATTTTAGTGAAAGAATGATGGAGATATTAGACATGTGGAAATCGCTTGTTGAATCAACTGAGAGGAAAGGGGCTAAATTGAATGAAGCAGCTGCACAACAGCAGTTCAATAGAGGTATTGAGGATATAGAAATATGGCTGTCTGAAGTTGAAGGGCAGCTTCTGTCTGAAGATTATGGAAAGGTAAAACAGAATGCTATTTATCAGTGCTGTCCATGAACAGCTTGCTTCTTCATACATTCATTCATTTGGATAATTTATATACATTTTGTAGGATTTGACTAGTGTGCAGAATTTGATCAAGAAACATGCATTGTTGGAAGCTGACATAGCTTCTCACCAGGATCGTATTGATGGAGTTGTGGTGCAAGCTACAAATTTTGTTGAACGAGGACATTTTGATGCAGAATCAATTCAAAACAAACAAGTTGCTCTTGTTGGTAGGTATAATGCTTTGCAAAAACCCATAGCAACAAGGAGGCAGAAATTGCAAGATTCTCTCCATGTGCAGCAGTTATACAGAGACATTGAAGATGAAGAAGCATGGATAAGAGAAAAAGAACCAATTGCAGCTTCTACTAACAGAGGTAATATTTTATTTTGGATATCGCTTTCATTATTATATGACTGGCTAAAAATACAATGCAATTATAATTATAAATTTAAATGAATTCAGGAATTTTTGTGAATCTGTGGGTGTAACTAAATAGTAAAACTTGAGAAAGTTTTCTGCATTTTGTTGTGTTCTGCATGTATAAAAGCCTGTTTTTGTGAACATTGTTTATGTAATGAAAAATGTTGAATAAAATGACTGTAGCTAAAATGAAGTTTCATTAAAAAACGGTGTAAAAAAAAATTCTTATCAAGCTTATAGTCCGAGTTAAAATAAATTGTTTCACTTGTGTTAATGGAGCGTGGAATAAATATTAGATATTTAATTTGTTTTTCCAATTATTTAATTGAACAGCTAAAAATTAAAGCATTAAAAAAATATGTTCACAACCGAATCTGTATATTTTAGTGTGTCAAATCAATTTAATTTCTCATGGAATATCTCATTTTGTTATATATATATTTTGTGACTTGCATGTTAATTCACACTTATTGATTGATTCTTAGAATTATGTATATTTCATGCTAACTTCCATTTTTCTAGGGCGTGACTTAATTGGTGTTCAAAATCTAATCAAGAAGCATCAAGCAATGCTTGCTGAAATTAATAACCATGAAAATCGTGTTCGGTCAGTGTGCCAGTCAGGAGAAGAAATGGTTCAAGAAGGTATCTATAATTTATATTTTTTTTATATATATATTCATTATATTTTTTTCTAATGAGTTGTTTTGTATTGAATCTCTTTTAAATCTTTCAGGCCATTTTGCTTCTAATGAAATACAGAAACGCCTTAGTAATCTCAATGAAAAATGGCAAGCTCTAAAAGTAAGAAAAATGTTTTGTTTGCGTAGTTTGGCATGAAATACTTTTAATGTAAATTCAGACATCAAAATTCCTTTGTGTCAATGTTTAATCTAATCTGTTACTTGAAAATAAAGAGATTTTCAGTTAATCTTTTATCCTTTGCTAATGTTTTCTGTTTCAGAACTAATTTAGACAGGAAAGTTAACTTAGTGGTAATCTGTAATTGAATTTTGCTGAAGGATATATAAGGAATGTGTATAGTATTAGGTACTTTTCCATTAGCCGGGCGCAAATGTCGCCAATTGTGAACCAAACGCGAGCCAAGTCAGCGGGAACAAATGTCGCCAAAATTTGGCGGAATTCTACATTATTAGGCGATTTTTCGCTTGCGCCTGTCTAAAATGATGTCGCCAATTGTGAACCGAACGCGAGCCAAGTCGCCGGGCGCAAATGTCGCCAATTGCCAGCCAAGTCGCCAAAATTTGGCGGAATTCTACATTATTTGGCGATTTTTCACTTGCGCCCGGCTAACGGAAAAGTACCTAGTATTGTGAAATTTAAATAGTTTGAATCCCCCAGCCACTATGCATTTACCAACATATAATGTGAATGAAATATTTATCAATCACACTATTATTTGAATTGTAAACATGCATCTTCTTTAAATTTTTGATTAATCCACTCTTAAGAAAATTCTCTTAACTGTAATTTAGTAATATTATCCTTGTATTTATCTTAAGTAGTTTTATTTGTTTAAAGCTCATGATGTACTTGGTTCAGTTCTACCCTTTGAAAAATCTATTTTTTTTCCTAATGTTTAAATAATTTATGTATTGAAAAGTGTAAATATGAAATCTTATTTATTTTGAAATAGTAATGAATTATGAGTGCATCGTTTTAACTTAGTAAATACATTCTTAGGAATGAATTATTTTTTCATAACTAAGCATATACTTTTTCAATAATCATATATATTTCCCCTTTTAGGACAAAGCCTTGCAAAGAAAACAAGACTTGGAAGATTCACTCCAAGCTCATCAGTACTTTGCTGATGCAAATGAAGCAGAATCATGGATGAAAGAGAAAGAACCTATTGTTGGAAGTCAAGATTATGGCAAAGATGAAGATTCTACAGAGGTAACAATTTATTGAATGTCGCTCATCTTTCTCTGAGTATGGATTTTTTTGCGTAATTATGTTATTTTTTTTAAATAATTTTTCTCCTTATTTTGCATTTTAGTCCCTTCTGAAGAAACATGAAGCATTGATGGCTGACTTAGAAGCATTTGGAAACACTATCTTTGCTCTCAAGGAACAAGCACAATCTTGCCGAGTATGTGATTTGGAAATCTATTTACAACTATATTTTTATAGTAAACAACATGCCGATTTTTGTTTATTTGGCACAGTGCAGTTTTTACTGTTTTATAAGTTAGTGAAATAATTGTTTATTGTAGCAACAAGAACGACCTGTTGTTGATCATGCTGGAAAAGAATTAGTTATGGCATTATATGACTACATTGAAAAAAGTCCTCGAGAAGTGTCAATGAAGAAAGGAGATTTCTTAACACTCTTGAACAGCAATAACAAGGTATTTGCTTTTTCAAGTTTTTTTTAGTCATATCTTAGTTTTTGGTAGCTATTGAAAGTTGTTAGATGGTATTGCGTAGAATTTTAGTTTTTAGTTGCTTACTTTATTGTTGTTCAATGTGATGTGAACATATTAGATATATATCTAATATATTCACTTCACATTGATTATTTCATTTCTCTATTTTTCAACTGATATGTGAAATCTGCTTGAGTTTTAAATCTTGATTCAAGTTTAAAAGTGTTGTATTTCTAGTAACAGATTGGATTGTATAAGTTGATGAAAAAATACTGTCCCTTGTAATAGAGCATACCTTTTCATATTTTCCTCTAGTCATTATTTTCATAAATGCTGTATTTAATAAATAAGCTAAAATTTAAGAATAAAACATTTCCTGGGGTTAATCACTTTATAATTTAAAGTTGACTTTATTTCAAGAGGCACGAGTTCAGAGATTTTTCACTAATGCGTTCTTGACTATGTCATTGCAAAATAAAGATAAGAATATTTGTAGCCAGAAAAAAATTTTCAGGACTGTTTACTCATAACAACAAAACATCTGGCATATTAAGTAGTCATTTAGTTTACTGTTTCTTAAAAGTCAAATTGACATGATCATAGCTTTATAGCATTCTTGTAATTCATCTGTTATGAGAATTGAAAAATATATGTTTCATATTATAAATGCAACCATGCTACAATTTTAGAATTAAATTATTCTGATTTTACTGCTTTTTAGAGGAAATTTACTGAAATTCTTACACTATTTTGGTTGAGGAGCTTTTAAAACTTCCTTGTCTTATTGATTTACTTCAGAATTCAAAAGTGTTTTCATGATACCTTACTTACACTGATTTTTATTTTTAGGATTGGTGGAAAGTTGAAGTAAATGACAGACAAGGTTTTGTTCCTGCTGCATATGTAAAGAAGATTGAAGCTGGACTTTCATCCAGCCAGCAAAATTTGGCTGACACCAATAACATCTCTGCCCGACAGGCACAGATTGAAACACAGTATGAAAATCTAATGGGCTTAGGTCAAGAGAGAAGAAATAAACTTGAGGAGTCTTGCAAAGCATATCAGTTGGTTCGTGAAGCTTCTGAACTTTCTCAATGGCTTAAAGATAAAGTAAGTAGGAGTATCTTGAAAAGTAACAAATTTGTGTCATAAATTGAATTTGAAAATATTTAAAATGATACGTTAATATTCTTAAAATATTTCAGGTCAAAATTGATGTAGTATAAAAAAAATCATTTTGCTGTATTGAAAATTTTTGTCAATCTTCCAAAGTATTTTGTTGGTAAAATTCTTCAAAATTGTATTTTTTATTTTTAATTATTCATCTGTTTAGGAATTAGCTGTTTTTTTATACAGTTTAACACAATTCATCATTAAACACTAAAGCAAATATGTAAATTCAAAGGCCTAGCTGGAGCTCAAGAAGCTTTTTTTTTTTTTACCCCTGGATGCACACACAAGACAATTGTAGAAACATCCTGTTTTCCCCCAAAAGTATTGTATAAAAGAAAGACAAATATAACAGAAAATATATCTTCTTTTTTGATACTTTGCATTTCTTTTCTGCCACTTCAGAGAAATTATTTGTAAAAACTGACTGCTTTCAAAACTAGCATAAAATTAAATATGAGGAACATTTGATATTACAGGAAACATTTCTTTTCATAACTCCTTGTATCAAACTCGCATCTTGCTGAGTATTTTTTTTTTTTTTTCAATCTTTCCCAACAAATACATACAAAATTCTGACTCTCAATTAATAAATATGTATAGCTAGAATTTTTTTAAATGAAGCTTAACTTGAAAATTTTTGACTAAAACTTTTGTTATATCATCAGGGAGGATGCAGAAGTGCCTTCCGAGGTCTGCATGCAGGCCACAAGGCTGACTTGCTTGAACTATAAATTATTTTTCTGATGGTATCACTTTATCATTTTTGGTTCCTTAGAGGAAAAGAAAAATTTTCTAATTTATTATGTATTAATGATGTTTTTTAATTATTTTTTAGGAACAAATAGCCCAAGTTCAAGATGTTGGAGAAGATTTGGAACAAGTGGAAGTGATGCAGAAGAACTTCGATGATTTTAAATCTGAACTGCAGACAAATGAAGCAAGATTGCAACAAATGAATGAAACTGCAAGCAAATTGATGAGCTCAGGTCATACTGAAGCTGCTCTGAAAATCCAAGCACAGATTGAAGTAAGGTTTTTAGTTAACGTTCACTGATTAATTTCATTTGAATTATTTCTGTAAGACTTAATTTGACTATTTTTTTCTAACTTATTGTAGTAAAATCTTCAGAGATTTAAAAATATAGCCCATGTTTTTACTCATTGTAATACTTTCTTTCCTCTCTCTTAGGATGTCAATCAGAAATGGCAAGAAGTTCAACAAATTACTACAGAACGCGCTAACCAGCTTGGTTCTGCTCATGAAGTTCAGAGATTCCAGCGCGATGTTGATGAAACCAAAGATTGGATTCGCGAGAAGGATGATAACTTGAATTCTGATATTATTGGTGATGATCTCCGTAGTGTACAGACTTTGCAGAGGAAACATGAAGGTTTGGAGCGAGATTTGGCTGCACTCGGCGATAGGGTAAGTTGAGTTTCAGATGTCTAAGATATGAATAAACATTTTAAACCTTTTTGTTTTCATTGTTGATTATTAGCTGATTTCCTCATTCAGCTGATTCACCCATCTTATTAGTAGTAATAATTCAATTAAGTTGATCAGATTTGCAAATTGTTTAAAATAACTGCAATAAATTATTGTATTTTGTATCGGTTATTTCTAAGCTATCCAAAGAAGTCATTCCAAATTTCAATTCCTGTACTAAATTAGGCATTATTTTTGAAAGATAAAGCTGCAAATTCAAACAAATGGTCTCTATAAACCACTTTGACAGCAAAGTTAAGTTTCATTCTCCCTGTTTCGAGTAATGTATTTTCAAAATAGAAGTAACTATTTATTGATGTCTTTTTTCTCCATAGATTCGCAGCTTAGATGACACAGCAAGTCGTTTGATGCAAACTCACCCCGAAGCAGCTGAGACTATTTATACAAAACAAAAAGAAATCAATGAAGAATGGACTCAGCTTACTGCTAAAGCTAATGCTCGCAAAGAGAAACTGTTGGATTCCTATGATTTGCAGCGCTTCTTAGCTGATTACAGGTACTTTTTACTACATTTTTTCATTCTAATGTTTTTGTTCAAGTTTTAATCATTTTAGAGTAAATTTATTTTAATATTTGGTTAATATGATTTTCTTTTAATACTACTGAAATTTGGCAATAATTTAAATCCTGTCTTATTAAATGGTTTTTTAATGATAGATTTAAGAAAATAAATTATCTTTTCTTTTATCTTGAATATTTTTTACAGACATCCTACTTCATTCTATGTTATGTTACCGTTATAATTTTAATTTTATAAAAACAAAAATTAGTAATACCAACTGTTGAAGGTCAAGATTTGTCTATCACAATATCATTTCTATAACCCGTTACAGTTCATGAGTTCACTGCTTTCTCACTCTACATATCTCAATTCATACTGCCTTCTTATATCTATTTTCATTTATTAGTGGACTGTCCTAAGATTTTGAGTTCAGAATAATTCTCCGCAAAGTAAACTTGGCAGGGTTCTCTTCTTCAGTATACCTTAAATATAGTGCAAAAAGTGGATATCTATAAATTATGAGATTATGATTAATGTAACTGCAAAATTAAGTTTTTTGCAAATAGCATTTCAAGTAAATATGTTCCTGAAAAAAATAATTCCACTAATTGAAAGAGCTGGAAATTTCACACCAAAAGTGTTGATAAAATATTTTTATAAAAGCGCAATTAAATGAGCTAGAGTTTTTTTTTAAGGTATTCTTCTTTCATCTGTTAGTTAGTGTGAAGTGCACACACTCCTTACAAAAATATTCTGGGTAACCTTTTGAACTAAAATAATGCTTGAGAATGTTCAAGGTTAAAATATCAGGATATATTTTAAGATTCTGTGAATAACATTGAACACATTGCTAAAAGACATTTCTAGGCATCATCCTCAGTATCTGTAAATGCATTGTAATTGGTAATTTTTATATTAAGCAAATTAATAGAATGGTGTTTCATTGTTTTCGACAGAAGGAAAATAAGGGTGCCTTTTCAATCAAATACCCACTGTTGTTCCTTTTGTGTTATTCCATTTTGTTATGGTTACTCAGCATGTCATTCATGTAAATGTTTGTCCTTAAACTATTTTTTCATTCAATAGAGATCTGATGTCATGGATACAGAGCATGATGAGCCTCGTCTCTTCAGAGGAACTGGCCAATGATGTGACTGGTGCAGAAGCATTACTTGAGAGACATCAAGTATGTAAAATTTTGTTTGCTGCAAATTGTTTTCTGAAAAAAAATTCTATATAAAAAAATGCTTTATTTTGCCTTCAACTATAATCCTACTTGCGCTTTTACTGGCTTATTATCTATGACTAGAAATTTTGCTTATAAGAAAAGAAAGGTAAATTATATTTGGTTCATGTTAATTAATGAAGGGCATCTTTTGAATTTTGGCAGAGTATCCATCAAATAATCTGCTAAAATGGATAAATATGCTGTTAGATATTTCTTTTCGTGCTTATCCACTTATTTTAGTGTTACGGAATGTGAGACAAAACTTTAAAGATGGAATCATTTTATTGACTGGCTGAATTTTTTCCCCCAGAACTTAAAAGTGTCAGTTTTAGCTATCTCCTTGCCTGTTTTTTTTTTTAAATTAGTTCTAAAATTAAATAACAGTTTCTTGAATATTTGCCTATGTATGTGATCCATTTAAAGAATGTTTTAAATTGCAAGTTAGTGCAATCAGTGTGCTTAATGTGGTATATGGTTTTAAAGAAGTGTGTTAAATAAATTTCTTGAATTGTTTATCGATTCATGAATAAAGAAGATGAATATTATTTTTTCCCCTGATTGCAAGTTCAGTTCATTGTTTCATTTCAAAATTTGATTTCTTTTAGAATTATCGCTCTGAAATTGATGCTCACTATGGTATCCCACAGGTATCAAAAAATAGCAGAATTTCAGCTTGACGTAAATTAACAGCATCTTTGTTGTAATTTTGCAAACAAATTCTGTGCTTTATAAACAGCTATGCTATTTTAACAGCATTTGAGCTTCTAAATTTAAGTGTGATGTGCTTTATTTTGTCAGACTTATTTTTCAACTAATAATGATTGGCTTTTCTTATAAACTGTAACAAATGTTTTGACATATAGAGTTTGGTTATCCATCATCAGTATATGCGTATTTTCAGTGCTTTGAAACAATTACCCAGACTTAAAGCAGTTCTGATTTATTACTGCAAGTCTGAGTGATTAGACAGTTGTTCACTAAACTCATTCTGCTTAAGGGAACATTGTGAAGCAAAATAATATAACCTAAAGGAAACCAAAATAATATAACCTATGGAAGGGTTTTCTGGTTTCTTTATTTTGGATTCACAGACCGTTTTGCACTAACCCTCCAATTTAAGCAATTGCCAAATCCATTTGGATACTGTATCAAGCACCAAGTTTGAATCAGTTCTTTCTTTAGTTTACAAAGCATTGAATTCTGTGAGTTTGTGTCATCCTTTTTATATAAATCGGTTAAAAAAAAGCTCTTGAAAACAGCTAAACTCCAAATGGAACGATTGTAATTAGCTAAATCATGTGGTTAAAAAATTTAACTGCCAGTTATTATTTAAATCTATGGTTAAAAATTTAGCCACCAAACAAGTCTTAGAAGCCCCCCCCCCCCAAAAAAAAAGCGATGGCAAACAATTAGGGCAGCCTTTCAAAAAATTAGGCTCTTATTTTAAATAAATATTTAGAGCTACAGCAATAGGAAGATACAGTTTAATATTTTCAAAGTATTAACAAGCCATTGCATTAGAAAACTCTACTTCAAACATTAATTAACATCTTTGATCAGAGTGTTGAAATTTTGAAAATTCCCATCGACTTAGCATTACCACCGGAATTTAGTGGTTATGTTGGAAGTTCTGCTTTAATGCAAATAAACAAAACAGAAAACTCGTCCATGCTGCTGTATTTTGAAGAAAAACAGCGATTGTAAATATTTCAGTAGTTACAGGAGCATGCATTTTGTTGCCTATTATGTAGTTAGTTCTTCACCCATATTACGTTCATTTTTTGAGTAGCCTTTTAACCCAGTTTCCTTTTGGGTAAGCAAGCAGTATTTTATTTTGCATGAGCAATTTCTGTGAATTGATGAAAAAAAAAATTTGAGTTTGTAAAATTTAAAAAAAAAAAATGTGCTTTGTTAGACATTTATAAAATAGTACAATAAGTAGATTTCATACTTAGCTTTTCCTCATGCATGCATATTTTGCCCCTTATAGTCATAGATTATTGCAGCAAATGTAATTGGGGTTTCCTATTAACTTAAGTGTAATAAATCTATATTCTGCTTTCATTTATTCTCTCCTCCGTCCCCCCCCCCCCTCTTTTCTTTTCTGTCTTTTTTAAATCAAAGAAATGCATTTTTATTGTTAATTGAAATAAATGCCTAAATCACGGTATTCGAAATAAACTATAGTATCTGTTACCTTATATGTAGTAAATTAATGGAAATAATTGTGTTATAGAACTTTCACGTATCATTTATGAATTTTTCTTATCTGATTTAGTGAGAAAATACACTGTATAAACTTGAATCAACCTATTAATTAACATAATTTTTTTTTACAAGAAAAAAGTGCTTGCTTCAGAGTAAATTTTGTAGAATAGGATTGGTTGTTTTAGCATGTTTCCTGTCATTATATATTAAATTTATTATAATACGGAAATTTTCATATCTTTTTCCCTTATTGGATTGTAAGAATTTATGGTGATAATTTATTTAAAATTACAATTAGTGTTACTTATTTTAGAGTTAAATTTCTATTATCTTAGAAGATTTCATATCTAAATTCCTCTCTCATCAATTCACACACTTTTTTAAATGGTACATTAATTAATTCGTTGCATAGTTGGTGCATTTTAGTGAGTATTGTCAACTTCTTTTTTCAAATATTGAATTCATTTTTATTATATTTTGATGTGTTACATTTTTACTCTATCATGAACTTGTTATATAGGAACATCGTACTGAAATCGATGCTCGAGCAGGAACTTTCCAGGCTTTTGAAATGTTTGGACAACAGTTACTGCAGAGTGGCCACTATGCCAGTGTGGAAGTTCAAGAAAAGATTCAAAAAATGAATGAGGCCAGGCAAAAACTGGAAAAGTAAGTTGCTGGCCTTAATTTACTAGATAGTTGTGTTGGGTCAACATTGTTTGGGAAGATATGAAAGTATTAATTTCAAATTTTCTCTAACATGTTAGTGGAGTAAAACGTTTTCATAAATTTCAAATCTTTTAGCTTGGCCAATTTTATATACATGTTGTATTTATGTGCTCGGTGTGTCCAGGTGTTTCAATAAATAGACATTCGTAGATTAATTAAGCATATAAAGAAACAGATTGAAAAACTTTCTACTTCAGCCGTAGGCATACTTTAGCTGTATCTTCCATTTTCCACACACTTCTTATGATGATTGATTCAGATTTTCAACTGGGTACTTGGGATGTACATGCATGAGCCGTCTGAGAGCCTTATTTGATGCACTTTTGGCTGATTTGTCTCTCCACCTATTGATAGAAAATCATGTTAAACCTTATGGACTGGCCAATCCTGCATGTATATACTAGTTCTTTCAAGCAATTTTATAATTCTCTATTATCTTTCTAATTAATCTTTATTTCATATTTTGGTATTTCAAAATTTTTCAGTTGATTGATTGGCTTGATTCTGAATTGACATTATTGTAGCATAAATCTAATTAGAATTTCTTCTCATTTCAAAACTCATAAATTAATATCCATCTTTTCAGAAGATGATTTAGATTATCTGTCTTTTTCTATCCCTAAATTAAGTGAAATGAATTCATTCCTTATCTGTGGGCAATCCTTTTTTTTATGATAAGGCTGTTAATTTTTGTCTAAATATAAAAATAGAAGAAAATGAAAATTATTGTTGTCTTTTATGCCATTTATATACGCGTTTATAGTACTGAAAATCAATTATTTCCTCTAGAGCATGGATTGATCGACGAATGAAACTTGATCAGTGCCTAGAATTGCAGTTATTCTATAGAGATTGTGAGCAGGCTGAGAACTGGATGGGAAGCCGAGAAGCCTTCCTGAGCTCTGATGATATGGGTGGTGATAATGTAGAATCTCTTATCAAAAAGCACGAAGATTTTGACAAAGCCATCAATGCACAAGTAATTCTTTATATATTCTATCTGTAATCTAGTACTCAGTTTGTAATTCATGGATTATCTGGTTAATATTATATCAAGTCGGTACACAGCATGAATGTGATACAGAAATTTTATTTCTCTAAAATTGTCAGTTTTTCATTCCTTTAACTTGAAATTTCTTCCTTTCCACCACTTATTATTTAATTCTTGTTTAATCTACGTTATCCTTTTTGATCGGTACTAAATAATGCTAATTTCGGATCTCGGGAATATTCCTGCTTTATTTTTTATTATTATTTCCACTTAAAAGTAATCTGGTTTAACTCTTTCAAAGGTGGTGTTAAGTATACTTCCCACCTAACTCATCGATTTTTAAACATACAGGGTAGGTTATTTTAAAATTCTCGACAAATGTTTCGATGAAAGGAAATCCTAGACGTTCCAATTTCTTATCTTGAACCATAACAAAATGTCTTGACTTTTTAATTAATTAACAAAAAATAATGTCACCCAATAAGCTAAATGAATTTCTTTTCTTAAATTAACCTCAACCCCAAAGTTATTTTATTATGCCATTACTGGAAAAAAATGGCCCTTGAAAGGGTTAAGTATGTTGAGAATTATTTTAAACCTCATTTATTTAGGTAGAATAAGAATTGATAGAGAATAAATTTGACTTTAAAAAAAAAAAAAACATGTCGGCCCACTCTCAAAGGGTTTAGAATGTTTTAAAGGCCGATGGAGAAAATACAAAAATGTCACTGGGTAAATCCAAGCCCCACGAAAAGAAAATATTAAAAAATGATTAAAAAAGTATTTAGATAAACAAAAATTGACATGTTGTTTTAGGCCAGTGATGCGCAAACCGTGGGTCACGACCCCTCTGGGGAAAGTTTTTTGGGGGTCACTAAATTCAACAAAATTTATTTGAAAATAAAAAAATATAAGGCTTTTCAAAAACCCTCTTGCCTCAATCCAAGGGTGGGTCATCCCCCTTTAGGGACCCCCTCATATGAGGACACCTTTGGACACAGCCATCTTGATACACTCAAAAAATAATGTTGAATCTTATGCAAAATCATAAATTAAAACTTCAAGAATATTGGAGGAAAATTGTCGAGAAATGTTAAGAACTCAAAAAAAATTCCCGAGCCAAAAAATTTGGGTCATTTTAAATCTATAATTTTTCCAAAATGAAAATAAAATTTCATAGTGCTGTCATCTACATTCTAAAATGAAAACTATCAGCTGACTTTCTGTGCAATTTTGTGGGTTTCAAAGTGGAAAGGGATTTTTTTTAGAAAATTTTAAAGTTGGTGTTCTTTTTTTGCGACCATTGCTCTGGAAAGGGTTCAAGAATAGTAGCTGCAGGCTAATAGATTGATGGAAATCTAAATCTATGTAATGTTTTGATTATAAAAATAATATTTTGTTTTAATCATACTCTTACTTTCACACTTTTTAAAATCCATACAATTAATTCATGTACATACTTAATGTTTATTGTTAAGAATCAATATAATGTAAAATTTAAAAATCGACTTTAAAATTTAACTTATTAATAACATTCAATACATCATTTTCATTTAGGAAGAAAAAATTGCTGCCCTTGCAGCTTTAGCAGACCAGTTGGTTGCTGCTGAACATTATGCATCGGATGCTATCAATGAAAAGAAAGATCAGGTTCTTGAAAGATGGCACCATCTGAAAGACAATTTGATCAAGAAACGATCCAAATTGGGTGAATCCATGACTCTACAACAGTTCAGCCGAGATGCTGATGAAATTGAAAACTGGATTACCGAAAAATTGCAGATGGCCATGGATGAATCTTACAAAGATCCCACTAATATTCAGAGCAAACACCAGAAGCACCAGGCTTTCGAAGCAGAATTGGCTGCCAATGCAGACCGTATCCAATCGGTTTTGGCTAATGGGCAGAATTTGATTGATCAGCACCAGTGTGCTGGATCTGAGGAGGCTGTTCAAGCTCGTCTCAGTTGCTTGGCTGAACAGTGGGAACATCTTACGAAGAAAACCATTGAAAAGAGCATTAAGATCAAGGAAGCTAATAAACAGAGAACTTTCAATGCTGCAGTTAAAGACATTGACTTCTGGCTGGGTGAAGTAAGTTAGTTTGCTTATTAAATATTTTCTAATTAAACAAATTTATTTTAAATAATTAGCAATGTGTATTTAGTTTTATATTGAATTAGTGTTAACATCAGTCTAAAGATTTTCTCTTCATACATTGATTTTTTTTTTTTTTTTTTTTTGTTCTTCATTATTCTTATCTCTTGCAAGTTTTCATTCTTATTAGGTGAGAAACATATTAATTCCTAGGTTCTGTTTAGCTCGGTATTTTTCATCATTGCTCAAAATAAAATAAAAGGTGTCTTGGTAGCCTGATTGCTAAGTCTTGGCTTTGTGATTAGAGAATTGTCAGTCATACTATTATATTGTTGCATCTGAATAGCAGTGTTGAAATATCACAATGTTTGGGGAGAAGAGGGTATTATATGAAATAACTCTTTGAGCATTATAGCTTGATAAGTTTTAATTTCACACTTTTAGCTGAAGCAAGTGTATCACCCTTACTTGTTTTCGTAAAATAACCATTATCAATTATTATAAGAATGATGCTACCTTTAATGGAATATTTTTTGCAAAATATTTGACTTATAGAAAACAGACTTTGTTGCTCAAAATTTGCGTTAAGATTAACATAGTGTGCTGTCATAAAATATTTGTGTATGTTAAAATTTGATCCAGTAAATAAAACACTGTCAAAAAATGGTTTTTTTATTTTATTTTTTTAAAATTTTCATTCGTCTTATGTATATGAGGTAGTTTCTTGTTTATTAATTTCAGATACATTAAATACTGTGTGTTCTTCTTTAGGTGGAGTCTTTATTAAAATCTGAGGAATCTGGAAAAGATTTAGCTTCAGTTCAGAATCTGATTAAAAAACATCAGCTAGTGGAAGCAGACGTTAATGCTCATGAAGATCGTATCAGAGACATGAACAACCTTGCTGACAGTTTAATTGAATCAGGACAGTGTGATGCTGCAGTGATTGAAGAAAAACGCAGCTCCATCAATGAACGATACAACCGAGTTAAAACTTTGGCTAGCCATCGTAGAGATAGACTAAATGAAGCTAATACTTTGCATCAATTCTTCAGAGATATTGCTGATGAAGAATCTTGGATTAAGTAAGTAAAAGTTATCATTTTTAACTAATGATATTTGAAGGGAAGTGCCTTAATTGCTGTTCATGGCTGCACTCCTTTATCTGTGTTATATAAATATGAGCTGAATACAGTTGTAGGCCATCAATTTTGACTCTTACATATTTCTAAAAGTTATGTACATTTATTTAAAACAAATATCTGTTAAACTATAGCATTTAAAACAATTTATAAATAGAGTTAGATGAAAATGTATCTTTGCTGATTGATAATGTATTTAACTGACAATTTTTGGTTCTTTGCCTTTTATAATATTAAATTACTTGGAATTGAATTCAATTTGAATGATTATGCAACAAATATTTTCTGTTTGAAGCTAATGTATATGTGTGCTTTATTACCAGGGAAAAGAAATTGCTGGTGAGCTCTGATGATTATGGCCGTGACTTGACTGGTGTTCAGAATCTGAGGAAAAAACATGTTCGTTTGGAAGCTGAATTGGCTGCCCATGAACCTACAATTGAAGCAGTACAGGAAGCTGGGCAGAAATTAATGGCTGAATCTAATCTGGGGGTGCCTGAAATTGAGTTAAGGCTGAAGAACTTGGATAAAGCTTGGCAGGAGCTTAAAAAGGTATTTTGTATTCCATTTATTCACTTTCCACTTTGCTTAGTGCTTTGGAAATTCGTAGAATCTTAAGTATCTGTTAGCATTTTTTCCTCCTACCTTGACAGTGAGGTTTATTAGTTATACTGTACCAGTCATGTGGTGAGGTCAAACCCATCACATTAAAATGAATTAAACTATTCTAAATTGTAAAAAGTAGTAGAAAAGCAGTTTGAAAATGAAATCTTGCATGTGGATATTAAAACAACAGATTATGTGAGAAATTAGTTTGGACAAATGTCTTAAACATTCTTGGGATGGATGCAAATCTGCATTAAAATTTTTGTTAATGTTGTGTGTGGGGGGGGGTGCTCACGGAAACAAAAACTGTGTGCCATGTGCAAATTTTTGTGTATGGCTCTAAGGTGAAAGAGTTTCGAATTCTTAGGATATTGTGTAATTCTACTGAAAGGCGTTCAGCGTCCGAGTGATGTACCAGTGTTTTGCCGCTCTTTGAAGGCGAGCTTCAGAATTGGGAAGGATGTCTGAAGGTTGTATTTTTTTCTTTCCGTTCTATCCAATTATTTTCCGTCCAATTTCGTTTCATCCAATTACAATTCGGAATAAATTCTGATTGGTTTGAAATCATCCATGAATTTCTTCCGATCCGAATTTCATTAGAAAAAAAGATCGTTAGCTCCATGAAGGAAGACAGTTTCCTTTCGCTATCTTTTTAGCATTCTTTTCTTTGGTTAGTTATTTCGATTTAATTTTTGTTAGTTTTCATTCCCAAACGTTTGTCTATCAACAGGATGGCTACTATCGTTTCCGATAGTCCGAAATTGCGGGACATTGATAAAAATGAAAAAAAAAAAACAAATTCCAGTGTGACTGGCTTGGGAAAAAAATTAACTTAAAACTTGGCGAAAAGGAAACTGATGCATCTGTTGGAGAAAGTATAAAAAAGATTGATGTCAGTGGAAAAGTGTTGTGCATTCTTTGTAATGGCTTTATCAGATATGTCACATTTCTGCGAATTTCAGCGTTTTGGCATTGGATTTTACCATTCTTGGGATCAATGCAAGTCTGCATTAAAATTTTTGTTAATGTTTTGGGGTACGCACGCAAAAGACGCGAGTAACACACAAACAAAAAATGTGCGCCGTGTGCACATTCAACGTGAGATATTAAAGATCAGGAAGATTGTATATTGAAACATATTCTTCAATTCACAACGTTAAATACAAAATGATGAGCGAAGAACAATCTGCTGTTGAGTAATTTCGAATATTTAGAATTGATTATTTTAGAAATTTAGATTTTGCATGATGCTATTAATAGTAACATGTGCAAAAATTTAAGGTCATCAAGCAAATGCTGCCAAGTGGAACTTGATAGTAAGAAAATAACATTGTTGAAAAAAATAAAAAAAGCCCGCATCAAAGAAAGACAGCAATAAAAAATTTGAAAATGGAGGAAAATAGCAATAATCCATTAATTTTCTTTTATACTTATAAAAATTCTACAATATTTTTAATATCTCAAGTACTTTTTGTATAAATTTATTCATTTTATTTGTGCAATTAATCACTTATTTTAATTTTTGCTGTTTATGTTTGGCACAATAAAATATTTAAGAAGTTCAGCTTTTTTTGTTCCAAGCCTGTGTCATGTCTGCTTAAAACATAAAATACTATGTTAAATGTAGAAAAACCAATAGCATTTAAAAATTTAATACTTTGATGGAGCTTCTCTGTGTCCAAATCTGCCGCAACCAGAGCTTACGAGTTGAAAAGTCATAAATAGTAATGATACAAACAGGGTACTATTAAATTATCTAAAACAGTGAAATCACTGTTGCATGCTGCTGTTCTGCTCACCAAACAGGTGGCTTGTGCATAAAGTGAATATGATCAGTTTGATGTCAAACTGATACACTCATTTTATTTCAAACCAATGAATGCATTAATGAAATGGACTATAAATTAATCATAGGTTTAATTAAATGAAGTAAATTTTAATATAATGCAGTGTGTTGTAGATATAATGATCTTTTGAATCTTGTCATTGCAAGTGCATATGATAAGAAAAGTATTTCCTTGGATCTACCTCGAATCATGAATATATTTATAAATCATTATTTCCCTGAAGGTGTATGTTTCAGTATTTCATTTAAGTATGTTCTGTTAGTTTAATTCTGGCTTTATTTATTTTTTAGATGACTTCTGATAGAGGAATCAAACTGAATGAATCTCTTGCATATCAAAACTTCCTGGCAAAATTGGAAGAGGAGGAGGCCTGGATCTCCGAAAAGCATCAGCTACTTAATGTTGAAGATTATGGTGACACAATGGCAGCTGTTCAGGTAAATACCTTAATTATAATCTTTAAAATGACAACTACTAATAGTATCCCAGAAAGTTCCATTATTATTCGTACCATGCAAGAAGTGGCTTTATGGGAATCTGTAGCATTCAAAGTTAGCTAATATCAGTAGCTCAGAAGGTTCTTTTTGTGTTTTCACCATAAAAATGTAGCTTTCCATCCCACTAAATTAGAGCTTGAAGTTGAAATAAATTATTTAATTACACTCAGGACCTGCAAAATGATCAAAATAAATGCCAAGCATAAAAATGCTTAATGCCCAGGCATGAGATTCTTCTACGGTTTTTCGCTTTTTTTTTTTTTTTTTTTTGTCTTTTTCCGCTTCTAGTTTTCATCGTCTTGTTCACACATTTTATTAAATAATTTACCATTTTTCTATTTCGTGCACTTTTCCTATTTTTTTTCATTTTTTTGCAATCTCATGCCTGAATGCCAGAGAGTACAGGAAAAAAATATGTGCTCATATTCAAAAGGAGAATGAAATTTTTCCATGGAGTACTTTAGGAACTGTATTCATCTTGCTCCTTATACTTTTCATAATGATCACTGTTTGATATTCAACTCTAAAAATATCAGTAATATTTATTTTATAATTCCTGTTCTAACTATAATACTCCTCATTTTTAGGGACTCCTGAAAAAGCATGAAGCATTTGAAATTGATTTTGCTGTTCATCGAGATCGATGTGTAGGAATATCATCAGAGGGCCAGCAACTGATTGCTGAAGGAAATCACCATACAGAAAGTATCAGCCACAGGCTACAGCAGCTACATGACCGACTTAATGCCCTAGACACCAGTGCAACCAGAAGGAAGAGTAAACTGAAGGACAATTCAGCATATTTGCAATTTATGTGGAAGGCTGATGTTGTCGAGAGCTGGATTGGTGAGTTTGCATTATTTAAATTAAGGCTAATTATAAATCATAAAATATGTAGTAAATATCTTGGTTTGATTTAGATATTTTGTATGTGAACTTGAGTATTGGTCTTAATATACAAACTGTGGCTATGAATTTATTTATTTGCAGCCAGTGGCCACAACTTGGGGACCCACCATGAGTTGTCTTTAAAATATGAATTCTTACATCATAGAAAAAAGTACCTTTTATAAACTTTGAAAATATTCCTATCTTACAAGAATCTGCGTATTGGGATAAAAGAATTTAGCGTCTGATTAACACTTTCGTTACAAAAAAAGTAATAAACAAGAAATTATGGAGCACAATTATAAGTTAAAATAGAAATTATTTAACAGAAAGCACGTAAGAAATTTCTGCACATATTTCTAAATAACAGTATACTAAATTATATATTGTGTGAATTTTTTGATAATTCCAAAGTCTTAAAAAGTATATGTGTGTTTGATTTATTGGCATTAATTTTTGCACTATTTTGTGTAATGTTTAAAATAGTTTCTGTATTATTATTCTTACTTTATATATTTCTATAAAAAGCTATCTACATAATTTATAAAAAAAATATTAATAGTAATTTTTTGTTTGTATTATCAAGGCAAATAATTTTTCTACTTATATTATTTAGATTGCAAATAGTTTTGTTGTGCAGAGTTTTAAAACATTTATTTCCATTTAGCTGACAAAGAAACACATGTTCGATCTGAAGATTATGGTCGGGATTTGTCATCAGTACAGACTCTGTTAACCAAACAAGTAAGTTTCAATCTTTGTTTCTATTTATCATGCATTTTCAAGATTTAGTTATTGTTAAGTAGTCAAATACCATAACTAGCCAACCTTTTAATCTATTTAGCTTTGCATATATTTTTTTCAGCATTGACACAATTTTTTTATTTATTTAGTTGATTTCTAGTAATGCCTTTTGTGTTGTATTTAGGAAACCTTTGATGCTGGTTTGGCAGCTTTTGAACAAGAAGGAATTCAAAGTATAACACAACTAAAAGACCAGCTTCTGACAGCTAACCACGAACAGACCTCAGCTATAGTTAAACGCCATGATGATGTAATGGGAAGGTATGCATTTCTAATATGTTATTCTCTGACATCAATTCTGATATGCAGGTTGTTCAAACTTTAACCCCTAAAAGTCTGATTTTTTTTAAATTGATTTAAAATTGTTTTTTGACTTTCATTTCTCTAATAAAACATGGGAAAAATACTTAATAAAATCCTATTTTGTTTTAAGTATGGTTTATGACTAAAAAAACAGTTTGTTACCAACTGACAACACTTGGCTTTATTTCAGAACAAAATTTCCTTTATAAAATTCTGTAATATTAAGCACAGATGAATTTTAATAACTAATAATGCAGATAAGGAATTTCCTTCAACATTGTAGAATAATATTTTATTCTACAATGGTATTCTCAAGTGTACAAACAAAGCAAAAAAGATGCAGCCTCAAATGAAAAGCATCAATTTATTTTTATTTTTTATCAGCACTCAGGCTGCCATCTATATGTTATAAATTGATTTAATAAAATTTTTAATATGTATCCTATTGGCAACAGCAGGCACTAGAGCTTCAGTCTTATTCTCAAGATTTTAGAAGACAAAATTGGGTATGTTGCTTAAAGGCAACACTGGGCATTTATGGGTTAAATATGTTATAAAAAGTTTTAGACATGCAGTTGTGTGGTGATTATGGTTTATCTAAGTATATTTTATCGCCCCTTTAAGTTTACACCAAAAGTTTGATTATTGAGTTGAAATGTTAATTTGTATTTTCTATTTGAAGGTGGCATAACCTTCTAGCAGCATCTGAAGCCAGGAAACAACGTTTGCTTCACATGCTTGAGCAGTTCAAGCAGGTAATGAACATTTTTCTACTCTACTTTGTTAAAACCTCATTATGAAGTCAGTAAAACTGGCTAATTGTTTTACTTTCCTTTGTTCTGATTTTTGTTTATATAAAAGTATATCCATTTAAATTTATTTATTTTTAGATAAACTGTTAAATTATATTGTAATTATTCATTGTTCTAAAATTAATAATAGAATTTAATTTTTTGTCATTAGACATAACTTCATCAGTTTGAATGATTGTTGTAATAAAACTAGTGTTAGAAATATATATTATAATCGTAATTTTTTTTAAAAAAAATGCTGCTAAAATGTAGGGTTTAAATTAATAAAGTAAATTATTTATTACTGTATAATACAGTCGGACCTCTATTTAACAAAGTCGCTAAATCCCGAAAAAAAGTTTGTTATATGGAAAATTCGTTAAATAGAGATTCACCTTTTAAAATACTTTAAACTGCACAAAACAGATTTTAAATTCATAAACACTAAATATTATCAAAAAAGTTATTAATCACACCTTTATTTTGTAAATTAATATCTATTCGTTTTATATATCTTACCCATCAAAAAGAAATCTGCAAGGAAAACAAGAATAAAACAAAACATTGTCCAGGAATTCACTGTATTTTCAATTTTAAAAAAATAATTTTATATTAAAATTAATGAAATTTAAATTTTGTGTTTTGGAAATTTCTCATATACTTTCCCGCAAGTTGATCTTTGGCATGGATTGATTGTTCTCAAACGCAGTGATAACTTTTCGCACTACTCTCTTGCGGTAGTGTATTTTGAAATTTTTTATCGCCCCTTGATCCATTGGCTGCAGTTTTCATGTAGTTGTTGGCAAGTAAAAAACTAACATTTTTCAATTTTTGGTTGATTTCCTTCGGATGGGCGGGACAATTGTCAAAAACGAGAGCAATTTTGCGACACTCTGCAATCATACGTTTGTTCAACTTTTGAACCTATTTTTTCACAAATTTCTGATGTCATCCAAGATTTTTTGTTTAAGTCATAATCAACCTCCAAAGATTTTGTGCCTTTGAAACATCTTGGAATTTTGCTTCTTCCGATAACTAATGGTTTCAGTTTCTGATGTACAGTCATATTTGCACCTAACACGACAGTTAATCTTGCTTTGCTTTGTTTTCCTCCAAAGCATTTTTCCTTTCTAAATGTTAGTCTTTTGAGAACATTGAAAAAAATAAAGCAGTCTCATCTGCATTAAAGATGTTTTCTGGCTTATAGTCTTTTAAAATTTTACTCAGTGTCTCCGTTATCCAATTTTCACTATCATTATCATCAACGTCTTTACTTTCACATCATATTACTTTTTCCATAATTCCGTGACTTAAATTTTTCAAGCCATCCATTGCTTCCTCGAAATTCGTTGTATCCCAATGCCTTCACAAATTGAAGAGCTTTCTCAATTCTGAAAGTCCTAGAGATTGGAACATTTTTATCTCGCATTGTGCGTATCCACTTCAAAACTGCCTCGTATCTTCATAGACGCATGTTTTTAAGCGTTTTGAACAAGAATTCAATGAATTATAATTTTGTATCTTATCACAATTTTTTATTATGGTTGATAAAAAGCAGTGTCCTTTTTCTTCATGCCTTTATCCACCTCATGAAGAATTAATTATTTTTTCTTTGATGCTCAAGCACTTTTGCTTTGACATTTTCCAGCTACAAGCACCGAAATTACCAGCACAACTCTGATCAATAATCTAGAAAATGGGAGACTAGTTCAAGGACGTGGGACAGCTCCATTGAGGGTGAAAGGGGATTATTGAAATTTTTTCTTTTTTTTGGGGGGGGGGGATAAAAGTTGCAGTTCCTGGATAAAATGCAAAGAATGACATCGATTTAACTGCTCTCAATGAGTTAGGCGACTGGTAAAACTAGTTCAAGGTCATTGATCACCATACAATGTGTTAAAAGAAAGAATAAGTTCGAAATGTTCAGAAATATTTTGAGAATTAGAGAGAGAAAAAATATTGGATCACAAGAAAAAGTTCGTTAGATAGAGAATGCACTTCGCTATTTGGAGGTTATTTTACGAAGAAATTCGCGAAATGTTCTTGGTTCCAAGGAAAAGTTCGCAAAATAGAGGTCTGACTGTACATATTTTTTTTATCTTGTCATTGTTTGAATCCTGACAGATTTAGACAATGTGATGTTTTAATTTCAATAATTGTTATTAACAATACATATGTCTCTCTGACCCCTTATGTTTTCAGGAAGGATATATAATAAAAGGTCTCGCTCATAATAAAACACTTCTGTCCTTTTAGATTGAAGAATTGTTTCTTACTTTTGCCAAAAAAGCTTCTGCTTTCAACAGTTGGTTTGAAAATGCAGAAGAAGATCTCACTGATCCAGTCCGCTGTAATTCTATTGAAGAGATCAGAGTATGTATTTTTTTCTCTATTATCACTTCACTATTACGTTCTTTAATTGTATTTGTCAGTCAAAAATTATAATTCCAAAGCAATTTTCATAGAAGCATTGTGTTTTTATTTAGGCTCTGCGTGAGGCTCATGCACAATTCCAAGAGTCTTTGAGTTCAGCACAAGCAGACTTTGAAGTATTGGCTGCTCTTGATCAGCAGATCAAGTCCTTCAATGTTGGAGCCAATCCTTACACTTGGTTTACAATGGAAGCTTTGGAAGATACATGGCGCAACTTGCAAAAAATTATCCAGGTAAGTGACTAGATAATATGCTGTTTGTTGGGTAAAATTCATTATTTCATAAAATACCTATCTATTTCATGAAATAAGGATTAAGTCAGTAAAGTGTTAATACGTTTGTGTTCTATTGTTCTGTTAGTTATTTCGTAGAATCGACTTGTGTACTGTTGAAGTGTGAAATAAAAAGTTCCCTATGTTAAAATAAAATATATTGGAACTATATAGTTGATTTGGGTGATAAATGCTTTTAAGTGATGTAAACAAAATGGAGATAATGAAAGAAAGTGTTGTATCTTTAGTAAGTGAGTGTGATGTAACAAGGGAAAAAAAATAAAGAAGTTCTCAACTTACCCACAAAAATAAATGTTTTTGTTTTCTAATCTATCATTATTTTATTTATAAAATAGCTTAATTATTAAAGTATTACAACTGTAATTGATTGCTTCCCTTTTTTCATGATACAGATAGTATAAAATATTTAGCTAATATGTGTTTCACGCAATAGTTCAATGTAACTGAATTAGTAACCTTGCAGTAACATAAAACTTTTGGAAGTTGATCTTTTTAAAGGTTGATTTATTCTAATTATATTCTATATGAAAGTATTTTTTTTTAATATGTGATATTTTGTTTACCAAATTGTTTTATGGTTGTAGGAGCGAGATGTTGAACTTTCCAAAGAAGCTCAGAGACAAGAAGAGAATGACAGACTGAGACTTGAATTTGCTAAGCTTGCCAATGCTTTCCACCAGTGGCTCACAGATACAAGGTTTGTGAAAATAAAATTTAATATTTTAAATTCTGAATCATTTTTGATTTGAATGTTCATATTCGTTGGTTATGAAATGTATTTTTGATTTTTGTTCTGATGTAGAATGTTTTACTTAAGTTTTTGTTCTATTTTTTTATATAGGATGTGGCTACTGGATGGGTATGTGTGAATTGTTGATTTATTTTCTTAATAACCAATTAGACTGTTTCATTAATTAAAATATTAAGATCAATTATTTAATTAGAATATTTATTTTTATATATGGTGATAACTTCCAATATTTGACTTTTCAAAAGTGTGTAATTTTAAGAATATGCTCCTGAGAGGAAGAACAATTCTTACGAGAAATGAAACCTATAACTATTAATTTAAAATTAGTTACAAATAATAATCACAATAAGTTATTAATTTTTTAGCTTCTTTTAACAAATGTGTTTTAAAGGCAGATTATAGATTGGCTCATTTTTTCATCAAAGCATATATATTTAAATATTCAGACATAGTCTCATTAGTTAATGTAATCCTGAAATAATTATTTTGTGGTGTATCATATTATATATGCGAGAACTTTTCCAGCCATTTTGAATAAATTATTAATGACTTTTGCCAATTCGTTTTTTGTTTAGTTCATCAATGTTGGAAGGTACAGGTTCTTTAGAAGCTCAGTTGGAGGCTACGAAAGTAAGTACTATGATTTGTCATATAGGTGAATTGTTTGGTTCATACAAATTGCAATGTCTCTCTTAATACAGTTATTTTTCCTGATTTTTTAATTATAAAAATAGCAAATATGCATTAGAATTGTGACAAAAGAATAAATTCTTTTAAGTGATTGAATGCGTTAATTATTTTAAAACAGTGAAAGTTAATGTACTGTTAATTTCATGCAGTCGCTTGTTGAGTAAAGTAGCCACTTTATGAAATGAAGTGTTCTGTGTTTGAAACATAATAATTTTAAGCTATATAGAAAAGTTTATTTGTTGTTTGATAGCCATATTAAAGGTTTCCTTTGTTTTTATTTTGTAGCGTAAAGCTGCTGAGGTTCGAGCCCGAAGAGCAGAGCTGAAACAAATTGAAGACCTTGGAGCTTTATTGGGTGAACACCTTATTCTTGACAATCGTTACACAGAGCACAGTACCGTTGGTCTTGCACAACAATGGGATCAGTTGGATCAACTGGGTATGAGGATGCAGCACAATCTGGAACAGCAAATACAAGCCAGGTAAGAGACTCATCTTACATGCACATTTTTGCAATGTAGATTTTGATTTATATTGGTTATTAATGAAATTAAATTATGAGAATAGGTTAATATGAGAAAAATTATTTATTAACTTCTCCTTGTGGGTGGGTCCGTTTTGGGTGGTACAGATGCTGTACCAGCGGATTTTGTATCCTTTAAGGTACTGGTGCAGCTGTTGGACAATTTAGTCATTAGATCTTCTCCTTCCCTTGTGGCTTATTCTACTCTTAATCTTGTATATACATTTTACTCTTCTATCCCATTTTATAACTTGTATAATGTTGCACACTAAATCATATGTAATGGCCAAACGTCCTTCCGTTGGTGTGGTTCAGAAGTTTGGAGGGGGGGTGCCAGCTCATGTGTCGTTCTCGTCATCTGAACGTGGTTCAAAATTACGAGGTCCATCCCAAAATAGCCCTCATATGGCTTCAAACTGGGACATTAATATAATTAAACCTAAACCCATTTTATAACCATATATGTGGTGGCTAGATTAGTTGCTAATGAGGAATAATAAGACTAATCTACTATACACAGGGTTGACACAAATTGCTAATTTTTTCATCTAATGCCTTGGATGAGAAAATTAGCAATTTGTGTTGGTGGTGGTGTTGTTTCTCCACCAAAGTTTGTTTAGAAATATCTTGGCAATTTTTTGTTCCCACTTATGAAGGATTATAATGCAAGTTTAATATATTTTATCTTTTTTTTTAGTACGATAATCATAACTGTTTTATATTCTGTGAATATAATGTTGAAGGGGTTCATAAGAATTTTAAAGATATCCAGTTTTATGATTTGTGGCATATGTTTTTCTTAATTTTTAACCCTTTCCTTCTCTCTCATTCTAGAAACCAGAGTGGTGTATCTGAAGATGCTCTTAAAGAATTCAGCATGATGTTTAAGTAAGTATACACTTTTTATTTTTCGTGCATAGGAAATTCTTTGTAATTTTTTAAAATATATTTGCTTCAGTTCTACGTTCTAGTAATCAAAAAGGATTCAAGTTTTTAAAATTTGATCTAGATTTAAAAAGTAAGCAAACAAAAGCTTGTATTTATTTTCAAATATTTCTTCTTCAGACACTTTGACAAAGAAAAATCTGGTAGGCTCAATCACTTCCAATTCAAGAGTTGCCTTCGAGCTCTTGGTTATGACTTACCCATGGTGGAAGAAGGTCAGCCTGATCCTGAATTCGAGGCCATTCTCAACGTGGTCGACCCCAACAGAGACGGCTATGTGTCTCTACAAGAATTCATGGCCTTTATGATCTCCAGAGAAACAGAAAACGTTCGCTCTAGTGAGGAAGTCGAAAATGCCTTCAGAGCCATTACCTCCGGTGAAAGACCCTATGTTACAGCTGAAGAACTCTACGCAGTATGTGAATTTTTATATGCCTTATGGAAAATTTGTTTGTGTAAATATAGATTTTCATCAAATTATACTTAACAAATCAAATAGGTTTTATTTATAATATTTCTTAGCTGATATGAAGCAGCTTCATATGTTTATATATGGAAAATTATGTTTCATAATTTGAATAATTACCGTTTCAACCTTTAACTGCACACTATTCGTACAAAAGTTAACTTGAAAATTTATTTGATTGGTTGATTTTTTTTAATGCTTAATCATTTTTGACAAGCAGAATCCTGAAGATGTTAATTTTGTGAATAGCTGTATTTCTGTCGCTTCTGTCCACTTTATTTAAAAGATTACCTTTTCTTTTCTCCACCTTTGGACAGTGTTTGATTTTGATTATTAAATTAAATTTAGTTCTTAGTAATATTTTTTTAAATTGTTTTTGCTCAAATCCATGACTTTATTGGAGAGGTGTGAACCGTAATTTTTTTAACACCTCCCAAAATATTAATTTCAATTATGTATCATTTTATTTATTTAAATGGAGTTAGAACAAACATTTACAAATGTCTGTCTTATTGTTAAATAAAATAATCCAGTTACTTTGATCCTCTTCTGCTCGTTTTTTATTATTATTATCATTGTGAAAAGTGGACATTCTTCGTTTAAAAATTCACAGGCAGTTTATTATGTAACTATTTTATAATTATAAATCTTTGTAAGTTTGCATGTATTTGAAAAGAAATTTTTATGCAGTAAAGATTTAGTTTTTCATCAAAAATCTGACTGTCTTTGTAAGAGTTCTAATAAACCCTTCAAACAGCCCATGATTTAGGTCAACTAACTATAAGCTCTTAGAATACTCCTACTATCGTTAAATTGTATTTTTGTATATGTAATTGAAACTTAGAAACCTCAAGACTATTTTATAAATTTTTCTGTAAAGAAAACATAAAAATAAATCAAAATCTGCTTTTGAGCAGAAGGGGGAAAATAGAAATCACCAGTTCAGCTTTTTGACGGGTGGAAACACCAATAAAGAAAAGCAGCATCAATATTTTGTTTGTTTTGATGTTTAAACACATGCGTAATACTTCAATTCTCTTTTATGTTTAATATTAACTTTCTTTTGTTCTTCAATTCTAGAATCTTACAAAAGAAATGGCCGATTATTGCATATCCAGGATGAAACCCTATGAAGACAAAAAGACAGGGCGAACAATTCCTGGTGCATACGACTACATAGACTTTACCAACACTCTTTTCCAGAATTAAATGCGGTTCAGTGTTTCCTGGTGTTCTGTTTCTTTCATAACATTTTGTGATTATGTCGCTTTATTTCTGGAGGAAAGATAGACTTCTTCATTCATCTAGCTTTCATCTTTAATTGGATTGTTAAAATCTTTTAGAAACTTTTTATATCTATATTTTATGTTAGATCTCTTAAGAAAAATAGATGTAGAATATTATATATTATATTGTTAAATGAAATTAAGTATGATTTAGATTTTCAAGCCGTATTCCATGCACTTTTTTAAAAAATAAGTATTTTGTGCTTATTGAATCTGAAGTAAAGCTACACTGCAGCAATTATTTTGTAAATGTTGTCCTACGAGGTAATTTGGCCTTTTAATAAATCTCTTATTTTATTTTATCTTTTATTGTAGTGTTCTTTGCATGAAAAATTGCAGGTTAAATACTTAATGCAATGGGAAAAACCTCTAACTTGTGCTGAAATACATCACTTTGCTGTCTTTGCAAAATAAAAAATATATATTATTTATAAGAGACTGCCTCTTTTTTTTCATACATTAGAAACATTTATATCTTGTGACATAAATTCAAAATGTTCTGTTACAGATTGTTGAGTAAAAAAGATATGTGTCATAAATTGATGGATTTAGGGTTTATATATGTATGTAATATTTTAATTTCTTAACTTGCTGTGATTATTTTAAATGATACCTCATTTTTAATTACTTCCACTTTCATCGTAATAAGCATACTTTCACTTCCACTTCGAGTCACGGGTCTTTCGGGAAAATCCCCTACTTCCACTATATAACCTTTCTGCGCTTTGTTAAATGCCCTTTTTTTTCTGCTCCGACTTGAACTGCCAAGCGACACGCGGCCAGTGTTGTTAGTCAGTATGATCATAGCTGGGACTCGTAAAAATGATCTATGATAAAATCATTCAAACATCTTTGTGGTACTTCAATAAAGAAGATATTCAGTTAATTGTCTGTGGAAAAATTCTTGCAATGCCTCTACAAACACCCAAAATTTGAAGAACTTCTCATATATATATATATTTCATGCTGCATGAATCTTTTCCAAACTTTTTGAAGCATTTAAATAAATAAAATATTTTTTAAATTATTTTCTGAACTAATAAATAATTTATCAAATGTAAATTTAATGAGTTGTTCAAAGTAGTGCCCTGGGGTAGCTGCAAAATATGTATATAAAAGTTTTTGGCTGGGATATCTGTATACTGTAGCTTAAGCATCTGTAGCATATAGCATAAACTATAGCATAAAGCATCACCAATTATTTCCATTTTGAAAGTGTTTCACTGAAATTGTATATTTTGTAGTTCTCACTTCTTTATACCATATCTGAATTATGTAATTCAATAGACAATTATTAATCCCAATTCTTTTATTCTATTCTTTGAGTGGAACACATGAGCTTATTCAGAAAACACAATATATAAAATAAAAGCAAATATCAGTAGTTTTAAAGTTGTGCCAAGTCTGAACAATGGACAGAACTTAAAATTTAGGTTAAGAACTAAATATGCTTAATTATTGCATAGGCAATAAAAAGCAAGATTTTGTAGATGGTCTAGACCAGAGGGAACACCAAGAGTAGAAAAATGTAGAGTAAATTTTCCAAAGGACTTGAGAAAGCTATTTAAGTTGGAAGTCCACATCTTTGCTGCCTGTAAACGTATCTGTGTGATCTGGTATAGAGTTGCAGATTGCACTAAGTATACGTCTTGGAGCATCCAGTAATGAAGGCATTTTTACTTCTCTGGCTTTGATGTTGTACTGTTGTTTGAAATAGAAAACAGCCTGAAAAAACATACGAAGTCTTATACCTGGAAATCTAAAAACATGAAATCGTCTTATAACTAGGAATGTAAAAACATGTTGAAATCGTCTTTTTAGTTATTTTTATAGCATAATTTAGGAGCTAACATTATTATGAAACCAAACCTGTTTTGGATTTGATCTTAATTCGCACTCAAGCATGAAAATTCATTTTTATTTCGAAGAGGTGCAAACTTGAAATATTTTGAAATGAGTTTTGATGTGTTGAACCCTGTTGGTTCTTGGGGTTTTTTTTTAAAAAAATCAAATTCTCTGTAATAAAATAGTTTAAAATAAAAGAGTAAAAGATAAAAAATAATTGCAGTTTTACATTTAAGTCCCTTCTCCATATGTCCACCCTTGCCAATCGGAATCTTCACGATTTTAGTAGCAAGGGCATGCAACTGTGTTAAAATTAAAGTCTTGCATATAACAGAAATCTGTGGAAGAAGCTTTGAGTTGTCTACAGCCTATACTTCCTAGTAATTTTAGTTGTCTATTAATTTCCCCTCACCTCACTTATAACTCCCAATCGCAGCTACTGTAGAAATTGCAAGTTTGGTGTAAAGACTGCATACCAAATTTCACATGTTGTGTTTTTGAGTTGTGTTCACAAACTGACACAATTCCATTTTCTTTTTTAAGACTCGGGGGAGGGGGGGGGGGTCTAATGGAAAAAGTTTTAATGAAGATTTTGTGACAGTTAATCAAAGTTAAATTTTTAATAGTAAAAAAACATGAAAATTTCATCCCGAGGCAATATTTATTTGAAAAAGGGGTTTTGGGGATTTTTAGCTACAAAGGCTATTATCCCCTATTCATTCCAAAGTTCTTTTCAATTTGTAATCAAAAAAGAAAGAAAAATTGTCATCAGAAGATGGTCTAGAACTATTGCCGATCTGATTCGGTCAAGACAAAAAAAAAAAATTGGTGCCCTTCTAGAAGGGCTTCCAAATTCTTTTCCCCCCGAGCAATGTTGTTCTTGTATTGTATATCTGAGAGATTCTTGATTTGAAACGAATGTCCATGGGACTTTTAACTACAATGGCTGTCTTCCCTTACTTCCACCAAGTCACAGTTAGCAAATGTCAGTCAATAGAGTCTCGGAGTAAATAAAAGTCAGTTAATAGATGCTGAAATACTTAAGTGCTTGAAGAAAGGCTCGTAATTTCTGTTGGTTCCCAGTCATTCTTTGAAGCAGTTCTTTATAGGAAAGGTGTTTGATTATCAATTTGAAGCTTTCCTCGGAGTAATGTTTTTTCTGTGGGTTCTGTAATGAGTGCAGTTCAGAAGGATGTGTTCAATATTATTTTCTTGATTGCATTTATGGCAAGTAGGGTTATCATAGAGACCAAATTTGTGTAAGAGGGATGGAGTAATAATCAATCGGGTGAGATAGTGATGCCTTCTCTTCTATGTTTTATCCATGGAGAAAGAGAAATTACTGAAGGAATATCTCCCAGAGAATCATAATATTTGCTATTTCTGAAAGTTTCAGTTGGTTTTTGAGTGGAGATTTTTTGTAGATGTGAGATGATATCTTCTGCTGCGATCCAATCTAAGAAGAGAGTAGAATTTGTTGCTGTTTTTGCGAGAAAATCCGCCTTTTCATTCCAAGATATGTTTGAGTGACCTGGGGTCCATATGAGCTTAATTCAGTGGCGAATCCAGGGGGGGCTGCCGGGAAGTTACGCATTATGACGATTCCTATATCGATCACTAGAAGCCAAACTCATCGTAACTTCGGTTAACCGGTTATGAATTGCATCAAAATTAGCCCTACTTATCATAGCATTCGATTAACAGGTTCCTATATTAATCGCTGACTTTTACCAAATCCAAATCCAACTCGACCCTAATCCAAACATATTTTCCATTTGGAAACTTTACTCATAGCAGCCGATTTCCACTGTAGTTATTACAGATATCCGTTTTAACTGCTATTAATCTTAAAAAATTGGACAGCTAAAACTTATTAATTAAGGAGTTATTAACTGTTAAAGTTTGTTTCCCGGTCCATTTTTGAAATAAAATTTTGACTTTGACTAATTACCTTCTATTACTTATTTGTTCTGCCTTTTCAAAGCAATTTTACCTCTAGATAGCCCGATCGATTTTCCAACGATATATGACATATGTATGTCGGATGTTCATGGGATTTATATATATATATATATATAGATCACTACAAACCGAACTCATCATAAGATCTGTATTAACCGTATCACAACAAGCCAAACTCATCGTAAGATGCGATTAATCGATTCCTATATCGATCACTACATGCCAAACTCATCGTAAGATGCGATTAATCGATTTCCTATATCGATCACTACAAGCCAAACTCATCGTAACTTCGGTTAACCGGTTATGAATTGCATCAAAATTAGCCCTACTTATCATAGCATTCGATTAACAGGTTCCTATATTAATCGCTGACTTTTACCAAATCCAAATCCAACTGGACCCTAACCAAAGTCATTTGGAAACTTTTATCATAGCAGCCGATTTTACCAGTTATTACAGATAATCCGTTTAACCGGCTATTAATCTTTAAAATTGATTGTTAAAACTAATTAAGGAAAGCATAACCGTTAAAGCTTGTTTCGGTCCATTTGAAAATAAAATTTTGACTTTGACTAATTACCTTCTTTATTACTTATTTGCTCTGCCTTTTTTCTGTGCAATTTTACTTAGATAGCTCCGATCGGGATTTCCTTTCCAACGATATATGACACATGTATGTCGGATTGTTCTTATGATTTATATATATATATATATATAGATCACTACAAACCGAACTCATCATAAGATTCGTTTAACGGATCCCTATCTGTATTAACCGTATCACAACAAGCCGAACTCATCATAAGATGCGATTAATCGATCCCTATATCGATCACTACATGCCAAACTCATCGTAAGATGCGATTAATCGATCACTACAAGCCAAACTCATCGTAACTTCGGTTAACCGGTTATGAATTGCATCAAATTAGCCCTATCATAGCATTCGATTAACAGGTTCCTATATTAATCGCTCACTTTTACCAAATCCAAATCCAACTCGACCCTAATCCAAACATATTTTCCATTTGGAAACTTTTATCATAGCAGCCGATGTTATTACAGATATATCCGTTAACCGGTTATTAATCTTAAAAAATTACTGTTAAAACTTATTACTAAGGAAAGCATAACCGTTAAAGCTTGTTTCGTCCATTTTTGGAAATAAAAATTCTGACTTTGGACTACCTTTCTATTACTTATTTTACTCTGTTTTCAGCAATTCTGCCTCTAGATAGCTCCGATCGGATTTCCTTCCAACGATATATGACAATATGTCGGATGTTCTTGTGATTTATATATATATATATATAGATCACTACAAACCGAACTCATCAACAGATTCGTTTAACGGATCCCTATCTGTATTAAACCGTATCACAACAAGCCGAACTCATCGTAAGATGCGATTAATCGATTCCTATATCGATCATCGTAAGATGCGATTAATCGATTCCTATATCGATCACTAGAAGCCAAACTCATCGTAACTTCGGTTAACCGGTTATGAATTGCATCAAAATTAGCCCTACTTATCGTAGCATTCGATTAACAGGTTCCTATATTAATCGCTGACTTTTACCAAATCCAAATCCAACTGGACCCTAATCCAAACATATTGTTTTCCATTTGGAAACTTTATCATAGCAGCCGATTTACCAAAGGTTACAGATATCCGCGTTTAACCGGTTACAATCTTTTAAAAAATTGATTACAAAACGGTTAATTAAGGAAAGCATAACTGCTAAAGCTTGTTTCGTCAGTCCATTTTTTTTGAAATAAAATTTTGACTTGACTAATTACCTCTATTACTTATTTTACTCTGCTCTTTCAGCAATTTTAACAGATAGCCCGGGATCGATTTCCTTTCCAACGTGATATATGACACATGTAGTCGGACGTTCTTAAGGATTTATATATATATATATATATAGATCACTACAAACCGAACTCATCACAAGATCTGATTAACTGATCCTCATCTGTATTAACCGTATCACAACAAGCCAAATCATCGTAAGATGCGATTAATCATTCGTAATGATCACTACATGCCAAACTCATCGTAAGTGATTAATCGATTCCTATATCGATCACTAGAAGCCAAACTCATCGTAACTTCGGTTAACCGGTTATGAATGTACCAGCTCCTACTTGTCATAAATTACTTCAACAGGTTCCTTTATATTAACGCTGACTTTTAAAATCCAAATTCAAATCTGGACTCCTAATTCAAACATATATTTTCCATTTGGAAACTTTACTGGCAGCAGCGATTTACCAGTTATTACAGATAATCCGTTTAACCGGTTATTAATCTTAAAAAATTGATTGTTAAAACTTATTAATTAAGGGAGTTATTAACCGTTAAAGCTTGTTTCGGTACATTTTTGAAATAAAATTCTTAATTTTGACTAATTACCTTCTCATTACTTATTTGCTCTGCCTTTTCAGCAATTTCCACTCTAGATAGCCCGATCGATTTCCTTTCCAACGATATATGACACATGTATGTCGGATGCTCCCATGATTTATATATATATATATAGATCACAACCGAACTCATCATAAGATCTGACACCGATCCCTATCTGTATTAACCGTAACACAACAAGCTTAATCGTAAGAGGATTAATCGTATATCGATCACTAAGCATGCCAAACTCATCGTAATGATGCGATTAATCGATTCCTATATCGATCACTAGAAGCCAAACCTTATCGTAACTCTCATAATCCGGTTATGAATTGCATCAAAATTAGCCCTACTTATCATAGCATTCGATTAACAGGTTCCTATATTAATCGCTTTTAATAAAATCCAAACTAACTGACCTTAATCCAAAGAAACATATTTCTTTCCATTTGGAAACTTATCATAGCAGCCGATTTACCAGTTATTACAGATATCCGTTTAACCGGTTATTAATCTTTAAAAATTGGATTGTTAAAACTTATTAATTAAGGGAGTTATTAACTGTTAAAGTTTGTTTCCCTGGTTCATTTTGAAATAAAATTTGACTAATTACCTTCATATTACTTTATTTGCTCGCCTTTTTCAGCAATTTTACTCTGTGATAGCTCCTTGATCGATTTCCTTTCCAACGATATATGACATGTATGTTTGATGTTCTTATGATTTATATATATGCATATATATAGATCACTACAACCGAACTCATCATAAGATCTGATTGTCATTAACCGATCCTCATTCAGCTTAACTGTATCACAACAAGCTGAACTCAATGTAAGATGCGATTAATCGATTCGTATATCGATCACTACATGCCAAACTCATCGTAAGATGCGATTAATCATCCCTTATCGACTACTAGAAGACCAAACTCTCGTAACTTGGTTAACTCGGTTATGAGATTGCATCAAAATTAGCCTCCTACTTATCATAGCATTCGATTAACAGGTTCCTATATTAATCGCTCACTTTTACCAAATCCAAATCCAACTGGACCTAATCCCAAACATATTTTCCATTTGGAAACTTCTCATAGCAGCCAGATTTACCGGTTAATTACAGATATCCGTTTAACGGTTATTAATCTTTAAAAAATTGATTGATTATAAACTATTAATTAGAGTATTAACCGTTAAAGCTTGTTTCATCCATTTTGAAATAAATTTTGACTTTGACTAATTACCTTCTATTACTTATTTTTACCTTCAGCAATTTTACCTCTAAGATAGCCCGATCGATTTCTTTCTTCCAACGATATATGAACACATAGCGTAGTCGGATGTTCTTATGATTTATATATATATATATAGATCACTACAAACCGAACTCATCATCAAGATTCGATTAACCGGTTCCTATCTGTATTAACCGTATCACAACAAGCCAAACACATCATAAGATGCGATTAATCGATTCCTATATCGATCACTACACGCCAAACTCATCGTAAGATGCGATTAATCGATCACTACAAGCCAAACTCATCGTAACTTCGGTTAACCGGTTATGAATTGCATCAAAATTAGCCCTACTTATCATAGCATTGACAATTAACGTTCTATACATGCTGACTTTACCAAATCCAAATCCAACTGGACCCTAATCAAACATATTTTCTCATTTTGGAAACTTTATCTATAGCACTGATTTACCAGGTATTACAGATATCCGTTTAACGCGTTTATTAATCTTTAAAATTGATTGTTAAAAACTTATTAAATTAGGGAGTTATTAACCGTTGTAGCTTGTTTCGGCATTTTTGAATAAAATTTTGACTTTGACTAATGTACCTTCTTTACTTCATTTGCTCTGCCTTTTGCAGCAATTTTACCTCTAGATAGCCCGATCGATTTCCTTTCCAACGATATATGACACATGTATGTCGGATGTTCTTATGATTATATATATATATATATATAGATCACTACAAACCGAACTCATCAAGATTCGAGTTAACCGATCCCTGGACCATGTATTAACCGTATCACAACAAGCCAAACTCATCGTAAGATGCGATTAATCGATTAGTATATCGATCAACTACATGCCAAACTCTATCGTAAGATGCGACTACACGTTCTTATCCGGTCGATACAGAAGCCAAACTCATCGTAACTTCGGTTAACCGGTTATGAATTGCATCAAAATTAGCCCTACTTATCATAGCATTCGATTAACAGGTTCCTATATTAATCGCTGACTTTTACCAAATCCAAACTAAACGACCCTAATCAAACATATTTTCCATTTGGAAACTTTATCATAGCAGCCGATTTAATGTACCGTTATTACAGATATCCGTTTAACCGGTTATTAATCTTAAAAATTGATGTAAAACTTATTAATTAAGGGAGTTATTAACCGCCTAAAAAAAACTTGTTTCGGTCCATTTTTGAAATAAAAATTTTGACTTTACAATTACCTTCTATTCTATTTGCTCTGCTTTTCAGCAATTTTACCTCTAGATAGCCCGGATCGATTTCTTCTTTCAACGATATATGACACATGTATGTCGGACGTGTTCTTATGATTTATATACTATATATATATATAGATCACAAAACTCGAACTCATCATAAAGATTCGATTAACCGAGTCCTCATCTGTTATTAACCGTAATCACAAGCCGAACTCATCGTAAGATGCGATTTAATCGGATTAACATATCGATCACCATACGCCAACTCATCGTAAAGATGCGATTGAAATCGATTCCAGTCGATCACTGAGCCAAACTCATCGTACTTCGGTTAACGGCGTGATTAACAATAAAATTAGCCCTACTTATCATAGCATTCGATTAACAGGTTCCTATATTAATCGCTGACTTTACCAAATCCAAAATCCAACTGGACCCTAATCAAACATATTTTCCATTTGGAAACTTTATCATAGCGCCGATTTACCAGTTATTACAGATATCCGTTTAACCGGTTATTAATCTTTAAAAAATTGATTCTTAAAACTTATTAATTAAGGGGTTATTAACCGTTAAAGCTTGTTTCGGTCCATTTTTTTGAAATAAAATTTTGACTTTGACTAATTACCTTTCTATTACTTATTTGCTCTGCTCTTCTTCAGCAATTTTACCTCTAGATAGCCCGATCGATTTCTTTCCAACGATATATGACACATGTATGTCGGAATGTTAAGATTTATATATATATATATATATAGATCACTACAAACCGAAATCTCCATCATAAGATCTGATTAACTGATCCCTATCTGTATTAACCGTATCCCAACAAGCCAAACTCATCGTAAGATGCGATTAATCGATTCGTATATCGATCACTATATGCCAAACTCATCGTAAGATGCGATTAATCGATTCCTATATCGATCACTAGAAGCCAAACTCATCGTAACTTCGGTTAACCGGTTATGAATTGCATCAAAATTAGCCCTACTTATCATAGCATTCGATTAACAGGTTCCTATTAATCGCTACTTACTAAATTCCAACTGACCCTAATCCAAACATATTTTCCATTTGGAAACTTTATCATAGCATGATTTACCAGTTATTAGCAGCAGATAACTGCTTAACCGTTATTCTAAAAAAATTGATTGTTAAAACTATTAATTAAGGAGCATAACCGTTAAAGCTTGTTTCGGTCCATTTGAAATAAAATTTTGACTTTGGATCACTACTCTTTCTATTACTTATTTGCTCTGCCTTTTTTCGCAGCAATTTTACCTTCTAGATAGCCTGACGATTTCCTTTCCAAATTATTATATGACAATATGTATGTCGGATGTTCTTAAGGATTTATATATATATATATATAGATCAATAATACAAACCGAACTCACTATAAGATTCGGATTAACCGATCCCTATCTGTATCACAACAAGCCGAACTCATCGTAAGATGCGATTAATCGATTCCTATATCGATCACTACACGCCAACGTCATCGTAAGATGCGATTAATCGATCACTACAAGCCAAACTCATCGTAACTGCTAACTGGTTATGAATTGCACTGCACTAGTTCCCATTATCATAGCATTCGGATTAACAGGTTCCTTTATATTAATCGCTGACTTTTACCAAATCCAAATCTGGACCCAATCCAAACATATTTTCCATTTGGAAACTTTATCATAGCAGCCAGATTTACCAGTTATTACAGATAATCCGTTTAACCGGTTATTAATCTTTAAAATTGATTGTTAAAAAAGCCATTAATTAAGGGAGTATAATCGTTAAAGCTTGTTTCGTCCATTTTGAAATAAAAATTTTGACTTCTTGGACTACTCAATTTACCTCTATTACTTATTCGTTCTGGCCTTTTCAGCAATTTTTTACCTAGATAGCCCGATCGATTTCCAACGATATATGGACAATAATGTATGTTTGATGTTCTGGCGATTTATATATATATATAGATCACTACAAACCGAACTCATCATAGGATTCGGATTAATCGATCCCCATCTGTATTAACCGTATCACAACAAGCCGAATCATCGTAAGATGCGACACCTGCAGCATCGGATCACTACATGCCAAACCTTCCATCGTAAGATGCGCATTTCAATCGGGATTCCTATATCGATCACTGTAGCCAAACTCATCAAAATCTCGGTTAACCGGCTATGAATTGCATCAAAAATTAGCCCTACTTCTCATAGCATTCGATTAATAACAGGTTCCATTAATCGCCGACTTACCAAATCCAAATCCGACCCTAATCCAAACATATTTTCCATTTGGAAACTTTATCATAGCAGCCGATTTACCAGTTATTACAGATATCCGTTTAACCGGTTATTAATCTTTAAAAAATTGATTGTTAAAACTTATTAATTAAGGGAAAGCATAACCGTTAAAGCTTGTTTCCTGGGTCCTTGAAATAAAATTTTGACTTTGGACTAATTACCTCTATTACTATTTGCTCTGCCTTTTCGCAAAGCAATTTTACCTCTAGATAGCCCGATTTCCTTTCCTTAAACGATATATGACACATGTATGTCGGATAAATTCTAGATTTATATATATATATATATAGATCAAACCGAATCATCATAAGATTCGATTAACCGATCCCTATCTGTATCACAACAAGCCGAACTCATCGTAAGATGCGACACCGACGGTATATCGATCACTACATGCCAAACTCATCGTAAGATGCGATTAATCGATTCCTATATCGATCACTAGAAGCCAAACTCATCGTAACTTCGGTTAACCGGTTATGAATTGCATCAAAATTAGCCCTACTTATCATAGCATTCGATTAACAGGTTCCTATATTAATCACTTTTACCAAATCCAAATCCAACTGGACCCTAATCCAAACATATATTTTCCATTTGGAAACTTTATCATAGCAGCCGGATTAAAGGCTACAGATATCCGTTTAAATCGGTTATTGATCTTTAAAAATTGATTGTTAAAACTTATTAATTAAGGGAGTTATTAACCGTTAAAGCTTGTTTCGGTTCATTTTTGAAATAAAATTTTGATTTTGACTAATTACCTTCTATTACTTATTTGTTCTGCCTTTCAAAGCAATTTCCACTCTAGATAGCCTGACGATTTCCTTCTTCCAACGATATATGACACATGTATGTCGGATACCCCTTAAGGGATTTATATATATATATAGATCACTACAAACCGAACTCATCATAGGATTCGGTTTAACCGGTCCCTATCATCTGTATTAACCGTATCACAACAAACTCATCGTAAGATGCGATTAATCGATTCCTATATCGATCACTACATGCCAAACTCATCGTAAGATGCGATTAATCGACTTTATATCACTAGAAGCCAAACAATGTAAATCTCTGGTTAACCGGTTATGAATTGCATCAAAATTAGCCTTATCATAGCATTCGATTAACAGGTTCCTATATTAATCGCTGACTTTTACCAAATCCAAATCCAACTGGACCCTAATCCAAAACATATTTGGAAACTTTATCATAGCAGCCGATTTAACAGTTATTACAGATATCCGTTTAACCGGTTATTAATCTTAAAAATTGATTGTTAAAACTGCCATTAAGGAGTTATTAACCGTTAAAGCTTGTTTCGGTCCATTTTGAAATAAAAATTTTGACTTTGACTAATTCACTTATTACTTATTTTCCAGCCTGCCACCTACCTCTAGATAGCCCGATCGATTTCCCTTCCAACGATATATGACACATGTATGTCGGATGTACCTATGATTTATATATATATATATATAGTAAGTCCCTGCATGATCTCACTTGAATTCGTCCGATCTGAATTCCCTGACACTCTGTCAACGGAAAAATAGCTCATGCTAAAATTGGGAGGGCCAAATTGAACGATTTCATCAAGATCTGCGCATCTGATACACGCCTTTCCTGGAACACACACCTACCTATTTTATAGATACTAATTGACATTCCACACATTTCGAAAATATTATTCCCCGATTCATTGGAACGATCAAATTCTTGCACAATTTGCTTATACATTGAATACCTACTTGTTCTACGAATTAACAGTCTGCAGACGCATAATCAAAGGTGCTAATTAAGCAACAATTCAGCTTCTTTATCAATTTATTAAAAATACCTAATTGCACCTTTCAAATTACATGTCAGGTAGATTCTCGTACTGCTACATAACAGTATTAAATTAGAACCACATACATACAGACTTCCTTTCAAGAGATGTATCTTGTGAACAATGAATAACAATGCTAACATTCCAAAGACTTAACAAGCCTGACTCTTAATAGATTATTACAGTCATTGGTTCTTTTGTAACGGCCAATGGAACTTAATCAAGGACGTTGCTCTCTAATAAGCTTAACTTCGAACGCCTATAACTCGGTTTCTGCCAAAGATACTTTGCAAATCTCTGGTAAATCAGTCTTCCGACATCCAATACCTACCTTGGAAAAGTAGTATACGATGGAGTTCAGTTCATTACCTCAGGTCAGTCATTCCGCACATTTCTTGATGCAACCGTTTATATTCATGCTATCACCGGGATTTGAACACTCTCACTACAATGAATACCTATGTGTCAAATCTATTGGGACTCTTCCTTACTCTTTATTATATCTATAAATGCCCCATTAGTCATCTGAACTACTAATTAAAAAAATCACCTAATGCACCTTCACAGCTTTGAAAGTCGTACGCAGGTGAGTTCGTATCACTGTGTCTGGTATGTCAGATGGTGGCGGCTAAGAAATACGTTTCCTTCGCATTCCCATGCGTACACAACAATGGCACAGGTGAGAACAGAAGAGCATTCTAAACACCCTAATATTTGAGAGCTCAGTTTCTCCCTTCCATCAAATGAGCGAACTCCAGATTTGGGAACAAATACTCATATGAATAATAATAGGTGATAAAGTCCAGAGTCGTTAACTCGTTTAGGAAAGAGTTATTAATTACCTAACTCACTCACAGAGTGGCGAATTCAGGGGCTGTCAGGCTGCAG